>OZ017740.1:162277818-162877818 GCA_963969285.1 Odontomyia ornata
CTCCCTTGATAATTATTTCAGATGTCCATCCGCGAGGGAGGAAACACAATGTGTTCGAATCCTAGAATGGTTACAAAACCCTTTTGCTAGGAGCTCTCTCCCGCCTCCTTGACTTGTTTCACTTATGAGCATCAATTGAAGGTACTCATTTTCAGTCATTCATTAAATTGAATCAAGTGTTCAAAGCATGCACCTTAAACGTTGAAATTGGGAAAAATAACTCAAAATTATTCAATCTTCGCATTTAAAACAGCCACCTTTTGGTTTTACGATTACTGATACCACTAGCTGAACGGATTCTCAAAGACATACATGACAGCTATCATTCCTGAAATTTTTATGCAAATCCTAGCAAAACTGTAGTGTCTATGTCGGTAAAAAGCGCATTTTGTTCCATAGCCATATGTTGCCATAGTAATACATGCAGCGCATATTGTTCCATAGTAATACAGGAAATTGCAAACCGCTATAACTTCACTAAATATGATTCAATCTTTATGAAACTTTCAGGATAGATCAACCTTATAAATAGTCATCTGTATACTGAATTTCATAGAATTTAAGGGTACCGTTAAGATTTTATTCAAGAAAACATAAAATCGATAAATCATACTATTACTAACAAAGTTGAGTGAATTGTGACTTCCCATGTATTTGTTGTTGTTGTACTCACCAAGTCCTACATTCCTGATTTTTTTCAGATTTTTCGGATCACAGGTGTCCAATCGCGAGGGGGGGGGACACAAATTTTTCGTGTATTTCCCCTCCCTGTGCGCCCCTCGAAGCAAACTTTGCCAAACTAAGACCTGTTTTGGAAAGTTCTCATCAAGACCCTTCATTTGATACCCATATCGGCTACCTTCAATGAAATTTTTTTTTCGGGGGGTCACTCCCCTATATGGGGAGACCCCCCTTAAATACCTTACAAAAATTTTGTTGTAGTTGATCTTTGAAGAGATTACCACTTTACACCTACATACAAAATTTGATGTTTCTAGCTTAAGTAGTTTCCGAGAAAAACTGCTGTGACACACGGACGGACGGACGGACGGACGGACGGACGGACAGACAGACGGACAGACGGACAGACAGGACGCGATTTTAGAAGGGTTTTGTAAAATTATTTTACAAAACCCTAAAAAATGATTCAATATGAAAACGAGTTGAATAATTGTATTGTTGGAATAATTGTATTGTAAAAAATAATTGCCTTTTTGTTGAGAAAAAAACAACACAAATTGTAAAGGTTGATGACAACTCCGTAATATGCAAAAATATGAAAAATGTCGAACTAGTAAATAAATGCGATGATCGAAAATTAAAACTAAATGGAAACTACCTTATCACAATTAACAATCGTACTATCCAAATATTTAATCAGACTCTCACTAATTCGAATGAAAAATTTGTAGACAGATTCTTTTATTCAGAAAACCCTGATAATTTTAATTTAACAAAACAATTGAATTTTACCAAGATTATGTTGAAAAATATTGATGATTTAGAATACATTGAAAGACTTGTATTTCATAAAAATGTACACTACATTGTTGGCTCATCAATTTTGCTCATACTTACTTTCATAATTGGTTTCATAGTCATACTCTCCCTAAAGTATAGAAAATTAAAAAGAATTATCCAAATTTCACACGCAAAAATTCCAAAAATTGGAAACATTCCGGAGAATGTTAAATCAAACGGGGGAGAGGTTACATATCCTCCAACCCACAATACCTTCAGCATCATATGATGCATTCAATGTTATTATTTCTAGCATGAAAATCTAAAATTGTTTAGATTCTCATCACGTACATTTAATTCTTATCCACCAACATTGTTTTGGTTTAGACATTAATTCTATGAACTTACGGAATGTTTGCGGAGAAGATCTAATGCATCTTCTCACGGTGCATAGAATTAAGAATTGATATAAGATAGATAATGATATTGTAACAGTTAGTTGTAGAGTAGACTTTAAGACGATTGGTAATAAAAATAATTTTTTTTCGAAAAACTAACAATCAGTTTTTTCAAGTTACACAGGAGGCATTCATACGTAGTTGATGTATTGAAAGAGTTTGCGGAAAAAGCGAGTGGATGACAACATGTTGTACGGGAGCAAGTGGAGGATATGATTACGGATCAAGGAGCGAGTGCAATGATGACACGAAATCTCAATGAATATACATATATAAAAGAGAGAATTTCAAACCGCGAAGGAAGATGCAGGTGTGATCCATCGAAAGAAGACTGCACAGGTAGACTCAAAGGTGAAAACAAATATTGAAAAGGTAAAAAATAATGTTAATACGAGTATACCGTCAATAATTGCGTATGGCCTTGATATTAAGAGGCTTGCGAGTGATGTATTTTCATCAAATATTGACAAGAAAGACTTGAGCATTGTCCAAGGATTTAGTAAGAATCGTTGTTTAATTAATTGCGCGAAATTGGAAGTCACAGTAAAAATAATTTCTTTATTGGATAAATACGGTGCGAATTACTTCACTTTCACTTCAAAAGTAGAGAAAACGATTAACTTGATACTCAAGAATATTTGTGAAGGTTTTTCCACGGGTTATATCCTAGAAGCTTTTGAGGAACTTGGGTTGAAGGATATTACAAAAATTATTCCATTCAATTCCAGAAAAAATCAAAATTTAAACTTTTATATTCTAAAGCTTTGTCACGAGGCCAAAATTGGCGACTTTTTAAATATTAAATACTTACTTAACCAGAAAATAAAAATTGAGAAACGGGGCAACCCTGACATGATTCAGTGTTTCAATTGTCAGCGTGTGGGACATGTAGCACGTAAGTGCACGATGAATTCCAGATATGTTAAGTGTCTGAGTAGTCATGTGAGGGGCAAATGTACTGTATCGGAAACGGATGATGTGTCTTGTGTAAAGAAGAAGGACACACGGCAAGCTTCCGTGGATGTCAGAAATGGCAAAACATTTTGCAAAAGAAAAGGGAAAGTGGTCAGAGTGTAATAAATAAACACAAGGAAGGAGTTGAATAGTCTTATAAAAAACAATATTTCTTTTGCAGACAAATTCAAAAATGATGGAAAACCTGTTAAAGAAACATCACAATCGACCCTGGTAACGGACAATAAAAATAGTTTAAAGTCATTCCTGGATATGGCAAGCGAAGAATGTTTTGGATATAACTTCAATACTCATATGGAAAAAAATTAAAAATTTTGTAAATGAATACAGACAGCTTCAGTATATTAAAGATAAAAGAAATGCTTTGCTAAACTTCACATTACAGATGGAGCTTCAGGAATTTTTACCCTCACAGACATTATGATGGGTCTTACCAAAATCTTTACTTTAAATGTAAACTCTTTAGTTTCCCTAAGAAAAAGGCATGAACTTGATGGATTCTTTAAGCAACATAAGCCTGACATTTTGCTACTGCAAGGAATCCAGTTAAAAGATAGACACAGGGTTTATTTTAAAAATTTAGCGATCATCAAAGATGTTGCAGGAGTCGGAACGGCCGTATTATTGAAAAATACTATTGAATACAGGAAGAAAGTCGTCCGTAATTTAAATAAAATTTAAATGACTATTGTCAAGTTAAAAGTGGGAATCGGATGGCTGGCAATTGCATCTGTATACATTAAAGGTAATGAGCTAGAGTTAAACGAACTAGAAAAATTACTTAGATTATTAGTAGACTATGAGGGATTTATCATTGGCGGCGATTTCAATGCCAGGCATTCAGAAAATGGAATCCATCTCTCAAAATGGCTGAGGGAATCGAAAGACATTTTTCAAATAAAGCCCTTATTCTCTGAGCTCCCCGTAGGCAAGTTAGCAATTCCTTTTCTTTTATAGACTTTTTTATCGTATCCTCAAGGTTAATTACAAAGCAGTTAGTAGAGGAAACATCACTCAACACGGTGGAGTTTGGCTCGGACCAGAAAGCAGTAGAGCTTATAGTTCAAACTGGCCCATTGACCCACAAACCTCCAATAGTTATTAGAAACTACGCTAAAGCAGACTGGAGTAATCTCCGGAAAGGAGTTGATATCCAACTCAATCAGCTCTCCCTTCCTACTAATAAAAATATTACTAGAGAAGAAATAGGAGAATACATAAATAATTCAAACCGGATAATTAATGAAGAAATTGAAAAGAATGTATCCAAATACAAAGTTAATAGAAATAGTTTGCTCATACTGGATGAATTTACATTATATATGATAAATAAAAAGAAGCAGCTAAGAAGACGCCTTTTTAGAAGCGGTTACAAGGACCAAGCCTTAAATGAGTGATATACGAGGTCAATGAAATAATCGATAATAGATTGAAATATCTATATAGAAGTCAGTTTCTAACCAAGATTAAAGATGTTAGGAAAGGATCAGCCATGTTTAAACAACTCAAACTACGTTCTGGTCAATTAAACCGTAAAACAATGCCAATGTTAAATAACGCCATAAGTGAGAAGGATAGTGCCGATATCTTTGTAAAATATTTTGCGGAAGTTCAAAACAAATCGGTAGCGGCGAGAGATTTGAATCCGGATACAGAAATAATGAAAACTTACGATGAGCTTATATCCATAGGCCCAGGGAGATCCACTTTTGATGACAGATTTACTGCTGATGGAATAGCGGAAAATGGACCACACGGTTACGAAAGCTTTGTAAAGTTAGAATTGGTTGTAGATATTATCAAACGGCTGAAACCGAAAACCTCCTTCGGATACAACAACATTAGTAATAAAGTTATTAAAAACCTACCACCAATTTATGCCAGAAACCTCACAATTATTTTAAATAACTCAATCAATCTTGATTATTTTCCAAAGGAATGGCAACAAGCAGTTGTAGTTCCTAACCCAAAGAATAGTACAATGGCAACGGAGCCTGCTATGTATAGGCCAATATCACTTTTACCATGTGAGAGTAAAATTCTAGAATATATCCTTAAGGATAGAATTCTATCACATTGCGAAGAAAATAGCATTTTTGAAACAAATCAGTTTGGCTACATGAAACACAAGTCAAAAATTCATGCGTTGATAAGTCTTTCTGAAAACGTCAATCAAAACTTCAGGAAAAAATGCTTTGCAAAAGGCATTTGATACAGTATGGATCAAAGACTTGTTATTTAAGCTGAAACTATTTAACTTCCCCGATTATATACGTGGAATTACTGTGCAATATTTGGAAGACAAAACGATAAGGGTTAAGTTCAATAATGCTCTGTCAGACATTATGAATATCTTTGCAGGAGTGCCACAAGGGTCAATCTTAGTTCCAATACTTTTCAATATTTACGTATCAGACTTTCCCGTCGATAATGAAAATAAAATGCAATCGATTTTTTTATGCAGATGGTACTATTTTGTTCTGGCCTTAATGTAAAATTAATGACCAAAAGACTTAACTCTTTCCTGGAGACGGTACAGGAATATCTCTTTAAGTGGAAACTTACAGTGAACTCTGCTAAGTCTCAAGCGATTCTGTTCAGGAAATATGAAAAGCACAATAGGCCGAAACAAGTTGGGTAGACAGACCTATGCTCTGTCAAAAGGGTTTTGTACTCAACTTACAAAATGCAGCAACCAGCAACGAAGAAAATGAAGTAAACATGTCATGTTTGAGTATCATACTATTATTAGCAAAGTTGAAAGAATTTTGACCTCTGAGGTATTTGTTATAGTTATACCTATAAATATCTCCCTGGATAATTTTTTCAGATTTTTCAGATCACGGGTGTCCATTCACGAGGGATTTCATGAAATTTTTTTTCAGGAGCCACTCCTCTGTACTGTAATCATCGATTCATGGCCTGTTTTATCGAATCTTAGAATGGTTACAAAGCCCTTTTGCTAGGAGCTCTCTCCTGTCTCTTCGACTTTTTTCAATTGTATTTACTTAGCATAATGATACCTATCGTTCCTGAGCTTTTCATGCAAATCCTAGCAAAGCTGTAGTGTCTAAGTCGGTAAAAAGCGCATATGGCTCCATAGCCATATGTTTCCATAGTAATACAGGGCATATTGTTCCATAGTTATACAGCAAAATTCAAATCGCTATAACTTCGTTAAATACTATTTGATCTTTATGAAACTTTCAGAAAAAATCAACCATATTAATAGTCATCTGTGTGCTAAATTTTATTGAATTTAAGGGTACCGTTTAGATTTTATTCAAGAAAACATAAAATGGATAAATCATACTATTACTAACAAAGTTGAGTGAATTTCGACTTCTCATGTATTTGCTGTTGTTGTACTCATAAAGGCCTACCTTCATCATTTTTTTCAGATTTTTCGGATGGAAGGTGTCGAATCGCGAGGGGGGGTACGCGAAAAGTTCGTACATTTCCCCTTCCCCTGCCCCTCTCGGTACTCATACGGCAATTTGAAGACTTGTTTTGAAAAGATCTCATTAAGACCTTTCCAATGACACCCTACTCGACTACCAACGGTGAAAATTTTTTTTTGAGGGGACCTCCCTTAAACCCTTTTGAAAAATTTTTCCACCCTTGAACTTTCAAGAAGTCACCACTTCTGACTTTTCCACAAAGTTTCATGGCTGTAGCCTCTATAGTTTCGGAGAAAAAGTGCTGTGACAAACAGGCGGACGGACGGACGGACAGACGGACACAGGTCGTGATTGCAATAGGGTTTTGTATTTTAGTACAAAACCCTATATATGTAAAAAAGTTAAATGTCATTTTCAACAACGAACCAATAGAAATGGTGGGAAATTTAAAATACTTAGGAATATCGTGCGCTCCTTTTCTGTAGAAACTTATTAAGAAATAAAGAACTTGATACTGAAATAAAGTTCATTATGTATAAGCAATTAATGAGGCCCATTCTCGCGTATGGATTTGAAGTTTGGTGTCACTTGTCCTCAAACCAGATGAAGAAAATCAAGATATTTGAAAGGAAGTGTCTCTATAGAATATTACCCGTGGAACAAGCCTATAGGAGATCTAGTGTTACCGATAATATATTTATCAAAATAAGCAAGAAAAATTTATATAGTAAATTTAAGAAGTTTAAACCAATTGATGAATTTAGCAGAAAATTATTATCTTCAAAATGTGTATGAAAATTACATCGATAAATTTAAATATAAAATATTTCCTCCATCCTACTTGTACTACCTTGATGCCACTGGGCAGACACACAGAAATGGTGTTCCAAACTTTTATAATCGAAAATTCAACAGTAACAATTTAGAAGTTGTGTTAAATTGAAAAGAAAAAAGTTAAGAAATATTAAAATGTATTTTCTATCTCTCTCTATCCCACTTTTTCTTTTAAATAATTGTATATAGCTCTTGAAATAGAACAGTTCAGTAGGAGGGGTTTTTATGAGGCTTTCCCCCTTCATAAGTTCAATAAAGTTCAGCAGTGGAACAAAATGTCAAGGCAAAAATAAATATTCATAAAGTTTAAGTACTGAAAAATTTTCAGGAAGAAAATGTAGTACCAAATAAGATAACAGTATTAAGTTGAAATGTAACTTGCAAAGAAATATTTGTGCCTCAATAAAATGTTGTCTCTAAAAAAATGTTGCCTCTCTTGCTGAAGAACATTGTTTTTGGGGCAATGAATGGAAAATGGTGATATTTTCCGCGTACATAAATAATAGCCACTACGTCGGAAGTTTGGAAACGATGGAATTTTGGAGGAGGTTCACTTATGGTTTGGGCAGGCATTAGCTATAAGGGAATAACGCCAATTTGTTTTGTAGCGACGACGATGGATTCTGATTATCATAAACAGTCACTTGATGACTTTATTGTGACATTTTTGGAACAAATTGCGACATCGGAGCTCAGTTTTCAGCAGGATAATGCGGCCGTTTTTGCTTCGTATAAAACAAAATCGTTTTTAGAATCGCGTAGCATTCTCACTCTTGATTGGCCAAATGTAAGTCCCAATCTGAACCCAATAGAGAACCTTTGGGTTAAATTTTAATACATCGAACTGAAACATACATACGCTTTTCTACTCTATGTTGCACCATTTAGGTGAGGTGTTAAGAACAGAGGAGGTCACACTTCATATTAGTTTTACTTGTTTTTATGTCAGCAAAGGTGCCTTTATATAGACTTCGTCCTAATTTTTTCCTTTATAGTTACTTTCAACATACAGGTCGAGGAACTATGTTATTTATCATTAGCTTTAATTCTTTTTATTTTCAGATAAAATCCAATACATTCAAAGCGCAATGCTCTTGTTTTTGTTAAAATTGCGAAAAAATGTATTGCCTAACATATATAATTACTTCGCAGGGTGTACCTTCCCTGCACTCAAATTGCCTGCGATCCAAGCACTACCAGTGCAAGCCCGAATTTTCACTTTTAAAGAAATTATTCAAAAAGTTATTCACTAGTAACTTTCGAAAGCGCGCACTAAATCTCCCGAGTCAACCTTTACAACATTTAGAACAAAATGATATGCTATAAAACAACCAAAAGTAATAGGAAAACAAAAGAAATGTCCATTGACTAATAAAATTTAATTCAAAGAAAATCTGTCATTGATCATCAAATTCAACTGACCTTCTCACATTTTCCTCATTTTATCTAGGCCTCCTAGTAAATCTACGATGACAGCACCAAACAAATTTTTTCAGCTCTTCTTAATCCACTCCCGCGTAATCCACTCCTCGCGCATTCAATTAATATCGCTATTTTCCAGGGTAAACTGAAAAACTTCCGTCATCAATCCTTTTCGCACCAGTTTTTACCCTTTTAAAATCTCAATCCCAACAGAATACTGCTAATTCCCGGGGATGTTCTCGTTTTCTTTTGATAGTTTTCTACAGCGGTTCGCGCCATCTGGCAATACATTGCAGCATAATTGTAAACCACCTTGTGTTTTTGGAGTCTTAGAGGGCTTTCGGGATATTGAGTCATAAACTTTTGCTCCTACATTTGAGTTTAACTCTTAAGTTAAGCCTCTGTTTGGCCAAGAGATGTCAGTTACTGCAATTACATTCATGTTCGCACGTGGTAATTAATTTGCTTTTAATTCGTTGTTGATATTCACGAATTTTTTCGTAGAATTTCCACTTATTCAAGATCGTCTTTGATTTGAACACGACTTTTCTTGTGCCGGATACATGTAGCAGCAGCTTCACGTACAAAAAAAATAAGCTTTTACGGTCTCATTAACTTTGTTTTGGCGTTTACAGCCAAAGTAAACGTTGTCTTATTAAGAATCGATTTGATTCTACGGCTTGGCAATTAACTAAACATCAATCAATTTCTGTTGATTTGTGCTCAATTCAGCTTTGTTTTCTTAATATATACAGCGAGAACGAAACATCATCATCTATGGCACAGTGGACCAAGCTGGGCCTTGGCCTCCAGGATTAATCTCCTCTGACAACTGATCACTCCTAATAAGGATCTGCTGACAGCTTCTTCCCATCGAGTCATCGATCTACCTGTTGCACGCCGGCCTTATGCTCGATCCTTTATTGTTCTTTTAGGTAGCCGATTTTCTTCCATTCTTTCTACATGGCCCGCCGATTGCATTTTGCATAACTTTCCGGGGATTGTCAAATAATTCATATAACTCATCATTGTAACGAAGTCTCCACTTTGTTCCTTGTTTCACTGGGCCGTAAATTTTCCGTACCACTTTCTTCTACTTCTTAGTAGGACCCAAATAGCGAATCCAACTGTCTCGGTACATTGACCGCGTCCTCTGATTTTGAAATCACAGCAGCGATGAACTGTCTTCGTCAACCGAATTAGACCAGCATTTCCTTGGTTTCCCCACTGGTATCCACCCTTCGGCTTTCCCACCAAATACTTTTTGGGTATCCGTTTTTCGTCCATACGATTCAAGTGGCCAGCCCATTGCAGCTGCTGGAGTTTTAGGTTTAAGCCTCCGGCTCGTCAAAAATTTCACGCAGCTCATAGTGTATTGGATTCCCTCCGATTATTCAAAGACGTTCATTTTTTTGCGGATACTTGAGTTAGCGTAGCAACGCACATATCTTATGACATATTTGCATACTTAGAGCTTGGTTTTCCTGTGTATGCAGCTGGTCTTGAAGATCGTCAAATCTGAATAAAAAATTTTATTTACGGGCTGTGTTCTTCGGCGTATTTCGTCGCTTTCATTACCAGTTCTCATTATGTTGGCACCTAAATACACAAATTCAGGCACATTTTCGATACTGTATTCGCCAAGCGTGATATTTTGGGTGTTTGAGATATGCTTTCTTCACTGCGGTATGAGCTTGTTTTATTCGGATTGGTTTGTAGCCCTAAAAGTTTTGCTTCGCTGACGAGATTCAGAAAAAGTTCTTTTGCGGTTGTTAACGACCATGACAACATATTGATTTCGTCCGCACAGACTACCACTTGGCTTAATTTGTATAGTAACTACCTCTTGTATATACAAATGGCTTTCTGGTGACATATTTGGGAGCCAAATTGAATAGCAAATAGGGCCAGCCCATCTCACTGCTTTAGTCCGATATTTGTGTCGAAGGCGTTGATGAGTTGGTTATTGATGCGGACTTGGGAGGTCGTCGAAATCATTTTCATTTTCATCAGACGGACTGATTTGCCTGGGATACCGGAGCACTTTGCATTCAAAAATGTCCACTGCTTTTTTCGGATTCGCTCATCAGGGTCCATGTTTCATTTCGATATAATAGCACAAGTTTGACTAGTGATTTGTAAATACGGAGTTTATTTGCCTGTGCACAGCCTTGGACCTTAGAATGGGAAGTGCAGAGCAATCGTTTTTAGTTGCGGGGTTTAAGCGGAGTCTAGTCTCGTCCTTTTTAGCGCCTCCTCTATTCAGGTTAGCTCCAAGATACACGAAGTTAGTGACACTTTGAAGGTTATTGTCCCCTACAGACAGGTTTTGTCGAACTGTAATGTTCATTCTCCTGAGTCATTGATTTAGTTTTAGTTTCATTACTCCTAGGCCAACTCGGTTTGCTTCTGATTCTAGGTTCAGAAATGCATGCCATAATATTGACGTAATCATAGTTAACTTCTATCTTCCACCAATCCTTATTATTGGAATTGAGAAGTCAGCACATCACCTTTCTGCATTGAACTTCCCTAAGAGACTTCTCGGTGTAGTCGTAGAGATTCGATTATATCACTCCTTGCCGATGATATTAACAACTGGAATTCTTGCTGACTAGCTTCCTAGCTTGTTCTTGGAGCGACTAGGTCAGAAACTAAAGCCACATGCTTCAGATGAATCTTCATGCTTGCCATAGTAAGTGCTGCATACAATCAGTTCCGTCTTTCAAATCCATGACTCAGCTTCATTGGCATCGGCAAAGTATTGGCGAACTTGTAATGAGTCTTATAGACCTTGCTTATGCTGTAGTGCCTTCTCTTTCGCTCGGTGAGGGCGTCAAGTCTGACTTTGATTTCGTCGCTACAGAATGGATGATATTCTAGCATTTGTTCATCAGAGTTAACATTAACCATTCTAGCCTCATGATTATTAATTTAAGCAAGAACAGTATGGTGCGTCTTGATAAGATTTTGAACGTCAATCAAGTCTCGCCCACGATTGGTTCAACCGAGAATTGGCTCCAGTTTGCGAATTTACGCTGTTTGATCGTTGAGATCTCTGAACAATTGTTGAATTTGCCATAAATATAAAAGGCGCTGTCTGCTTTCGGTAAAAAGAGGAGCCAATATAGGCTATATATGTATAGTTGACAAACCTCGCTCTTTATTGCAGACACTTTCGGCATCAAAAAGTCCCGATTTAATAAATTTGTTTGTAGCTCCTTTGATAGCTTCAATGCGATCTTGATGAGCCATGACATGGACCTCGAAAAATACAGGTTCCTTATGCAGGTTTTGGACTGAAGTAACATCCTTTTCTCATCGTTGGTAAGCAGTTGACCTTCTACTTCGCTCAACCGGAGTTTAATGTCTTCAATGTTACGATTGAAGTGCTGCTGAAGACACGCTTCTTGAAGTTCGCATCGTTTTTTATCCGATGTTTGCACAAGAGTTTTCTTCAGAACAACGATTGCTTACACTCTTGTGTTAATTTGGTCGGAAGCGTAATGTTTGTTGAAAAAAGTTAATTGCCATTCAGCTCGTGTTCGAAGTTCTGTTGCTTCTGCATTTTTCCATTGAAGTAAGTAGTACCCAAGTAGGTGTCGTCAGTACCACATTTCAACTTTCGGCTTTCTACCCCTTAGTTTCGTCTCTATTAAATTCAAATTCTTGGTAACGACTGGAATCTTCGAGAAGACTACGACGCGCGGCGGATTTTCCTCGCGATGAAGATCTTCGTGCGAGAAGCATCATACGATGTTCTGGTGCAAATTCAGCAGCTTAGTGTTGACCGTCAATCAGTTTAGTCGTGAAGATATCCAATACCTTCATCTTCGCTTCTTGCGCTGCCAAGCTCTTTTCAAAGTCTTCATGCTTCTTAATTAAGGCTTCCACTGAATAAAGAGAATGAACAAAAGTAGCCAAATCTCGCTCAAGAACTTCATGTTTGCGTGTTTGAACACTTCGCAAGTCTTTGCCCAAGTCGTGGTTGCTCAAAACATTTTTGATCTCGTCAATATATCACGGTGTGAACGCTGTACTTCATGAAATGATCCCAGTTGATAGCATATTTTTAAGTTAATTGCTGCAACGATCTCCATTTTTCGTTTAAGTCCTGCATTTGAAAAGTTGAACTGGTTTTCTGGCACGGAACGGCCAAGCCAGGCTTCACTGGGATCGGGTGACGTTGTCTAGCAGTACTTGCACATGCGGGAGTGGTATCGTAGGCACACTTCGTCGAGCCTAGCTATCTTAACTTCAATTATATTAGGTTATTAAGTTTACCAATATCTACTTTACGTTAATTTTCAATTTTTTTTCAATGTCAAGTTAGCATTCAAATTTGCCTCTCTTGTTTAAATTTAAGAAGAGTAATTGTACAATACATTGCAAAGTTTCTTAACCCAATTTGGCTCGAAGATGCACTATTCGTAGTACGTTATCCTGATGAAGCGTCACTGGTAGTGTTCAGATCGGCTGGCCTAAACTCTCCTAAATTGGCCGTAACTTTTTTTCACTATTAATTTTGCCTTATTTAAATTTTCGTTCGCAAATATGATACGAATAATGTAAGTGAATTAGTTTGATATTAAATGTAGTTTGCATTACAAAATCTTTTTCAATCTCCTCTTTTAATGGTACCTAACTTATTGTTACGAAATAGATCCTTGCATTCCTCAACATTTTAGAAGCCGCCCCTGTCTATGATTTTGGAAAATTCTAAACTGCTGAGCATCTAAGTTTACACGCTATTATCTCCATATATTGCATTTTCTTACAATGCACTTTTCCACACGTTTTCCCATACCTTGGACTCAGGTGAAAAGTTTCCTTTTAAATTCCCATGCAATCCGCGCACATGCCGTTGCATCACTGCATGAAATGCAAAATATGTTGACTCAGTTTTTGTAAATTATTAAAAGAGATAAACGAGTTTTAAGTCAGCTGTTAACTAGACGTCGTGCTAATAAATGGTTTTCTAACCTTAACGAAATATTGTTTTACTATAACCGTGCGTGCAAGCACTCGAGGAATGCATATTTTTTTAACAACCCTGTAGAAAATCTTTGTTATCTGGCGCCCGAGCTAAAAAAAAGCTATTTCCGTGAGAATACAGCTATCTGTCGCCACTCGTAGCATAAAAATTACGCGAACAATTTAGTTAAACCGCAATTTTACGGAAATCCGCGCAAGAAGTAAATACCGCGCGAAACGACGTGTGATAAGTGTTCCAAGAAAATAGAGTGCAAGACGCGTTTCAAGGATTACGTGCTAATCGCCTTTTGGAAGATTGCCATCAACTTGCCGAAACGCCATTCTTCGATCAGGGACTATATCGCAAGGTTAAAGAGTTGACGTACCACAGTAGGCAGCCTCCAAGAATCAGCGGTGGATGCCAAAAACGAAGAATATGCTACTCTGAAATCAAATATGAAGATACTTTTATAATGCTTCATGTAAGTTTGCCTCTTCTCATTAACAACCAGTATTTTTTTCAAGATTTGTTTTCTAATCAAATCAATATTGTTAGATTTTTCTCATCTTTGTATTAAAAACAACAGTTCTTCAGTCATTATTTAAAAAATCATTAATATATAGATTCTGCATATTTAGTGAAGAGTAAACCGAGTTCAACTCGCGAGTGTTTCGTGTTTTTCCGAATTTTTTGATTTAAAATGGAAGAAATTAGACAAAATCTTGTTCAATTGACTTGTGCGGTAAACGCAAAAATTGAACACAGTTAGAAACTCGAGAATAAATTGAAAGCTCTCGAGCAAGAATATGCGGCAAATATTTCCACACGTACAGATCCTGTCATACCTCAAACAGAACAGGAACATGAAGAAATAAAGAGGTTACCTGATTGTGTCAGAAATCTGCATGGATTCGATGGAAATCCGGTGCAATACATATCCTGTTTTCATAGTGTTGAAACTATACTCAGTGATTACGAAATAGTTCGGCACAAACCCATTTACTGGGCAATCCTTCGTCACATTAGACAAAAAATAAGAGGCCCGGCAGATGCTGCTCTCATTTCATACAATATCTTTGATGTAAATTAGATGAGCATTTAAAAGTGTATTTCCCTGCATTATGCTGATAAACGTGATGTACGGACGCTGGAACATCAACTGCATTTCATGTTTCAAAGGTCTAAAAGTGTCGATGAGTTTTACGCCGAGGTGAACCATCAACTATCCCTTTTGATTAACAAAATCAAAACGGAAGATTGTTCACAGGAAAATGTGATTGCCTTAACCGAGAACTATCGAAATCGTGCGCTCAATGTTTTCGTACGCGGTCTTGATGGAAACTTATCTCAAATGTTAATTGTGCAGACCCCAAACTCTACCAGAGGCATACGCTTCATGTTAAGAATTTCAAAATTTAAATTCTAGGAATTATCAAATCCATCAAAAGTATGTAAACAATTCAATTTCGGCTCCAGTGAATCAATTCTTTTCTTCAAAACCGGAATAAAATAAAAATATTCCAAATTTAGCCACTTATCCACGGCTAAGTAGGAATCAGGTCTATAACATTCCAAGGAATATGTAGCAAAATTTACAGAACGTACCCGCTCCTATGCCTAATTATCCAAAACCTCTGATCCCGATGGATGTTGATAAGTCCTTGCAAACCAAGCAGGTTGATTATATGAATACACGATTTTACAATCAAGCTATTAAGCGTTCAAATGACTCCGCGGTTTACCCAAAAGTATCACAGCGACTATTTAACTTGGAAACTCAGGAACAATCAGCATACACTGATTCATTTGAAATTTGTGATGATTCTGCTTTACAGGACTCCCATAATGAGCACTATTTTGAACAGTTCCAAAGTTATAACGATCTTGGAGACGATGATAGTGAGGTAAATTTTATGAAGGACGCCTCTCTAGCGTACCATACTTAGAGTATATCTTGCGCAATGGACAGGTTTTAAAGTTTTTAATCATACGGGCGCAAATAAGAAATTTTTTGGCTCCCATGTTTTCCTTCAATGCAAAATGGATTAAAACCCCATTTAAGACATAATCAGCAGCAGAGGAAATACCCGTTACCAAAAAAGTTACAGGGCCGTTTTTCAAAAATGTTGGAAACAGTACAATTTGAGATTTTTATGTTCTACCAGGGTTGAGATCCTTTGATGGCATACAAGGCGATGATACCTTCAAACAGTTAGATGCGGTTAGAGATAGAGAAAACAATATTTTGAAAATTTCCCCCAACATTAAAATACCCTTCAAAACGAAACAATCCAAGCAGGTCAACAATTTGAATATCACGCACAATCATCTAAATTTTCAGACTAGGATCAACTTGGACACAATACTAAGGAAGCATTGTAAAACTTTTGGCCCAATAACTGACGCGGAAATTGTGGAAACAAGCGTAAGAGCTGAAATAAGGACATCAACATCAGATCCTATCTACGTCAAATCATACCCGTATCCTGTAAACTTGAGAGACGGACTTAAGAAGCAAATTGAATAGATGCTGCAAGATGAAATTATTCGTCCATCAAAGAGCCCTTACAATTCCCCAATATGGATTGTGCCTAAGAAAACCAATAAGTTAGGCGAAAAACAATATCGCTTGGTCGTTGCCTATAAAAGGCTTAACGCTGTCACCATATCAGATGCATACCCAATACCCGATATTACGAATATATTAGCTTCTGGGTTCCACCAAATCAGGATGAAGGAAAATTATATCCTAAAAACTACTTTTTCGACCGCAAATGGCAAATACGAATTCACAAGGCTGCCTTTCGGCCTCAAAAATGTGCCTCCTATTTTCAGCGCATGATTGACGATGTTTTGAAGTCAATGTGGAAAAAATCTGTTTCGTCTAAATCAACGACATAATTATCCTAGGAGAAACCGAGCAGGAACACCTTCGAAATTTAAAGACAATACTTAATCAATTAGAGGAATCTGTGAAAGTTAATTTGGAAAAATCTACCTTCCTTAAAAGTCAAGTTCAGTTTCTGGGTTAGATTATATCGGACGAAAAAATTCTTTCTAATCCAGAGAAAATTTCCGCTATTAGTAAAATGAAGCCTCCATCATACTTAAAAGACCTGAAGGCTTTCCTGGGTATGACATCATATTACAGGAAGTTCAATAAAGGTTTTGCAAAAATAGCAAAACTATTGACTAAACTAACTCGTGGTGAAAATGCGCAAGTTAGATCTAACCAATATAAGCGCAAAGATATTGAATTTGGCAAAACAGAAACTGAAGCATCCAATATCTTGAAAGCATTACTTACCTCCCCCGAGATATTAGCAATTCCAGACTTTGATAAACCATTTTTGCTTACAACTGATGCCTCGAATCACGCCATCGGTACTGTATTATCGCTGGGAGACATTGGAAAAGGCAAACCGATAATATACAGGTATATGTACATGTATATATATATATATATATATATATATATATATATATATATATATATATATATATATATATATATATATATAAACACTAATGAATATTTTGACATGTAAATTTGACATAGATGCAACTGACAGTACTACCAACCTAACAAAAATAATTCTGTAAATCCTTCGACGTGCGCAGTTTAAATTCCAGTGTCACCTTATTTTTTGGGCACAGTAGTATGTATATATATATATATATATATATATATATATATATATATATATATATATATATGTATATATATATATACATATATATATATATATATATATATATATATATATATATATATAGAAAAACTAATTTCGAAGCAGATGCTTTATCTAGATTGCCAATCGAGGAAAACATGCTAGATTCAAGTTCCTCCACTATTCATAGTGCAGCCCAAGACAACTCCGACCTTGTTCCGTTCTGCAACACTCCGATAAACGTGTTTAAGAAGCAAATCATCATATCTGAAGGTAAGGAAATTAATGCATATGAACAACCGCACACAGGATTTCATAGGCACTACCGACGAATAAACAAAATTACGAGGGAAAAACTTGTAAAGTTCTTAAAAGAAATACTTTCTCCAAACGTCATAAACGGTATTAAGATTCCAGAACACTTCATACGGCTTTTGCAGAATGCCTATAAGGAGCATTTCTCTAAATTTAAAATAAGAATCACGCAGCGCGTGATTGAGGGCATAGCTCAAGAAGATAACCAGTTGCGCAGAATTCAACAGGAACACCGCAAGAAGATAACCAGTTGCGCATAATTCAACAGGAACACCGCAGAGCTCACAGAAATCATCACGAGAATGGAGAGCAGATTTTGGAAAATACTTGTTTCCAAAAATGACCAGCCTCATAAAGAAATAGACTAAAAACTGCGAGGTTTGCAACACCAATAAATATGACCGCCATACACTGAAACCGGAACGAAAAGCAACACCAATCCCCAAATATCCAACAGAAATCCTTCATATAGATCATGGGAGAAAAGTATATCATTTGCATCGACAAGTATCACATCTTCGCTAAAAGATACTGAATGTTCTCCATTATTTCTCAGTTTGCAGCATTTTAGCCTCTGATAACGAGAGGGGATTCATTAGCCCCGTAATTCGGAATCTTCTAGAGGAACTAGGTATTACGGTCTACTTAACACCACCGCAAAAAAGTGAAGTTAACGGTACAATTAAACGGCTATACTCAACTATTTTTGAGATCGTAAGATGCCTTATCAAAGAATATCCGGACCTCTCTGCGAAGGAAATTATAAGCATTCCTGTTGACTAATACAATAAAAATCGGTAGACATATTTTTTAACCGTTCTAAGCGTATAAATTATGAATTTCTTACATGATTTTAAGGCTAAGCTCAATGAAAACTGAAAGCAGGAAATCCAATGGAAAAAAGAACATCAGTTGAAGAAAACCATAACAAAAAAAGGTCAAAACCAAGGGTATACGAACCTGGTGACGTAGTATATAAGACCGATAAGCAGATTGAACCTAAACATAAGCTTCTTTATATAAAAGAAACAGTATCAAAGGATAACAAAGTAACGATCAATACTAACACTGGAAAACGAGTCCATAAGTCCCATCTGAAAAATATCTCATCCTTCCCAGAATAATCATGGGTAGCCCATACGCCACCGTAGACATCTACGAATACAACGGCCCCATCATGACGATGCAAATAGGATTGGATAAATTTATCAATGGGGATTTCAAAATTATCCACACTATTGACCTAAAGCTATACGACGAAATATTGGCGAACTTCGAACCTGTTATACAACACCGAGTGAATAAAACTAGCACTCTGCGACCACCGCTTCATCAACAGCTATCTATGAACTCAAGGCAGTTACATCAATTACAGAACAAAAGGAAAATTAAGCGTGCCATAAGCTGGATTGGATCCGCCTGGAAGTGGATTAAGGGAAGTCCCGACGTTACCGACTGGCATAAAATAATCAGAAGCCAAAACAAAATCATAGAAAACAATAACTTACAATACAAAATAAATAAATATATTTCTAAGGTGTCCGCAGAACTTGTAGATACATAGAACATGGTAGTGGCAGACATTGATGTAAGGACCAATGACAAGTTCGAACAGGTACTCTTCAACAAATTAACCATTCTTAAAGATGAAATCGAGGAAATCTTTCTGGCATGCCAACTGGCATCTCAAGGTATAATAAACTCAAATCTCTTGGAAAATGAGGAAATTAATACGCTGTTATCCCGCTTAGAAACCATTCCTTACCAAAATAAAATCGAAGCAATAGAATACGCCAAACCAATGGTTTTGGTAAAAGAATATCTCCTTCTATATGTGATTTGCTTGCCTGCAACCGAAACTACAGAATTTAACCATGTGATTCATATCAGTTACTCTAATCTTTTTATAACGCGGTCCAAAAAATTTGGTAAAGTTAGTAACTGTTACGAAATTCGTGATCTGACCATTTGCGAGCGATATCATCTCCAAAAATTTAGAATAAACGGTTGTCTCGCACAAGGTTTAGATGGGCATAATGCCGACTGTGAATATGGGTTTCATAATAAGCCAATAGTCGAAATGATCGACTCAGATTCAGTTTTTTTAACAAATTTCCAAGGGAAAATCATTCATAACAACTCATCAAAATTTTTAAACGGCACCTTTCTAATAAATTTCCAAAACGATTCGATCCAATACACATAATATACACAAGCATTGAAGTTAAAAAGTTCTACTCACTTCCTCCTATCTTGAAAAATAATTTAACCGAAAGGTTATGAAGCTAAATCTGGAGTATTTGCACAAATTGCATTTGGATAGTTTGGAAAAATTAAACAAAATTGGAAATGATAGCGTGGCATTCATAACTTCCGATGTTGCAATCTTCACCTTTTTAATCATTTTTGCAGCCATATTCATTTACCTTTTTCGCTGCAGCAGGACTAAGATCAAATTACCAGAATCTAATCTGAGCTATACTTACCCCAATCCAATCAAATTATCCTTTTAACCTGTGGGACACAGATTTTAAGGAGGGAGGATTTAAAACGCTATTATTTCCATATATCGCATTTTTTACATTGCACTTTTCCACACGTTCTTTCCCATACCTGCGACTCAGGTGTAAAGCTTCCTTTTGAATTTCCATGCAATCCGCGCACATGCCGCTGCATCATCATAAATACAAGCGAAGTTGAACTCGGTAGTTAGAGTAAAGTAAATTTGATTATTTGTATAAAATGCAAAATATGTTTACTCAGTTTTTATAAATTATTAAAAGTTAACGAGACGTCGTGCTAATAAATTGTTTCCTAACCTTAACGAAATATTGTTTTACTACAACCGTTCGTGGAAGCACTCGAGGGTTGCAATTTTTTTCAACAACCCCGTAGAAAACATTTGTTAACTTCTATTGCTTCTTGAATTGAATACTCGAGAAGCACAGAAAAGAGAAATCAGATATAGTTGGCGAGAGTTTGATTAGAACACGAGCCTTAGAGAAGAAACAATCAATTGCGCGACCAGATGTAAATTGTGTGTTGTGGAATAAATGAGAGAGACATTGTAGCTGTAAATAGTGTAGCGTCGAAATAGATTAAAATATGCTGCGTGTTATAAATTGTCCCTTAAGTTAAAATAAATAAAAGAGCTAGTGAAAGTAAATAAAGAAAACTCTACATTATTTTAAGTTTTCCTCTCTTAAACACTGTTAAGTTGGTAGGATCTTGTGAGGCTACCCCCTTGGTATTAATGTATATGTTGCAAATATATATTTAAGTAAAAGAACTGAGAGATTTTCTAAGGCGGATGTAGTGCTAAAAGGACAAATGATTGGAATGATAAATGTAAAGACAACATTATTTTACCTCAATAAAATCTTTTTTCTCCAAGATGAGCTGACAAAAAGTGATATTGTGCTTTCGATTAAAAAGATGTCTCCGTTTTTGGGGACAAATCCCCGTTTTTGACAAATTGTCCCCATTTAAGTCTCCGTTTTTCTATTCGCATTCGAATTGAGCCCTTTGAGTACCTCAGGAGTTATAATTAGCTTCCTCTAGCGTGAATGATGAAGAAATAACAAACTTCATCCGAGTTTATGGCATAGTGCTACCGTATCTACTTAAATTTAGGCATTTTGCTTTTAATATCTTCCTTGAAACATATGATGAAATAAGCGGTATTTCTGTTTACCGAATGCATTTAGTCATCTCCTTCTTTTCATTTTCGTGACAAAAACATTTCCAGTTAAGGGTGCGGGCAAACTGCGAAACGATTGTACCGCTACTATCGAATTTACGCATGTTGAGTGTAATTGGTGGAGTATTAACAGTGCGTTATTAATTATACGGTAGTTCTTTTAGCAGAATAAATAGTGAGTTTGTTTTAGTGTTAAGTTTATTTTCACTGTGATTTGAGTAGAGTTTCACGGTAAAAAAGCGAGCGAGAAATCACTTTCACAGCAGCTCTACAAAAAAAATGTTACCTGCTTCAGGCCGGGTGAGGAAGACAATATTGCAATTCGCAATATATGTGATTCGCAAATTTCGGAATGGTAGGCACTGAACATTGTTTTATGCGGACGCAGAAAATTTTTTCTAAAAAGTTTTAAGTTCAATATAAAAAGATGATTTCGACATAATTGTATATATATATATATATATATATATATATATATATATATATATATATATATATATAAATATATATATATATATATATATATATATATATATAAAATATATAAAATATATATATATATATATATATATATATATATATATATATATATTTTATATATATATTTATATGTATATATATATATTTATATATATATATATATATATACATATATATATATATATATATATATATATATATATATATTTATATATATATATATATATATATATATATATATATATATATATATATTTATATATATATATATATTTATATATTATATATATATATATATATATATATATATATATATATATATATATATATATATATATGTAGGGAAAGTACTATCTCTTCATTTTAATTTAGCGTCACGCTTCGATAAGTCAGTTCACTTATTGTAAGAAAACCATTGTATTTAACTTGACAGGTCGGTAAGTTAGACCAATTATTGTAGGTGGCAATCAGTAAGATGAAAGCTGTCAGACTTTAGACAGAACACAATACAATATTAAAATCATAAAGATTAAATTGTTAACGTAAACGTTATTGTAAATTAACTAAGAAACAACAGTGTGAATAACAACATCGAATGTTATTTCTTTGTTAATTCGAGGTAGGATTTTCGAAAGGAAATGTCTTCGTGCATGTACTGGTTTGTACAGAAAGCCTGAGACGGATTGGAAGCACTATATATCGAATAGAAAAATTTATCAAACCGCTCAAGTGACAAGAGTCGATATCTTCATATTGAAACTTCTTCGGAATCATATCGCAAGATCTGTAACTGTGAGTGAAAACCCTTGGATTTCACAGCCGTTCCACCCTACAGACGGGTATATTGTGACTTGCCTCACTACTGGCTTCGTTCGTCCAGAAGCATTCGTGTATTTGGACATGAATCGATATATTTTTGATTCTGACGGCGTCCCAATCATATATCACATATACCGACGGGCCACCGATAAGAAGATAAAATATCCTCCGAATCTGAGTTCACGAGACCAACAATTCCAATGGAGATACTCATTTGCTAGATTCGTTGAGGCTGGTCGAGCTGAGATGGAGCAATCTAGGTATTGGTGGCTGAATGACAATGTCTAAATTATTCGTGTTTATTTTCTGTTTTTGTGCTTTTTCTCGTTACTTAGTTTTTTAGATTCATCTCATTATTGTTACATCTAGTGATGTTTATTTGTATTATAATTTAGGTATAGGTTTCAATATAAGGTAACGTTTTTTTTGTTTTTTTTTTTTATTGAACTTATTTAGAATTAGGGTGTTAACATATTAGGTATAGGATATAAGTTCATTGTTGTGTTAGTAATATAAGTAATTTTTGAATAATGCTGGTTGGTTTTTTTCTCCTTTTTCCAATTGAATCAAAAAATATGAAATAATCTTAATTAATTTAAATTTGCAAGTGTATTTTTTTCATTAAATGTGTTTAACTGATAACGTATAAATTTTGAGAGCCATTCGGGCCATTAAGTTTTTTATAGTTTTATTGTTTGGAATTTGCTTTATGTTCTTTTAAAAATTTATAACGATTAGTATTAAATAAAGCGCTTTTGACTTTGACTTTGACTTTGAGGTAGGATTAATACTCACTTTAAATTTAATGATGTAAGTTTTCTATATGAAAATAAAACTTTGTTAATTCCAGAGAAACAATTCGTGTGTTATTCCTACATGAAAAAAACCTCATTATAAAACAACATTCACATTGAAATCACGATGGACAAGCTGCAATTCACATTCAGGATGCTCGGTTCCGCAGAAGAGCCAAAGACAAACGTGCTGTGCATAACCTCAATTAGCACACCAGACGGCAGGACTTATACGATGCCAAATAATTACTTATTTGCACAAGAGCATGCTGCAATCACGAAGACATCAGCATTTGCTAAGGTAAAGAAAACGTTAACTAAAAGGGGACAAACAAGAAAACTTTGGACTAATCTGACCAAAGAATTGACCGAAACTTATTTGGATGACGGGGGAAATTTAACAATTTGGTGACGTGTACTTAGAAGAAGAAATTAGTACACAAGAAAGTGGTGTTATTAACGCTTCAGAACAACCGTTAATACAATTGCTGGAAAAAATACTTGGAAAGAGCCAAGAGAAATCTGAAGAAAAGAATATTGGCAAAATAGCTAAAGAATTTACAATTGAAAAGTTCAATGGGAAAAATTCGAATGCAGATCGATGGATAACTAGTTTTGAAAAAAAATGTGAACGGTTTGACATAGCTAAAGATAAAAAAAAAATTGAAATTTTAAAATCATTCATGGAAAAAGGCGCTACAGATTGGTATAGTTGTACACTTTTGAAGCTGACTATTCAAGCGAAATGGGAAGATTGGAAAAAAAAATTTTGTGATATATTTGCAAACAAAGGTTGGTTTTCAATAAGATATGCGCTGCAATTTAGATATCAAAATGGCTCTTTGATAGATTTTGCTATAAAAAAAGAAAAACTTCTACTAGAAGTGAGAAAATCCATTGATAATGGAACATTAGTAGATCTAATTGTGATAAGCTCGTCAAATTTCGTAGCTGATAGAATTGACAGACGAAAATTGGAAAAACCCGAAGACCTATACAACGAAATAGGTAAATTAGAACATCTGGTTTACAAGAAAAATATGGAAACGAGAAGAAATATTAAGAATTATACTAGCAAAGAAAAGATACCATGCGAAACTTGTAAAAATAAAGGTAAAGGTACACGCTTCCATCCTGAATCTGAATGCTGGTTTAAAATTAAAGAAGACAAAATAAAACATGTCAACAATTCCGTGTTAGAAGTAGAAATTAGCGATACCGATCCAAAAAACTAATAATTCCACCATTAATTAGACTCAAGGTAATTTTAAACGATACTTTAGAAGTATCTGCTATTTATGATGCAGGTTCAAATGTTTCATTTATTAATCCAAAACTAATAAAATTAAAATCAAGTAAAAACATGTACAAAGCCATCCTGAAAACAATTAATGGTGTGAATAAAGCTGATGGATTGATAACAGTGAAGGCAAAAATATTAGATTTAGAGGAAAATATAGATGTTTTTATATACAATAATGAAAATTTCAAAGATGATTTTCTAATAGGATTAGATTGCATAAAGAAACTTAATTTATACAAAATGAGAACTTAGAGATAGAACAAAAGATTCCTAATTGTACAAAAATGCAAGAAGAATATCAAATAAATTTCAACGAACATGTGAATGTAGACAACTTTGATATCTCAACAAATCACTTGAATCATCACGAAGAAACAATAATAAAGAATCTTGTAGATAAATATAAAAATATATTTGCGAAAGATAAATACGATGTAGGCACAGTGAAAAATTATGAAGCCAGAATAGATCTCATTGTAGACATATTTTGTAGTAAAAGACCATATAGATGCACAATTGAAGAGAAAAAAGAAATAGAAGAACAGATCGCAGAACTACTTAGAAGAAATTTAATAGAAGAATCATACAGTCCTCTAGCTGCTCCAGTAACATTGGCATATAAAAGAGATGAGAACAAAAAATCAAGATTATGCATAGATTTTAGAGACTTGAATAAAATAATAATTCCTCAATCGCAACCATTCCCGTTAATTGAAGATTTATTAGTAAAAACAAGAAATTGCAAATATTTTACGAAACTTGACATAAACTCAGCATTTTGGTCTATTCCATTAAGAATCGAAGACTGGAGAAAAACGGGATTTGTAACCCAAGAAAATCATTTTCAGTGGACTTGTTTGCCATTTGGCTTAAAGACGTCACCAGCCATTTCCCAAAGAATATTAAGTAACATAATAAGAAAGCATAAACTATCAGATTTCACGGTAAACTACATTGACGATATATTAATTTTTTCAAAATCTTTCAATAAACATAAAGATCACCTCTCACAATTACTAGAACCAATAATGAAGGAAGGCTTCAGATTAAAACTCTCTAAATGCACATTTGCATTAGATTCCGTACAATATTCAGGCCACATTATAAAGCACAACTCAGTCTCTCCGATAAAAGATAATCTAATTTCAATACAAAATTTTCCTGTGCCAAAGAATCAGAAAAACATTAGACAGTTCTTAGGAAAAATTAATTTTTACAACGAATACGTACCGAAAATTGCACTAATGTTAGAACCATTGCATAATTTACTAAGAAAAGGACAAACATTTATTTGGACTGAAGAGTGTCAAAGAACTTTCGAACACATGAAAAATTTCCTTTGCACTCAACCAATTTTGCCTATTTTCGATCCAAACCTGCCAATACATATATATATATATATATATATATATATATATATATATATATATATATATATATATATATATATATATATATATATATATATATACAGACGCAAGCTTGCAAGGTATAGGAGCTGTACTAAAACAACCACAGCCTAACGAAAAGGTCGAAAAACCTGTAGCATACTTTTCAAAGAAACTGAATGAATCACAAAAAAGAAAGAAAGCTATTTATTTAGAATGCTTAGCAATTAAAGAATCAGTAAAGTACTGGCAACACCGGCTCATAGGCAGATCATTTAAAGTATTTTCAGATCACAAGCCACTAGAAAAAATGAATATCAAGGCAAGAACAGATGAAGAATTAGGTGATCTTACCTACTATTTATCCCAATATGATTTTGAAATAATTTACCGCCCAGGTAAAGATAATTTAGAGGCAGACTGCTTGAGCCGAAACCTGGTATTAGAGTCTCATGAAGACGCAGACGATGAATTAAAAATTGTAAATTTAGTAAAAAAAGGAAGATATTTTAAAAGATCAAAAAGAAAACAGATATTTAAAAAATAGTAGAGATAAATTAATTTTTAAAAATAATCTGTATTACAGAAAAGTTAGGAAAAAAGAAAAAAATGTACTATCAGAAAAGTATTGTAAGAAACTTATAGAAACCGTTCACAAAAGTTTTTGTCACATCGGCATAAAACAAATGCAAAACAAAATATTACCATATTATACAGCGGAAAACATATCGGAAAATATAAAGAAAACGTGCAGAAGTTGCGAGATTTGTATAAAAAATAAATCAAGACACCAAGACAAGATTGGTCTAATGTCACGCCTTGGTCCTGCACGAAAACCGTTTGAAATAGTTTCTATAGATACAATAGGGGGATTCGGTGGTTCCCGATCCACAAAGAAATATTTACATCTACTAGTAGATCACTTTACAAGATTTGCTTACATATAAACATCAAAAACACAAAACGCAAGTGATTTCATTAAACTGACAGAAAACGTGCTTAAAGATCATAACATAGAGATAATTTTAACAGATCAATATCCAGGCATAAATTCCAAAGAATTCAAAAACTACCTAGAAAAAAAGAACATCACGATAATTTTCACTGCAGTCAATGCACCATTCTCTAACGGCATAAATGAATGATTGAATCAAACTCTAGTAAATAAAATCAGATGTGCAATAAACGAGGAAAATAAAAGATGTGCATGGACAACTATAGCAAATATCTGTGTAGAAAAATACAACGAAACAGAACACACAGTCACTAAATTCAGTCCAAAATATTTATTACAAGGTGAAGACACCTCAATATTACCAAATGAATTAAGAAAGAAGAAAGATAATAATAACCTTGACAATGATCGGACAATTGCCTTCAAGAACAGTACCAACCACCATGATTATAATAAGAAATTATATGATAAAAACAGAACAGATTATGACTTCAATGTCGGGGATTTAGTATACATTGAAAATGGTAATCGACTAAATCGGAAAAAATTAGATGAATTAAGGATTGGCCCTTACAAAATTTTGAAGAAAATATCAAACTCAATGTATGAAATTGACACAGGACACATAAAATCAGAATCAAATTTGTTCCATATCTCTAAACTCATTCCAACTCCATGTGAAGCAGATGAAGAAAGTACTGGAGAAACTACAAATAACCTTATATGATTCTATACTTAAACTTTTGTACCAAAACTTTTATCAGAGGGGGGGAGATGTAAGGAAAGTACTATCTCATCATTTAAATTTAGCGCCACGCTTCGATAAGTCAGTTCACTTATTGTAAGAAAACCATTGTATTTAACTTGACAGGTCGGTGAGTTAGACCAATTATTATAGGTGGCAATCAGTAAGATGAAAGCTGTCAGACTTCAGACAGAACACAATACAATATTAAAATCATAAAGATTAAATTGTTAACGTAAACGTTATTGTAAATCAACTAAGAAACAACAGTGTGAATAACAACATCGAATGTTGTTTCTTTGTTAATTCCAGGTAGGATTAATACTAACTTTAAATTTAACGATGTAAGTTTTCTATATGAAAATAAAACTGTTAATTCCACAGAAACAATTCGTGTGTTTGAAGGTGTGCAAATTCGGCCATTTTAGCGAAATTCAAAAAAGACGCTGCTTTTGATGATTTTATGAAGAGAGTGAAAGCTGAAACAATAGATTATATGAAACTTTGGACAGCAAGTTTCGCTGAGTTTAAAGTGTTCCAATGGTTAGATTTTAAAAGGAATCAACGATTGTAATACTGTGATGAGGAGCCATGTCTTTACTATTTGCTGAACAAACGAGTTGAAGTCATTGATTCACTATTGCATGATGAATTCGTCAATTTGAAGAAATTTTCGGAAGCAAAGTCAGGTGATGTTGACTTTTTTAAGAATTATACTGCAAGTGCTCGACTTTGTGCTTTCTTTTCAGCAGATGAATACTCGGAAAGTCAATCTGAATTGCTCAAAATTGCGCAATTTTTCTATGCGATCCCGTCTCACAATGCTCATTGCGAGCGAGTCTTTTCGTTGATGAGCTCCCGATGGACCAAAGAAAAGAATCGCCTCTCCATTGAAAACGTTGGTCATCTTTTGAAAGTGAAATTCAATTTTTCGAATTACAACTGTTCTCAATTCAAAAACTTCCTGAGGGTGCCAGAAAATTCGCACCTATTAAAAGAAATAAGCAGCTCTGAAAAGTACTGTGTACCTGCAAGTGCAAAAAGGAAAGCAGCCGTTCTGTTCATAAATTAGGGGTGGATTGATCGACAGGATATGTGATATTACGAATAAAATATTATTAAGGAACAGTGTGAATTGTGGTTATGGTTCATTAATGATAATGTATAAATGCTTTGAGTGTAAAAGATATGAATATAATATATAATGTCGGGATGAAAAAATAAAAAATGTGCTATTTTTGCTGAATCCAGACGACCTATTTTTTTTTTTTTTTTGAAGGGTCCCCGTATTTTATCTCAGCCTTCTGACTACCCTATGTAATGAGGTCTTTAGGATTAATTAGGAATAAAAAGATGAAAATCAGTTGGTACGAGATAAAATGAAGTGAAAAAAGTATGAGTTATCAGGTCATTTAAGAAGAGAACAGAAAACTCTAAGCGGAAAAAAGTTAAGTGCTTAAGAGTGTTGAAATTAACGAAGAACCAAAGAGGGCCATTTAAAGCTTGTAAAAAATAATAGCCAGTTGCCTGAAAAGAACGAAAAGTGAGGCGATCCGAAAGATATTTTATTGAGCGCAAAAGAAAACGGAAAAATAAACCTAAGACCGCATCAGGTGTACAAGAAGAAAAGCCAAGTAACGACAATAATGTCATTGAACAACCAGAGATAATACTTGAGAATGATTGTAGGGATAGCAGCATAGTACCTAAAGCAATGATTATTTACACTCTAGCGGGAGGGCTAATAATGCAGAAACATTCTAGTGAAACTGCAATCATCGAGAAGAATATCCTGGTGGAAGCTTTTGTAAGTCACAGCGAGTAGATTGAATTCAAGTCAAGAAAAACCATCAAAAAGCATATTGTGAAGCGAGCAAGTGAGCAGCAGTCATTCAAGTCAAATTCGTTACAAAATAATATGAATGCAAGTTCATAATTTAAAAACTTCTAGCTTACAATTTAAAGATCTTATAAGTGAAGCGATTGATTTCAGGATGGACAAAAATTTATTCAGTGTCTCACAAGGATACTGTTTAGATATCTAACCTTAGGTCAGATATCAACTTCATCAAAATATCTAACTTTAAGTCAGATATTAAGTGTTTTAAGCAGATCAGAGTAAATAACTCTCACTTGATTTTTCCTTTAAAGAGTGGGCTTGTATTTTCCGTTCGTGGCCTTAAATACTAAATAACATCTTACTTTGCATTTCTTAATAATTTTCTTTAGCATACAATGATTCCATTGGAAATATGCTGGCGTAAGCTAATTGTGCTCGTGCAAGCATTATTACATTTATGGAAATTCATTCGGCGGAAACAAATGAAAATTGATACAAGAAAGGTGTGAATGAACTTTAACTTCATGTGCATTTAGTGCTGACTCGAAAAAAAATATTGAAATTGATTTTAACGTTAATGAATATTCTTCACATGAATTTAATTTTGATGAGAAAGTATTAATTTTCGAGTTAATGAACTGATCATATGAATTAGATTTTGATTATGAATGAATTCAATTTTTAATAAAGGTTTATTGAACCCTTACATTTGATTTGCTTATGAATGAAGGTCTATTGAACTCTTACAGATACAACAAAAACAGATTTGTCATCCAATGTGATGGAATAATTACTAGAAATGAAATTCTAAACTATTAAAGTCACATGAAGTCAACTAGGAATGGCCGTTGAATCAACGAACCCATTTTTTCAACAGTTTTCCCACAGTCAACAGATTAACCGTTTTCTCATCATTTATAAGCAGGGTGAATCCATCAACTGCATTTCCAGCAATAAGCGATCAACGATCTGAAATGAAACTTGAACAAATTTTCTTCAATGTTTCTCTCATTCTGCAGATGTGTTTGCAAATCAAGTTAACCGCATCAATCTTTGTTTCAACGACAACGATCGTTCAATTATATCTGCCGCGAAACAATTTGCATCGAGTTCTTCTTTAACGTTAACGAAAACCATTTGATTAATGATAAATGAGCACAACTATCAACCAGTTTTTAACGATCAATGAAAGAAATTATTTCAATACACCAACAAATTTTTCCGACTACAAACGGTGACCGACATACGCTCCTTATGTTATGTTAACTGCTTGCTCGTCTACATATTATTTGCAAGTAGGGCTACCATCTGACTGGATAAATCCGGTCGTGACCGAATTGTAAAAACTTAGACCGGACTCTGCCCGGATTTTGTCCAAGACCGGATTTTTCGTTATAACTCCCAGTCAATTGCATTTAATATTTTACTGAATTATCATAAACTAAATAATTTAATATAATTCAAAGTATGCCGCGAAATTATGAAATTAATAAAAATGTACCACGACAAAAATATTGGACTAGAATGCCTTATGTCATTGTTTTCTGGCATATGGCTATTACTCCAGGCTGCTGCTGCATACGAGCAGTGCATTCTGAAGTGAGATAGACCTATCGCGCGAGTTATGTTTTTACTAGTTATTCTTCTCAAAAAATTATTAAAGCTCCTTCCACGGAACTTGAAATTAGAACACTTTATATTTTAGTTATATACAAAACACTTTATTATATTATCAACTTATTTCTAACACTGAACTTATAATATCTGAACTTTAAATTAGAATAGAGAACTTTCTTTTAGTTGAATTGAGATTGAACTTTAAACTGGAACTGAGATGAAGATCAATTGTATCATCTTCTTTTATATCATGGATCTTCATCGTAGGTGATCTCATCGTGAGATATGCTGACTTGGACTTTTATTGAGGCTGAGATAAGGATTGCATACTTTGTTGCAATAGATGAATTGAACATATACATGTTTGTATATTAGTGGGTAGGTAATTGTAAATATAGTGGAGCTACGATGTTTCGGTGTCGAATCTAGTAGTTATTAGGGAAGGTTCAAGTAGTTTGGGGTTTGTTACTTACGTGTGTATTTTAATTTGTTCTTTTGCGTTACGGTTACTTTCACGAGTTATGTTGATGAACATTATACACAGCAATGGCCTTTTCAATTAAAAAACGCTTTAAATTCACAGATCTGCTACAGGCACAATACTCGTCGCTTGGAGAAGGAAGAAACGAGCAAAAAGCCAAGTGCACTATTTGTGATTCATTTGTGTCTATTGGGTACAAAGGTGCTGCTGACATCGAAAAACATATACTTGTAGATACCGAAAAACGTAAAAGGCAACAGCGAATAACTTCAACAACAAGTAAGTTGGACAGTTTTGTTTGTAAGCAGGGTAATAAAGGCAGCGCAGTTGATGCCACACTCGCGTTTCACGAGGTCAAAACCCCTCAATCATACAAAAGCATGGACTGCACTTCGTCGTAATTAAGGAAACTATTCTCTGATTCCGAATTGAACAGAAACTTAGCTTGTGCGAGGACAAAACACGAGGCAATTGTTACCAATGTCATTGCACGTTGTTGTTGAAATTCTTCTACAAGGCCTACAAGATAGAGAGAGAAATCCGAACTGTCATCTGTCGAACACTGCATAGTTTGCGTTCCGTGATTTTTAATAGTTATTGATAAATTCCGCGATAGTTTGATTTCCTGCCTGCGTGTTTTTGATTCGCGTTGATCGCTGTGCTTCTGGTGCGCTGCTATTTTGAGTTTTCTTTTCCGCACGTTTGTTGAAAAAAGTTATTCTAAACTTAAGTGCTGATCTTTATTTTGTTTTTATTTTGATCATTGAGTTCAGCAAGTTCATTTTAAAGTGATTATAGCCACCTTTTAGTGATTGTGCGAACTATTCAGTGGCTTTGTTCCTCGATATCACGGTTATTACCTGGTGATAGTGCTGTCGTGCTGTGCTATTTTGCTACTGACATTAGCAGTGACTCGTCCCTTTAGTACTTATGCACAGGTGATTGACTTGTTTCTAATCACGGTGAGCGCCATCTCTGTGTCTCCGTGGGGAATCCGCGGTGCTCTTGCTATTTCGCTTTTCAGTGAATATCAAACTTTATTGATAAAAAGCAGATTTCTGTAGGAAAAATTTCTAAATTTTATAAATTTTCTTTTTTGTTTTTGATTTTTGAAATTGTAATATATCCATCTGACCTCCGACATGGCTTCGACCTATTGCGCAGCAAAATCTTGTGGGGATAAACATAATAAATCGCCTTTTGTGTCGTGCTTTGGATTCTATGGCTTACCTTTTCACGCCAAATGTGCTAATTTGTCAGGTCCAATCGCCGATCTCATCATGCGTAGTGGAAATGGGATATATTAGTACTGCTCTGATTGCCGAAAATACTCGATTTCAGCCTACGTATCACGACTACGAGCTGCCAAAAACACTATTGAAGGGATTTCTAAATCATTCAGTAGTTTGAAAGAAATGCTCGATGGTCCCCACGTAGAAATTAAGGATTTAGTGAATATTGCAGACCGTTCTCAAGCTTCTACTTCATCAAAATCATCAGGAATGTCGAATATTTTACATTTTGGGAATGAACAGCCTATGAACTGTGTCGTTGCGAACTCCATCAATTTTCCACCTTACTTGACTGAAGGTGCTTTAAGTCCGCCGAGGCAGCATCCGATCACGAGAAGCAAGAAAACTGATATTCGTCGACAGCAAGCGAACTCCCCGGTTACGCCTGCGGTGACTCCGGCAATCACATCAATGCATCCGGATCAAGCTACAGTTTCAGCTGCCTCTAATGTCCTCACAACGATTCCTGATTTGCCGGAACTTTCCATTATGGCGCCGCCTGTTCAGGTGTTTGTATCTCGGTTGGCATATCATACCACGGCTGAAACTATTAGAACTTATGTGATTGCAAAACTGGGTTATAAACCGTCTTTGCTTATCTGTTCCAAACTAACTCCCGATAATCTGTCTACTCAGACAATCTCGTCATTCAGGATAACCATCAGCTCAGGTATTGTGAATCTACTCAACAAGGACTTCTGGCCAAAGGGTGTCTTCTTCAAGGAGTTCATCAATAGACCACGGAATTTTCGATCATTAGTCCTCCAAAAAGATCCAAAATAGTAAATTCGATTAATATGTATTACCAAAATGTTCGGGGTCTTAGGACCAAGACCAACGAATTTAGACTGGCTACCTATATTGCATCGGATGATATTGTTTGTCTCACGGAAACTTGGCTTACTGAAGATATACTTGACAATTAAATTCTTCCCTCTTACATCGTGTTCAGACGGGACCGTAACCGCTCACACTCTGGTAAATTGGACGGAGGTGGTGTTCTTGTTGGAGTCAGGAGATCTTTTAGTTAAAGTTTCTGCTCAAATTTTGATCCTTCCCAACTTGTGGAATGTATTGCGGCAACCGTTGCCTTATCTCCGGCCATAAAACTAGTTATTTTTTCTGTTTATAGTTCTGTTTATATCTATGAAAGATTTTTCGCTGAGTTGTCTTCGTTTATTAACGATTTTAGTTCTAAAACTTTCGTCTTGATTTGTGGAGACTTCAACCTTCCTAACATCTCATGGAATGAGTCATAAACTGACATCCTCTCTAATGACAGTTTTTCGATTTTTCTTTCTTCTTTCATCTCATTTTGCTCCCTTTCACAATTTAATTCCACAGCAAATATTAACAATAAAATCCTAGACTTAGTTTTTACTAATTTTCCGAAACCCTCCCTCTTTTTGGACTCAGCCTTCGAGTCTTACGCTGCCTCCGACCCCCATCACCCTCTTCTTCATCTGGTGATATCTGTGGACTTAGAATCCGTTAGAAAGAGTATCATTCCTATTCGATACAACTTCAACAAAGCAAATTACTCAGCTATAGAAAGAGAGATTTGCTCTGTCAATTGGTTTTCTTTTTTATGTAATCTAAATATTGAGGATGTTGTACGTAAATTCTTTAACTTTCTTAACTCTCTAATAGCAGTACATAATCCAACAGTCCGTCCCGAAAAATGTAAAGATGGGCCGTGGTGCACAATGAAAATTGCGGCAGCTTTAAAAGCCAAGGATAGGGCTCGTAAAGCGTTTCTAGTAAGTGGTTTGTGTTCGGATTTGCAGCTATTCAGAAGGCTTAGACTGGTAGCTAAAAGACTTATAACTCAAACCCAACTAGATCATCTTAAGTATGTGGAAGGCTCAATATGTAATAACCAATTGAAACCATTTAGGGCTTACATTAAGTCTCTAAAAAATGGCGATAACTTTCCTGGCTCTATGATTCACGAAGGCGTTGAAACGTCAAATAATGAAGAGATTTGTGAGCTGTTTGCTCAATATTTTTCATCATTTTATGCTTAGCAGACATCTTCTTCCAATGTCGAGTTTTTCCAACAATTCTCGCCAACAGATTCCTTTTCTTATATTAGCCCACTTGAAGTAGAATTGCTTCTTGATAAGTTAGATACATATGGCAGTAGCGGTCCAGATGGTATTCCCAACATCTTCGCCAAAACTTTTTCTTCATCTTTATGCGTACCGCTATCAATTCTGTTCAACAAAAGCCTGGCCTGCGGAACTTTTCCAACTTTCTGGAAGAGATCAGTTATCCTTCCTATTCACAAAGCTGGGAATAAAGCTGCAATCTAAAATTACCGTCCCATAACCCTTCTGTCTTCTTTTGGCAAGATTTTCGAACGCATAGTTTATAATCACTTATATTCCCTTCTACTTCCTAATTTAGCTATTCAGCAACACGGTTTTATCAAAGGCAGATCCACTCTCTCTAATCTTCTCTCCTTCTCTCATACGGTGGCTTCTGCTATAGATCAAAGGAATCAAGTAGATGTTCTTTATACTGACTTCTCAAAAGCTTTTGACTCTGTCAACCATGGTCTTCTACTGAACAAGCTCAAGGCATTAAATATTGACTCGACCCTTCTCCACTGGCTATACTCCTACCTCTCTAATCGTGAGTGTGTGGTAACGTATAAATCTTCTTTTTTTTTCTTCGTTATCTCGGTTTTTTTGCGCCATTTAAAAAATCTCCAAATAAATGTTCCTCCAACTTTTCCAGAAAAACGCAAATATTGTAAATTTAATGCTAAACAAATATATATTTCGGAGGTAAGTGTTCCTCCTTCTTCAGTGTTTTTTGTTTTGGTTTAATTCCAAATAGTATCCGCTTTTTATATCCCTTACATTAATTACATTTTACCTATTTTTGTCTTTGAGACCTATCAATTAACCTATATCCTTAATTACATTTTATTATCCCTGCTTAAGAGATATCATTTATTGCTTTTCCCTCATTTATTGCTTTTCCCTGCTATTATAATTCGTTTATTATATTTTAAATATTATTTAGATTTAATTGGATCTAGTTTCCTTGAGTAACCGTTGCCCACATCTTCATTGAGCCGTGCGTTTTCCGGTTGTCGAATAATCCAAAGGCTCTCATATGCGTCCAATTTCCGATTGTTGCTGAAGAAAGTCGACATAACAGCGATACCCACGAGCCGGAAATTCAAAATAGAATCCAGACTAGGCACACCGAAGGATAGGAAGCAAAAGGATGAAAAATGTGGCATATATAAAATTACCTGCCAGACATGCCAGATATCGTACATCGGACAAACTAAGCGATCAGTCCAAACAAGGTTCAGAGAATATATCAAGGAAGCAGAGAAGCTAAAGTCAAGGAAAGCACCTGGTGATACAGCTAAGTCCGCCGTCGCCAAGCATATTGTAGAAACTAATCACGCAATCAATTGGGATGATCTAGAAGTAATACGAGACGTGAGCAACAATCGGAAATTGGACGCATATGAGAGCCTTTGGATTATTCCACAACCGGAAAACGCACGGCTCAATGAAGATGTGGGCAACGGTTACTCAAGGATACTAGATCTAATTAAATCTAACTAATATTTAAAATATAATAAACGAATTATAATAGCAGGGAAAAGCAATAAATGAGGGAAAAGCAATAAATGATACCTCTTAAGCAGGGATAATAAAATGTAATTAAGGATATAGGTTAATTGATAGGTCTAAAAGACAAAAATAGGTAAAATGTAATTAATGTAAGGGATATAAAAAGCGGATACTATTTGGAATTAAACCAAAACAAAAAACACTGAAGAAGGAGGAACTCTTACCTCCGAAATATAGATTTGTTTAGCATTAAATTTACAATATTTGCGTTTTTCTGGAAAAGTTGGAGGAACGTTTATTTGGTATAAATCTTGTTAGTCTTCCTTCTATTGTCCTCAGTCTGGTGTTCCTCAAGGCTCAATACTTGGTCCCTTATTATTCTAAGCTTTCATAAACGATCTGCCATCCTTATTTAACTCTTCGTCGCTTATCTATGCTGACGATTTGAAAATTTTCAAAATTATTCATTCTCTAGATGACTGCTTGCGACTGCAAGCAGACCTAGATATTTTTATTTCCTCGAGCAGCTCTAACTTCCTTCCTTTAAATATTAGCAAGTGTCTCTTTATGTCTTACTCACGTAAAAAATCTCCATTTTCTTTTGTTTATTCGATCAGTGGCACTGCTCTTGTGGTAGTGACCACTCATAAAGATCTTGGTGTAATTTTTGACGATAAGCTCCGCTTTGATCGCCACATTTCTTATATTGTTTCGAAGGCATCTAAAATGTCTGGTTTTAGTTTAAGAACCTCTAAAGGCTTCAATAATATACGGTCTTGTACCTATCTATTTCTATCGCTGGTTCGTAGTCTATTAGAGTATTGTGCTCAAGTATGGTGTCCTCATCAGCGTTATTTAACTATGCGCTTGAGACAGTGCAGCGTAGATTCACAAGATCTCTTATCTTCAAATTTCAGATTGCATACGTTTCCTATAGTGAGCGTCTCGTTATGTTACAGCTCCCCTCTTTATTATCTCGCAGGATCTTCCTGGATGAATGCCTCCTGTACAATCTTTATTACCATCTTTTGCCACCAGCTTTGTGCGACAATTTATCGGCCTTTACTCCTGAACGTATGAGTAGATCTTCAGTAATCTTTAATATCCCGTTCGCCCGAACCGAAATTTTTTTTAACTCGCCTTTTGCTCGGATACCCCGCAATCAGAACATTCGTGGTCTTGGTCCTATACCTTCTTCTTTTTACGAATACAAATCTCGTTTAGAACGGGATGTTCTTGAATTCGTTTTTATTAATTAAGTTTTCATTTTTACTGTTTAACAGATTATGAATTCCTTTATGCTTTTATATGTTTTAATATGCATTCTTTTGCTTTTTTATTATTAATAATTTTTGCCTTTTTTCATTGTTTTCTTACTTGTCTATATTATAATTGGAGTTTACTCTGTACATATAGATATTACAATAAATAAATAAATAAAATATATTTCATTTTTGGGGTTGTCGACAGATACCAGCAATCATAACGCTGACAAAATATTATCCGTCGTTATTCAGTATTTTGATTGGAAGACCGGAGTGCAAAGTAAATTGCTGGAATTATCTGCATCGGAAAATGAAACTTCGATAACCATTGCTAATTATTTACTGACTACTCTCGAAAAGATGATTTAAAAAATAATTGCGATTCTAACACCGGTGACAATGCAAATGTGAATTTTGGAGGAGTTGCAAGAAATCCAGGTAACAATATAATCTCTGATTTAAATCAGAACTTGCATCAAGAGATTGTTGGGTTTGGTTGTCCAGCTCATATTCTTCACAATGAAATACGTCATGCTACAGATTTGTTGGAATTCGACGTTGAATCTCTGGTGATCATTTTTCAGGGCATACTGTACGAACAGAAACTCTGAAAGAGTTATGCAGCTTTATTGAGTTTATTTATGGAAAATTGCTGTATCATATTAAAACGAGGTGGTTAAGCCTTATCCAGCAATCGAAAGGATTCTCAAATTATACGATGTCTTAAGAGAATTATTTTTGACAACAGAAAAGCCCCCAGTTCTGATCAAGAAGTTTTTTGAGAGCAATACCAGCGAAATGCTATATATTTGTATTATCTTCATTCGCTGTTGGCTATATTTAATTCAAGAATAGCGTCACTGGAAAAGGAGAAAAACTCAATTGTTCAAGTGCTTTCTACTTTAAAAGGACTGACAGAGTCACTAAGTCAAAGAATCGAATATAACTTCATTCCTTAAAAGATATGAGTACGAGATCTCTTTGAAAAAATAAACTTAACGCAGACGAGCGCCACAAAATAAATACTGAAATTAAACTCATGTATCAACAAAGCATAAGTTACATAAATATTTAGACTAAACCTTTGGAATCATTTGAATGCTTTGAATGGCTGCTATTGAGGAAAAATCAGGAGCTACAATTCGATAGTATACAGACTGTATTACATTTTTGAGAGACAAACGCATCAGTATTGACGATATTAAATTCTTTGAAGAATTTTGCCTATTAAAAAATTTTCTAAATACTAGCCAAAGTGATTATTATGATGAGTTAGCTGAAAAATAGTGGCTAATTTTCTTCAATGCAAGCAATGACAGAACCGGTTTTACAGAATTGCTAAAAATTGCTCAATACTTTTTTTTGTATTATGCCATACAACGCAAATCCGGAGCGAACTTTTTCACTTATGTCTTCGCAATGGACGAAGGAGAAGAACAGATTGTCAGTTGTGTCAATCAATGCAATATTATTAACACAATATAACTTCAAAGACATAACTTGTGCCGAATTTCACAGTGAAATTTCCTTAAAATCAATCTTTTTGAAAGCTGTTAGTAGTGGGCGAAAATAAAATGTTCAAAGAGTAGAATAAATAAATGGTAATAAAATTTACTTATAATGCACTTAATTTTAGTATCAGCTGAAGGCCGGATTTTTTCACAGGAATCAGAACTTTTTACTGCAAGCAACCGGCTTTTCAATTTTGACCCCTGGTAACCCTATTTGCAAGGTCAATAGAATATAAGGTCTGTTCTTCCCATGTATGCAGATGATTTTGTTTTATTTTTGTCAATTCGATGAGGTCAGCCAGCAAATTTTTTGGCAGTTATTCACATTTTGCTGTGTTAATCAAGAATTTTTAAGTGTTTTTCCGAATTTTATAATAAAAATGGTAAAATGCGTAGTTCGTGGTGGTAAAAACTATAGGGAAAATAAAGGTGTCAATAAAGACATATTGTATTATACCTTTATGAGGGAGAAAAATGTTTCAAAACAGCGGAAAAGGGTTTTATCAATCGACAGTGCAAGTGATGTCAGGAAATTAAGAGTGTGTTCCGAACACTTCGATAAAAGTGACTATAAATTGAAGGATCAACTATTGAACATTTCTCCAAGAAAGAGGCGATTGAGAGCAAATGCCGTTCAAGCTAAAAATCTGCAGTCAAAAGCCAAAGCATCTAATCAGTCTCACAGGTATAAATGCCTCGAGAGGAAGAAACTTGTCTCAGTAATTTTAGAATATGAAAAGTAAGGGAAAAAAACATCCTTCACATACATTTTTTTGATTATAAAATAATTCAATTTTCTTTTAGAGAAAACTATCCTATCTTAGCCAGCAATTATAAACATAACACTGTTGCAGATAGGAATGAGTTAGACATTGAAATCGAAGAATTCAACCCAGAAAGGTAATAAACACTCTGTGCATTTCTGCTGTTACTTGAATTGAGCAAGAAAAACAGTGACATACGAGTAACTAAAATGAGCAAAGCAAGTAGCAATAGCAATCTTACGGAAGTCAAGTAAAGGTACATATTCTTAATTAATATGTTATATGTTCAATTTATTGGAATTATATATTTGGAAGGGTTTTGGCGGTAACAAAAAAAACCACAGCAAACTCAAATAATGTGCGTTTTAGCAAAAAGCAAGCATATTCCAATAAGGTTTTAAATTTATCTGGCCTTGACTTTCAGGCTGAATGTGGAATCTTCTTTAGAACTCGAAGTAAAGGAACAAGAAAAAGAAGTCAAAATTTTAAAGAAGCAATTAAACGAAAGTGAAAAGGAGAAAGAAATGTGCGCCAACACGTCACCATTTGATTCTTCGTTTCGGTACTGCTTTCCGTAGATGCTTTCCGTGGATGCGCGTTGTTGCGCATTCGGCTTCCAACTGACTTTTCCACCTCGCTCAAGAAGTTTAAGTACCTAAATTCTCTTAAAATGCGCTGAGTAGTCAAACACGTGCGCTCTCGTTCCACGAACGTTTTTCCTCCCCGCTTCGTCTCGCTTGCTCGACTGGTGAATTTGCGAAACTGGGGAAATTGAGCGAAAGAGTGTTTCTCGCTTAAGCTTACGACTTCGAAAGAGTACTTTCGGGTTAAGCTTTCGGCTTTCTCACTATCTCCTGAGGTGAAATAGCGAAACTGGGGACATTGAGCGACAGAGTGTTTTAGCCAGAACTTTCGGCTTTCCCACGATCGCTCGTGGTGAAATAGCGAAAGTGGGAATATTGCGCGAAAGAGTGTTTATGTCGGAACTCTCGGTTTTCCTCTCCGCTTACCTCACTTCGAAGCACCCCGTTTGTTCATGATGTAAATATTGTTACGGGTTGAACTTTCTCGTTTACTTAACTGCTCGCTTATTTACTTGCGCATGTGTTTCCATGGCTAATTTTCATTGGCGAAGTGCGAGTACATAGGTTTTGTTTGCTCGCTACTATTGCAGTTATGAGGCGGGAATATATCCGAGCATGTTTTATGTGTTCGCTCGCAACTAATTACTAATTGCAGTAGTTTACCAATGCAACATTCCTCCGGCATTTAAAGATAGGATTTAATGTACTTGGAGAGTACAATAAATCGTCGCTCTACTCCGGTGATCTGGATTACTTAATGTACCCCAAAGAATTACGCTCACTCTTGGTTTTTTCGCAGTTTTTGAAGTTGGTTGATTCTCGCTACCTTCCCTTTTGTGCAAATCATTCGTACTTATATTTCGTGCTGTTACCGCCATCGCTGTTATCCACTGTATTTCTCGCAACGTATCTTTAACCGTTGTTCTGCTGCTTGTTTGAACTTTCACTAGATGGTATCGTAGTTCTATCGTTTAATTTCGTATCTTCATTGGTAGGCGTTTTAACTTCTAATTGTCGTTAACTTAAGTTTGATTCTGTACAATTTTACATTCCGTTTGATTCGATCATTGATTTGATGTACTCATATTTTAATACTGGGTTTGGTACCGTGAGTTAAGGTTAATCAACATCTATTACATGTCAGTGTTTATCTATAATTTATTACAATTAAAAATTACGAAGTTGAGGTTCGATTTTATACATCTTTTATATTTTGTTTGGTACCTTGAGTTAATGTTAATTGATATGCATTACATATTCATGTTGCTTTCATAAGCCAGTACAATTATAATTAATAAATTGAAATTCGATTTTATACAAGGTTCTGTTTGATTTAATCATAAGTTACTGTAATGATGCTTAAGTATTACTTTGGATATAATGAGCTAAGATCCTGTTCGGTTTAATAATTTGTTTGCTTCAAACACTAAGATGTTACTATTTCATTTGATTCTATGCAATAATGGAATAGTGCTAAATTTGCTTCTGTCGTAAATTACAGGATTATAAATTATTTCGTTTTACTATAATATTGAAAACCATACTGAACATATTTTCCGACCCTAAATTGTTTTTTCTTGACAATAAACTATTATTTTACAATTGAAAAATAGCGGACTACAATTTCTTCCTTTAATTGGCTTTAATAATATGGTTACAACTTCTTTTAAGATTCATATTCAATGCCGATCTTTTTTATATTTAGAAGTTAATGGTTTTCTCTTATTTTAAATATTACTTATCGTCTTGGAATTTTTATTCTACTCGTATATTTTTTGGCTTTTAATTTCCTCAATTCTTTCAAATAGTATTAAAGTTCTCTTGCGTATATTCAAATATTTAAATTACTAATTAATTCTATGTTGCTTTCGGTTATTGGTTATTATTCGTATTAGGGTATTACTATTTGTTTAGTACAGGTTTTAGTGAATTATAACAGTTAGCGTTAGTGAGGATTTAACTAGGGGGGGTGCGATGGCATTTTTTTTTTCATTTTGCTTTTCCCGTGCAATTTTCCCCTATACATCTATTTTCCCTTTTAATTTCTATTCAACTAACGTACCTATATTACTAATGTTATTATTATTCCCTTCGTTTACCTTTCGCTTTTCATATTTTGACTACATTACCTAGTTTTCCATCTTTAATATGCCACTGGATTAGTGGGAGTTTCTTTAAGTATGTAGGCGGGAGTTTCTGTTAGTATCTTAATAGGATGGGATGTGTGAATATGTACATGGGTATAGTAAGTTGCCTGTACGGCATCCCATTTGCCCATACTCGTACGGGTGATAATATTGTTCCCTCTAATCGCTTCATTAGCTTCACCCGAACGAGAACTTTGTATTACGGCGCCGGCGAAGATCACTTCGTCCAGGCTTCGTACAAGTTTCTCTTCACCTATTCCCCATGGTTTAATAGCAGGCATCATTCGAGCCGACCGTTTGCATGCTCGCTTTATCAAGTGATAACGTTCTGCGCTCTTCGATGCATACTTGCATACATTCTCTTTATCTATTCCCCATGGTGTATTAGCAGCTATCAATCGAGCCGACCGTTTGCATGCTCGTTTAAGCATGTTATCAAGTGATAACGTTCTGCGCTCTTCGATGCATACTTGCATACATTCTCTTTACCTATTCCCCATGGTGTATTAGCAGCTATCAATCGAGCCGACCGTTTGCATGCTCGTTTAAGCATGTTATCAAGTGATAATATTCTGCGCTCTTCGATGCATACCTGTGACTCGAAACGCCACTGAGAAAACTTAATATTACGGCACCGACGAAGATTACTTCGTACAGGCTTCGTATAAGGTGGATCGAGCTGGGGAGTTGTGTCGCATGCATTGTCTTTACCTATTGTAATGTGACGCCCACGCCCGGGAATCGAAGTGATTCCGATCCCGAACCCTTGCAACCGGCCAGATGGATATGTCCTCGAAGTGCCAGCGGACTTCATCTGTCGTGCGGATATCGTTGTGCAGAAAATATTTTTTTTCTGCCCAAATATTTAGATCCGTGGATATAAATATTCGAAATATAGAATTAATCCCAAACCCCGGCACATTTCGAGACATAACCATCTGGAAATGCCCCTCCACCATGGCCATCGAGAAAACTATGCCACTGGCGACAACTGGAGAGGCACATTGCCGCCATATGGCGTGCCATTCCACACACAGATGTTTTGTCCGAGGTGACAACCGGGATTTTTGACAGCCACATGGCGGCGAAGAAAAAGAAAATAACGTTTTGTGGTGATCGATGGTGCGTGATCGTAGTTCGTGCTGTCTAGATCCTTTCAAGTGCTTTTCTACCTCTTAACATACCTTCGTGACGATCGTTTGTGTGTAGGATTTGGTCGGAGCGAGGTGTACTCAAGAGGGCTGCACGTGGACCATCAAACACTTGAGAAATTCACCGGAGCATTGCCTCAGGCTGGAGCATGAGGGGTGCAAGTTACGAAAGGTACTATTAGTTTTGAAGTAGTAGAGATTTAGCATTATTTTAAACCATTCCTGCATATGCACACAATCTAACACTGTCCATTTCGATTACCGTAGACTAAGAGTAGCAGGTGCTATTTGTATGATCTCCATCTGCAACCAACAGTAGACGGCGCAAAAAAACCAGATATCGAGGGTGTTGTAGTTGCGATCACCTTGCATCGTTTGCAGTGCGATTTGGCTGTTTTCAAGGCAATTTCGGATGGATTCGGCTACGAAATAGCAAGACAATCGCCTTCACCGTTCGGCGCAACAACAAAGCCCGTAATGAACAATGCGATTACTATGCCAGCCCTGATTTCAATATTCTGCAAGAACCAAACAGTGCGAGCTCAGTGGAAATGGTATTGACTTGGGTAACACCCGGCACACGTAATTTCAGGTAACCAATTGCATAAGTACTTTTATTTCTACAAACAAAAATCAACAAACCAAGAAAACACAAAACAGCCAACAACCAACTTGCAAGGTTAAACAAAACAAAAAACTGTAAAAACAATAATAATAACAACAAGGACGATACACCCAATAATAATGACATTCCCGAAAATAATTACGCAAATAGCATCCATAAAAATAGAAATCATGCTAACGGAAAAACATGATATCGAATATTAAAACATATTATGCATTAGATTTAAAATGCCCTTCAAATAAGAAATGGTTTTCTTTTTGGGGTAAAAAGGCACTTGAATTTAATGTAGCAGCACAATAAAAATCATCTTTAACCAAACGAAACCGATGCAAACTTATAAGAGAAAAAAAAGGAAAATATTATTTATTGTGCCTTATAAAAAGATAAAATTTTGAAAATCCATATTCAACTTTTTAATCAAATATGAATTTCCTTTATACAGGGAGAAAGTCAGATGAAATCATAAGCTTTTTTCCTTTTGAATAAATAATTAATGATTTAGTTATATATGAGTAGTAGTATAAACAGTAACTTCGATGCGCAGGACAATTTTTTCGGTCAGCTGAAGTGGTCATAATATTCCGTTACAAGTTTATTATTAATACGAAGTTGCAAATGCTAACATGCCTCGGAGCATTTTCTTTTAACTTAAATATTTTAAAAGGACCCACTGCCTTCAACGAATAAATATTTACATTCTTAACGCTATCAGCTGAAAACCAGAAAGTCCTCTTTCACAGAAGTTGCATTCAAGTCACTTATGATTATTTTGCTAAGTAAATTATATTAACGTTAATTGAGTGCGGATATTTTGTACAATTTGTTTTTAAATACGAATAATATATAAATAAATACAAGTGATAATGATAAATATTGAATTGGAATATAAGTATATGATGGGCGTCGTATAAACCAATTCGAAATAGATGAAAAAAAAAATTAAACTAAGAAAGAAATAAAGGCATTTATAACGTTCAGTATCCGCAAACTAATACAATATTATTGCGATCAATCAAAATTCCAACCAATTAATTCATTCCTTTCACCACGCTAGCCTTTACTTTAGCTTTTTTTTTTTTGCTAAATGCATTTAGCTTTTTAAGATAACATACAAAATGATGATTAAGTAGAGTAAATACGAGTAGTTTAAGCGCAAAATGGCATTCTCAAAAGGTTGTCAAATTAATAAGATATGAAAGAGAGGAAGGAAGTAATTCTATATTTTATGGTTGTATCGTTGTTAATGGTTGCACATGAAATAAATTTTATCTCGTAGGAAATTTATAATATAATTATACTCTGATATATTCGTATTAGCGATACAAATAAGGAAATGTAATTAATTGAATTTGGAATAAATGCCGAATCTTGAAAATTCGGTTGGGAAAAAGTCTCGCAAAGAGAAAATTAAGTTTTAAGCAGCGTATCTCATTATTTAATTGAAATGCCATAATATAATGTACAAAATAAATTTATCCGCGGTTCATCATGCTTGACACCAAGCAGTCAATCACATTTTATCTTAATGCGATCTAATTTTGAAAATTAGAAAATTTGTTTTAGCCGTAAACTAAGACGTAATTACACCAATTAATAATAATATGGTTTTAAAAAAATATTTTTGTAATTAGAATTAATTTCCCTTATAAATAACCAGTTCAATAAGAGAATGTAGGATCGAAAGTTTGTTCTACATCGAAGTAATATAAATGAGGAGAATGTATACCGTCTAGTATATTTAAGGTCGAAGTATTTGACATTTTCGATGAAGCTTACTTTATTCAAGTCAATATATCAATAAATCTTACAATTAGTGAAAATTAATTATCCATCCAAGAAGTCACAAGATAAAGTCTTAACTACTTATATTAAAGTTGTATCAATTAACTACAATGCAAAGAGTATCCGTGTTGCTTTTGTGATCTTAAAAGAAAGATGAAAATGAATAAACGAATCTAAACTAAATTTAATATTATATGTTAGAAATAAATAATATGAATTGCTAAAAGATAAACCACGACTTTCCTTTTCAGTGGCTCGTTCTTTTTCAGCGTGAAAGGGAAGTGCAGGGTAGGTATGCCGTCGCGAGGTTAGGGTTTCGACAAATCCGCTGAAGTCGGTTTCGCGTCGCGCGCGGTACGCGGTACCTTTGATTGTTTCGTCATTTCCTTAGAGTAGTTTCCTTCGGTTTAAGTTCGAGTAGCATATTTTTCGGTACCGCGTCGGTGATTCGGTAACGCGCCTATGGGATTTTGTAGCGTTTTTGATTTGAGATCTGTGGATAGATCACATCCAGAATTAACGTAATGTAGGTTTCTCGTTCTGGATGAGTAATTGTTGACGCGTTTAGAAAACGGGCAAGTTCAGGTGACTGAAATATTGTAATTGAGCGTAATCCATTCGGAGACCCGCGACCGAAATCCTCTCCGAACTAGCTGGCCGACAAGCAGTCACCGCGAGAATGGGTTACGGTGCACGGATTGGTTGACCTGTGGGTACCATCCGTTGGCACTACTCAGACTTAACGTCTAGAACCGATGAGAGGTCGGTTCCGCGTTCGATCTGAAAAGAGAAAATCATTACACTATCCCACATGCTTTACTATCTGCTATCACACGAACTGACTGTGTGCATGTTCGTTTAAGCTTGTTATCAGATGATAACATTCCGCGCTCTTCGATGCATACTTGCAACTTGCAACGAGTGATTCGGTGCAAGATATCATTCATACGTTATCTATAGGAAGCTTGCTAATATATGGGTATCAAGTAAATCGTTATCCAATCGTATCGTTCCTAGGGATTTAGCTTATTAGTAAATGGTTGGATTATGCTCATAGTGTGCGAGGTGTAAAAAAAAAAAATAACAGTTCATAGGCGCTGCTCATTAGTAGTGGTTTGGTTAGTAATTGCCTTGAAGAGCATTTGTTTTTAATTTAGTCGGCTTAATGCATTTCGTAGTGGGCTGGACTTTTAATTCATCTATGCTATGCAATTGTGAGGAGGAAGAGCTTTCAAGGTATATGCATTGCATTGTCGATTAATTGGCTCAAGTTGTCTATTACATACTTTTTATCCGTTTGTAGTGGTAAAAAAAGGGGGGGTTATTAGAAATGTATTCAGCAGTATGTGTAAATAGTTGTGGATTATTTATAAATCGGAATTATTATGTAGGTTTTTTAATTAAGTATAGAAATGTTTAATGGGTTAATATAAATTAAGTCGACCTTTTTCTCAAACTGAAACTAGAAAGAGCGATTTTGAGCTCTGTTTTATACTTTTATTGATTTTAGTGAATTGTTAAATAGATGTACCGCATTGAAAATTTCTTGCGAGAAATTATTGTAAAAGATGATCGAAGCGACACAATCACTATATGGGCTTGGGAACATATAGTTTCGGTCTTCATTCAAGACCCTATATGTGTTCCGTCTAATTTTTCCCTAGTGTGTGTCTACTAAGTTTGGCATAATGCTGTCCTGGACCTTACTAGAAGACAGTACAGTGCCGTGCGAGGTCACTTCATTAGCCGTTAATAAATTTTTGATCTCGATCTTGAGAAAACGATTGTTTAAAGCATCTTAAAGTATATATTATAGCATTCTAAGACGCTATTTGGTATTTTCGCCATATATGAAGTAAAAGGGTGGGAAATGGGTGGGTCTTGAATTGTCTTGCGCTTTCTACAGGGGTTTTACTTGTGACTTTTTTCTAATAGTTAGCAGTTATATAATGCATTCATTGTGCAAGGAAACGTAGTGGCTTGTTTAAAGGGTACATGGTTGATAGTGTGTTGTAAACCCTTTTGGATCAACAGCTCAGAGGCTACGACTGGATGGTAAATTGATGTCTCTTTTGCATATGACTTAATACTATATGTAGCGTGTCTGCCGAAAGTTGAAATCGGGCAGCTCAGAGGCTATTATGTGTTTCTTTAGGGACTTATAACTAAAAATAGCGTGTTCGTCGACAGCTTATGTCAACGGCTCAGAGGCTGTTGTTAAATCTACTGGTTTCATTCCAGTGATTTTGCAATTAGACATAGAAAAAGCGTGTCTGCTGATAGTTATGGTTTGGAGTTTTGCCGAGGTTTCACCGACTTGACAGCCACTTTTACCGAGTTGCAGTGGATTTTGAAAGAGATAATTTGTTTTGGGGGAAAACCGTTTGCATTGTGCATTGTTGTTATAACTAAAATTCTGTTGTTTCAATTTTCCCATACTTTAATTGTTTCAGTGTAACTTGAAATTAAATTAGTTTCATGGTTATTTGCGTTGGAAAATTGCCGTTCTTATGTAAATTATTTTTTGTATTTATGTAGCGCAGTTAATTTATTTAGTTTGCTCTTCGATGTTATTGCATTTAGAAATATTGCCCAGATGTCTATCTATTCTATTTGCAGTTAAATGTTTGTTTTTTTTGCTCTTCTAATTATGCTTCAGTTAATTCGAATGCTCATTCAATTCAAGAGATAAGACTTTAGTATGCATGTGGGTACGCGTATTGTCCAAGCAGTTGGAGTGATAAGTGGTATCATATTTCGATAACAATGGGCACGCGTTTGTTTGCTCGCTATTAAGTTTTCGGTTTGCTTATTCGTGTTTAATATTTACTTGTAATGTTTTGTGTTTTGTATGTTAGTTGATTGAAACTTTATATCTTTATAAATTCTACGTTAGGTTTGAACGAGTTAGGAGTTAGTTCGAATGAACTTCAGATAAGAAAGATGAGATTTAAGATATATGAATGACGGAGTAAATGAATGAAGAATTAAATGTTCAATATGACTATTTGATTTTAGGACTGATCTTATTTAATGGATAGTATGAGTAGGATTAATATTATAGTTGAATATTGTTATTATATTTTAGTGATTAGAATGATCAATATAAGTATTTGAGTTTATTTTAAAGGCAGACTGATTTAGTTTGATCACTAATATTCATACTTTCTTTTTGTTGTTTAATTGATTGAAATAATTATCTGTTTTTTCGTTTTGTTTTAAGAAGATTGATTTAGTTTTATGCACTGTATGAGTAGCATTATTATGATGTGGGGATGTTGATATTATATTTTTGTTTTTTAAATGATTAAAATCATTATTTGATTTTTTTTTAAAGAAGGTTGATCCAGTTTGATGGACAGTATGAGTAGCAATGGTGTCTTACAGGAGTTGAATGGTTTGAGATATCGGCTGGGTGAATAGATTTTTTAGCCCATTTAAATTTGCTACACAGTGCACTACACTGAGGTCTCTGCAAAACCGATATCCTACCGGCTGCGCCAATTTTGTTGCAAACCAGTATACCCTATGTATACTGGTAAGAACTGGGAGCTCATTTGATGTGTATCCAATATACATCATCAAGGCTCCCGGGGAAAGAACTCACTGTAACACCACTTACCTGCTACTCTGACCAACAAAACCAGAACACCAAAAGCGAGGGTTCACTTTAAAACATTACTTTTATTGTATTATTATTATTTTCTAAAAACATTCACATCACAATCGAATTTATAAATTATTTTAAGACTATCATATCAGCCAGCCTGAATAGGGAGCCAACTCGTCGTGTTAATGATTCGGGGTGGCCACACGGCGTGAAGCGCCAAAGGGCCGGTTGAGGATCGCGGCGCAAGCCAACACCTCACCCCTCACCATTCTGTTGTTCGCTTCGGTACTGCTTTCCGTAGATGCTTTCCGTAGATGCGCGTCGTTGCGCATTCGGCTTCCAACTGACTTTTCCACCTCGCTCAAGAAGTTTAAGTACTATTCTTTGACCTAAATTCTCTTAAAATGCGCTGAGTAGTCAAACACGTGCGCTCTCGTTCCACGAACGTTTTTCCTCCCCGCTTCGTCTCGCTTGCTCGACTGGTGAATTTGCGAAACTGGGGAAATTGAGCGAAAGAGTGTTTCTCGCTTAAGCTTACGACTTCGAAAGAGTACTTTCGGGTTAAGCTTTCGGCTTTCTCACTATCTCCTGAGGTGAAATAGCGAAACTGGGGACATTGAGCGACAGAGTGTTTTAGCCAGAACTTTCGGCTTTCCCACGATCGCTCGTGGTGAAATAGCGAAAGTGGGAATATTGAGCGAAAGAGTGTTTATGTCGGAACTCTCGGTTTTCCTCTCCGCTTACCTCACTTCGAAGCACCCCGTTTGTTCATGATGTAAATATTGTTACGGGTTGAACTTTCTCGTTCACTTAACTGCTCGCTTATTTACTTGCGCATGTGTTTCCATGGCTAATTTTCATTGGCGAAGTGCGAGTACATAGGTTTTGTTTGCTCGCTACTATTGCAGTTATGATACGGGAATATATCCGAGCATGTTTTATGTGTTCGCTCGCAACTAATTACTAATTGCAGTAGTTTACCAATGCAACACAGCAATCTGAAAGAAATTTTTACAGAAGGACGAATAAAGGAGCTTCTGCACAAAAATAAGAGAGTCAAGTGGTCGGCAAACGACATATCACCTGATTCAGTTTTGCACTCGGCAGAAACAAGATCATATCGATATATGCTGAGAAAAGGATTTCCATTCCCAGCGCCTATAACGTTAAGAAAATGGACATCAAAGCAGAAAATGAAGTACACTACACGACCATCTTGTCGAATCCCCTTCTTCAAATGCTTTATATACAGACTGACTATAAAATTTAAGACCAAGTTGGTTAAGGAGTTGCAAGTATTTGTATTACAACGGATTTATGGACGACACGAGTGAGAGCAAGCTGCATATAAGTATACGAGTATAGCCACGACGGGCTATTAATTAAACAAAGAGCTTGTTTTTAAGGGTGTATTATTAGGGTGTTATCACTTTTCCGGTAAACACACCCCAATGAATATTTCGGAAAGTGTACTTCGCAGTGGTTGACAACACGGCAAATATTGGCAAAACAATTAAAGAAAGTCTCAGGTGGAAGCATTTTGAATACTTTGATCAAACGTTAAATCTTATAGTTGAAGATGCATTGAAACTTGCTAAACCGCTCATTAGCCTAGTAAAAACGGTAATTTCTCATTATAAAAAAGTACTGCGTCTTCCGAGAGGCTAATAAACTTTCAATTGTAACAACAATAAACGCCGAAGCACTTGATACAAGATACCGAAAACAGATGGAACTCCACATTCTATATTTCACGAAGACTTGTAGATCTACAAGAGGTCTTTTGATCGACACTAGCACTGATAAACAAAGACATGTCAACCATTAATACTGATGAGTGATCAATCTTAGCACAACTTTGCCAAATTTTACGGCCATTCAAGGAATTATCGAACATGATGAGCAGACAAAGCTTCTTTACGGGAACTTATGTAATTGTTAGGCAGGAAGTCTTACAGAATCTTGTCATAAAATTTTGACAAAAACTGATCTATCAAGCGGTTTCCTTAATTGCATATTTATTGAAATCAGGGCTACCAGAAAGGTTCAAATATGCGGTACAAAGTGAAAGTTTTTCAGTAGTCGCATTTTTGAATTTCATGTTTAAAATCAAGCGTGAACCCACCAAGCAACCCATAAAGTAGTGAATACACTGCTAGCATTCACTAGGAACAGTGCAAATAAGTGGAATATTTGGAAATTCGCATGGAGGAATAGGAAAAAAAGCATCAGTGGTAACGGCAAAGGGAGCAAGATGAGCTTCTGCCACGAAGCAGATAAAGATGATCCCAATCATTATCATGGACAAATTTACAGCGCTTCGTACAATCGAGGGTGAGTGTTTGAAAAGTATAAAAAGTACTTACTTACAAAACTCCCAAGGCCCTACCAGACCTCAAATCCTAACATACTCCTGAGGATAACGAACAAACAAAAAATATTGCAAAAGCCTTTGCGCCAATCCTCCCTAGCACCTCCTAGTTTCATTGAAAAGGAAGTCAATATCCTCTACAGAGTAAGTCTTCCTATTCTGACTACGAAACTATAGAAGCTGTGTGCAGCGCAAAACGGAGACCATAAAAGACTGCTTCTTTTTCAGCTTCCTTCTGGTCCCAATGGAACTTAGGTTCGTTCAGTTGATCATAAATTCGATTGTGAGCAGTAGAAAGTGGTATGAACTTCAGTCTTTTCTGGTTTGAAACAAAACTCGCGCCCTTTCGTTCTCCCTCGTTTAAGAGCATCCATCTGCACCGATCAGACCGTCTTAAATATTCTGGAGGTCACACGGGTATTCTCGTCCACAATTCCAAGCAGTCTTCACAATTATTTCTCCTCTCCCCTCTCTCAACCATAATCTTTTCTGAAATAAAAAGCTTTATTTTTGTTTGTGCAGCCATTTACTGCCTAAACCAAGAACTAGACACCACTGTTGTTCAACAATTGGCGTCATTCATGGGGTCTACTTCTTCAAACGAAAAACTCCTTATTATTCTTTGAGGCGACTTAAATGCCAGGCATCCCCAATTCATCGATGTCATCACTAATCCAAATCTAGTCAAACTCTTCAACTGGTTTTATAATGAAGCCAGTTTTTCAAGATCAATCATCCTGAGCCCTGCCCTATCTACTTTCAGTAAAAACTCTATGAGCTCATACCTTGACATTTTCATTACAAGTGACAGTCTTAAAATAAAATACAACAACATCCTGCCCTATTTGGAAACGGTTCCTGGGATCAGTGAACATAACGCCATCCTTTTAAATATTGAATCGTCAGAGCGTGCAATCCACCCAAATTACACCTGCTTACCCGACTTCAACAAAGTTGACTGGCTGCAGGCGAACGACTATCTAAGCTCTACTCTCATCCCCCATCCCCCCCCCCCCCCCCCACCCCCCACATTCTTCCCAACAACCTTCAGGTTTCTAACGCCTGTATTGCCGCCACAGTCGAAAAATATTCTGACTTAAGGCTTGAATATAAAAACATGATTTCTCTTCCACCACATATCATAACCGACATACAGCGCAACACATTCCTCCGAGGCACCAGTACGATGCGAGATTCGACTTTCTAAGAAACGAAATTCACGGCCTGAGCGCAAAGATCCATTTAGAGATCAGTGCGCTCATTCGACAGCATATTGCCATGAAACTGGCAAATCCAGATTTAGAAACTTTCGGAGAACACCGGAAAGTTTGCCTGAGCCTGGCGAAGTCCTCACCTAACTCTCGACACTTCTTGCAACAAAACCAATCCCCTGCGGAGAAAGCCAATTTCCTTGAAACCCACTTTGCTTTTGCACACTCCAATACAAAAACTTCTCTGAGCCCTTCTCGGAAAATCTAGTAAAAACTCACATCTCAAATTTATAAAGGCAACCGTCTTATAACCTAGAAAATATACATTCTCCTAACTTTTTCTCCCAACCCTTCGAATCTCACTCGACAATTTCCCGCCAAAACAATCTATCGTTCATAATACCCGCTCAAATCAGATCCCTCATCCTTTCTAGACTCAATAAAAAATCCTGGGGATTTGATAGAATTTCAACAATCTTACTTAAAAGGTGTAGTAACACTCTCTCTCCCATTCTTTCAACCACTGCGTATTTTTCAAAGGCATGGAAGAGACCGATCATAGCCCCTATTCTAAAGAAAAATGAAAACCCCCTCCTCCCAATTAGCTACCGCCCTATTTTTGAGCTTGTGCTCAAAGAGTTCATTGACAAGCACCCCTCTGCCAGGAATATTATTCCTCCTTTCCAGTTCGCCAACCAACAAAAACTTTCAGTGGAACACCCTCTACTCATCTTAAAGTCCAACATTGCGGAAAACATTAGGAAAACATGCCTACAGTTGCTGTCCTGCTTGACATCAAGAAAGCATTTGATTATGTGTGGCAGCATGGACTCATATACAAATTAGCCGAAACTCATAGATGTCTCTCCCACGTTTGCATAATAATGCATAGTGCCCTCACCAACCGCTCCTCACAAGTCGAGGTAAATGATAACTTATATCTGCCATTCGCAAACGATGCAGGCATTCCTCAAGGATCTGTCTTATACGCGGTCCTCTTCTCTGCATATACCTCCCGAACACTTCCTACTGATCAAACTTCTACAATATGCAGACGACATCATCTTATTTGGTCCTTACCGTTACGTCTCATCACTTCAATCTCGGTTTAATTTATACCTTGATATATTTGACACTTTCCTCCATAACTAGCGGCTCCTTCTCAATCTGTCTAAGTGCGAGTACATTAACATTAAGGGTAAAATACGCCCCAACAAAAACATGTGCCAGTGCGCGCAACGTCTCTCTGAGTATTAAGAGCACGATTATACTCATGAAGGAAAAGGTCACCTATCTTAGCGTCTCTATCAGTTCTCACTTTTCCCCCAGAACTCAAGTACAATCGGCTATTGCAAAAGTGACTAGAGCCTGGTAAGCGCTCCACCCAATAATCCACTTCAACTCCTCATACCCAAAACCAATTAAAACATTAGTCAATATGACACTTATCCGCCCAATCCTTGCTTATGGATTCACTTTCTGGTGTGATCTTTCTCCGTTACTCATGGAGGAACTCCGCAGGACCAAGAGATGCTTTCTTATGGCACATTTAGACGGGCAATATTTAAGCGAAATATATTGCAGCAATCGTGTGGCCGACGAGTGGCTGGCAATATTGCAGCCACATATGGAAATATTTACATATGGCTCGGCTGTCAGCTATTTCTGACGATTGCCAATGTATTGCCGGTGAAGTCCATTCATCTTGGAAAATACTTGGCCACATTTGTCAACATCGAATTTCGATAGGTTGAGTATTTAGTGAAATTAAAACCAGTGTAAAGTAAAAAATCGAGTCAAAATGAACAAATGGACAAATGAAATGACATTGAACTTTATCAATGCGATTAATTTACGACCAGAGCTATGGGATGTTAAAAATGCATCCTACAAGAACAGAAATAATAAGAAAGATGGGTGGGATGCAATTGCTGCAGCATCCAAGCTATCAAACGAGGAAGCTTATAAAAAATTCAGAAGCTTGAGAACGTATGCAAAAAGTGAAAAAAAGAAAATGGAAAAGAAAAGTGGCAGTGCTGGAGGAAAAACAATAGCTTGGTTTGCATATGATGCGATTCTCGCGACATTCCGGATAACGGCATAGAGAGCGCAAAGACAGTTGAAGTAAGTATGTTTTATTTAATGATAAACATTAATTATACAATTCCATTTAAATAAATGCTGCCATGATACTCGTCCCTCATCTCTGATATTTTTTGCGGCTGTGGTCGAATTTCTAGGTAAATTCTGCAAACCGATTAGATTGTTTTCATTATTTCTCCAAGATCCTGGAATTACTCTTCCAATATTAATGTCTTCACTATCAAACGATCCAGGTGGACAGTATATATTTTGAGCTTGTGGGTTTCTACGGAGAAAAGTGTATAGATTAACACAAGCCATAACAACTTTCAAGTTTCAGGTCAATAGTTGTATGAAGGACTCGAAATAGCCAGTAAAACAAATGCATTTTCTACAGTTCTGCACGTGATATTCTGTAATTGCATACACGTTTTGCTGAACCTATTGTTAAGTATGTAGAATAGGGTTTACAAATATTTTCTAGCGAAGGAAATGCATCATCGGCCAGAAAAACATATGGTACATGCATTTCTCTTCCTTACATAGGTTCAGCTTCTGGTAGCTTTAATGTGTAATTTAAAAGAGACTTTCCAAATGTTGTGTGTCTAAATACTCCTCCATCAGAAATTCTACCTTGAGATCCCATATGAGCATACATAAATTGATATTTTTGTAGTCCACGTGGTTAGTGGTTATGATCATATTACCTTGTGGAGTGCCGATACATTGGATCATGACAATGAGATACTCTAACTATCTCTAAGCGAAGGCCCGAAAGGGGCTGTAGGGCCACGAAGAAGAAATTGATATTTTGCATTCATCACTACAGCAAATAGGACTATGGCGAAGAATTGTTTGTAATTGTAGTATTTACTTCCGCTATTGGGTCCATCGCACCAATACAATGAGGAAAATTTCATCGATTTTCAAAACCCTTTGCTATTTCTCTCCAATCACTGTCAAATGATGGTATCTAAACTGAAAAAAAATAATTGAAGATAATGCAATGATTTTTTCCAGTTGCCGGAGAATAATCAAAGTGAAGATGAATTGATGACATCAGAAACGTTTCGAAATAAGGCAACATCAGCTCAAGAAAAATTTCTCCGAGCAAAGAAAGCTCAAAGAGACACTGCTGAAGCATGGAATCCAAATAGTGAATAACGCTAGCAGAAGACGTCAAAACCCATTCACTAGTTTTGGAGAACATATTGCTAACAAACTTTTCAGTTATGACAGCTACACCCGCACTCAAGTGGAATTTAAAATAAGCAAATTTTTGTATGAAGCTGATATGGCGATCCTCAGAAGCAGATCTGGGTCTAAATCATCATGTCAATTCACCTACTTCAGCGGAAATTATTTTTGAGCACGATAACAATATTATTATTAATCGGAACAGTCGAAACACTATTAATAATATTAATAATGTACAATCCACAAATGATATTGGTATTGCAATAAATGATTCATTTAGTGAAATGGTTAATGAAGTTATAAATGATATATAATGTTTGAAACTACTTAAAAATAAAAAGTGTTACTTACTTTGATGTAATCTTTTAATCCGTCTATCAATGCTAGAAAATTTTCGGAACTATTTGACAAATAGAAGAGTAGTGGACTCTAAACAAATACATCAAGCTGTGGTGAGTATCTCCAGCGGCTAGATAACGGAAAGCAATTGCCAATCTTGTACTCGTTGGAATTGCTCTTCTCATATTCGTATCCTTTTTTTGTATACGCGAGCCAATAACATTCAATAAAAGTTCAAAATCACTTTGTGACATTCTTGTAAAATTTTTAAACAAATAACTGTCTAGCATTAACTCACTGCTTAAATTCGTAATGCTTTCTCGTTTACTAAAACAATCGCGCACCCACATTTTTCTCTTTTTTCTTGCTTTATTTTTACATAAGCGACTATTTAAAATCAGAAGTGCCGCGGAAACAATTGAAATGTCCTCCAGTTTTTGCTGATCTATACTACACAACATTGTAAATGGTACATCATGCAGCAAGGTGTCTTCAGGAGTAACATATTGCTGGTAATACAAGCCGGTAAATATTGCCCGGCAACTAGATGCAATAATGTGGCTGCAAACATTGCTGGGCTATATTTCTGGAAAATATTCACAGCAATATGCAATATTAGTTGCCCGTCTAAACGTACTTTTAGATAGAGCACCAACATTCGCAGATCTCCAGTTTCGAGGCACTCCATCCCAAATCAGCGTCTATACGACGCAACTAAAATGTCAAGTATAGTCCCTAACCTCAACAAACCCCCCATCCAAGGGACTACCGGTACAGCCATCTCTGCCGAAATCATAGAGAATTGCGATCGCCCTTAACTATTCTCCCAGCACGTACGATATCTGCACAATGAAGGGTGAGTCTTTGATCCAGGTAGAAGAATTACCCACTACATCACCATAATAGGAAATACTTATTACTTCTCCCTGACACAATACGAGTATATCAAAAATTAGTTACATATAGTCCTCTCAATACAACCAGTCAGTTCTTATATAACTTTTCCCTACTCTCAACTAGCTAATTCTGTCCCAACTACTATCACAAAAAACTAACGATTTATTTTCAGGATTATCGGCATGGACCGGGGCATCTTCATTCGGACACCATTAATTATTTAAGTTATAGCTACTAAGATGAAATGTAAATTATCATATTATTAAGTTACTTTGGACAAGGAATATTGTCCGTTAAAGCAAGATTAATCTGAGCCATTGTAAATATTTACGGAACTCAATAAGGAACTTTTTAAATTTTAATTGTAAGTATTAGCACAAAAGAAAGAATAAAAATACTCGTGTCTTCATTAATATCCAGAAGGCAAAACACCATACGTGCTCCAGACACATCGAAGGAACGTTAGAAAGTAACGACACAGTTAAAAACTATGAATTTGGTCTGCGGCAAATATTTGATTCATTGATTATCCAGAAAACAACTCAAAATTTACCAGAATCAATGGCAATACAAGAAATCAACATGAACGAGTACTTGTCAGATGGGGTCCTACTGAAGAAAACTGACTCTGGAGCATGGAGCTGCTCTTTAGAATGGTGGAAAAATAACAGATATGTGTATCCGAATCCAACAGAATTATTCATTACGTTCTTAAAAAATCGTCGCAACTTCAGTTCCAAGCGAGTGTATGTTTTGTAAGACTGGGATAATTATAAATCAACGAAGATGTAGGTTAACAACAAGTAAAATTGAAAAACTTATGTACCTTAACGTGTATATGGACCCCATTAGATTTAAATAAAACAATAAAGCAGAGAAAATATTTAAAAGTGTGAACCAGTTAGCAAACGCTAATAAAAAACTTTAAAAATAAAATGTTGGCATGTAAATAATAAACGATGATAAAAAATTTTAAACGCAAAAACCAAAAATAAGAAAAAAAAACATAAATAATTAATATACGCAGATCACCACAATGGATTTAAAGTGGATGTAAAATGTTAGAAGACTTTTTAAAAAAAAATGGATTAAACTTTTTAATACGCCTGGTGTATGTAAGCCCAGTCTTCGCATCAGTCAGTCCGAAGGCCGGAAAAGTATGAAACGAAGTTTCTTCCATTCCGTTAAAAAAAAAATTTCTCAATCTGTTTGATGGGCCACACTATTCAATCTTTACCTATACGTACAAATGATTGATTATCCAAAAGTTTAAAAATCTTAGGAGATTCACCCTGATTTCTCAACCTTGTATACCTTGCACTTTAACCAGTACAACGATCCTTCAACAAATTGTGCAAGCAGCATTTTAACTGGTACACCAAAAATTATCTTTGCTGTGTATACCTGTATTGTATCTGGCCCTTGAACCAGTACAATTACTATCTTCCGAAAAGATAAGCTAGACGTTCCGAATAGAAGTGACTTGATTTTCTAAATCTTGAGTTGTATATACATAAAATATGCTTACAATTAAATTCTTACGTCTAATAATAAGTTTCCATTCCCACAATTGAAGCCGCGGCATCAAAATTCCAAGATTCATGAAAAGTAATCGTTCCCACAATCTGAATCATTCCCATGATATCAGGAGGCACGTTTTGTCTGGTGCATTGCATACTTTGTTGATGATGCATGGAAATGATAATTGTCTTGAAAATGGTAAATGTTCTGGAAATTGATCAATCAACTTTTTGTATATCGGTTAAAAACGTCAACTGGTTTTTTAACTAGTAGACCGTTTCGTCTTAAACAGTTTTTTTTGTTGTAAAAATGAGAACCCTTAACGACCCCTCTTTTCAGGTCAATCACTTCACTTATACCCTGAAATAGGAGAAAGCATCGAACCTCTTATTAAATAAGTTAATCTAATATTTTTTTTTAAAAAAAGGGAGTCGCCTTAAAAAAACGAATCTACCGAAAAACACAAGAAAAAAATGCATATACCCTACCCCTATCCTGATCCAGTCCCTATCTCGTCTCTTTTCCTACCTTGCAAAGCAAATATCTGCCAAAAAGTAATTAATACCTTATAATAGGAAAATTAATATTCATTTCGGTATTTACTTAGTTTTTGAAGTTGGTATCAAACCAGAAATTTTAGGACAACGAAGAACGCTGCGGTTACTTGCATAAAAACACTATAGTTTACTATCAATTTGGTTCGTGCACTACATTCCCACTCTAAAGCGGAGGGAGTCGCACGCGAGTAACATACGGTAATGTTCATTCACCCAGCATCAATAATGTCGATTCACTCAACATCAAAAATGTGCATTCAACCGACAGTATAATTAGGTCAGAACCAAACATCACGCCATATGCTAAAAATACTGTTAGCAGTCCATTGCTCTTTCACCATAATTGCAACTCAATTGGGTCAGTTAAAACTGATGACACTAAAGATAATAACGAATCAATAAAAGAGCAATCAACTGATCGATCATCAGTTATTGTTACAATAGCATAAGATATACTTCGGAAATAAAGTTGAACTACTTAAAGAAAACTTTTTCATTTTTTTTTAATACGTTACCATGGACAATACGTTATTCCCGCTCTATGGAGGTGATTACTTCTCTGCGTGTATGGAGGCTCCGAACAGCTACGAGCTATAAGTCCCGCCACCTGGTCCTATAAAAAGCGGCGTGCAACCCAAAAGGGGCACAATAATTCAAGTGACTCTCTGCATATACGTTGAAACTGCTGACGGAAAGTGAATTCGAGAAGTGAAGTTAGACAAAGAAAGAAAGTGAATGCTGTGCATCAGTGCGGACATAAAAAACATAATAGTGAAATTGCATGTGGCACGAAACCGTGAGAAGCAAGAAGAGGGGACCTCAGAAGACGACAAGTGGAAAGTGTGAGAACCGAGAAGAACGAAACCGTGAGAAGCAAGAAGAGGGGACCTCAGAAGACGACAAGTGGAAAGTGTGAGAACCGAGAAGAACGGATGCGTTCCAACCATAAATATTTGGGTGAGCATTTTTCTGCTCAGCTGGCGCATTTTAATTTTCAAAATAGTAAAACTAGTGACGAACTCCATTGACTTGTTATTTCTTATTATTTCAATATTTGTTAAGAATACTTAAAAAATTAAACTTCCCACACCATATCGATTTTCTCGTCACCTTCGCGCCCAACTTTTGGCGTTTCCACTAAGAGATGGATGAAAAGGATCGACAAGTCGCGCTCCTGATTGAGCAAGTCAATCCGGTAAATGCAATCCAAAAGCAATTTGAGAAAGATCTCACTGAGCTGAGACCAACAAACCAACAGCTCAAAATGAGTTGAAAAAGCAACGTCAAAAAAATGACGAACTTACGTCTAAGCTCTTGGTCCATAGTTTAGATTCACCAAGATAAAAATCCTTCAGGAAGGGGAAAGCTATAGGCTCACTATCCCTCAGAACTGAATCGTCTTCGGAAGAAGCTACAGAGTCTGATCGGGATATGGTGGACTAAAACAAGATTTTCCGGCTCTGCCACCTAAACCGACCGTTTCATTCCCAGAAACCAAAAACCCCCACAACTGCGAAACAGAGTGAGCCATAAAAACACTCGGATGTTCCCCATGAGACACGCCCTAAAACTGTCTCCATTCTCCTCCACGAAAGGGAGAAATGGACAGAGCTGGCTGCACTTATGAAGCAGTCAAATATCAAGCACGACTCCGCAAAACGTGTATATCTGGGCACCCAGACTAAACCTTAATCTTCCACGGATCACAGAAAAACAACCAAGCTGTCAACTGAGCAAAAATGGCGGTATCACACGTACTCGTACTCCCTCTTTGAGGATGAAAAACTAAACGTGATAATTCGCAGTCTTCACGGACTATCGGTGGGAGAAATTAAAGAAGATTTTCAGGAGCAAGGCTTCCACCCTATTGAAGTTTTCTATGTAAATCTTCAATCCGGCCCCTCTAAACTGGTAAAAGTCCTTCTGCCGAAAGCAGAAACTGAAATCTACAACTTAAGATCTATCAGCCAAGTCGAATCAATGAAACCACGTAGCGGGCAGGCTATGTGTCATAACTGCCAATAATTTGGCAACCCATCGAGCAACTGCCACGCTCAAGCTCGGTGTGTAAAGTGCAAAGGCCTTCATCACTTCACTCTGTACAAAAAACAAATTACCGAAAAAGTCAAATCCCTCAATTGTGGAGGAGAACACCCCGATAACTACGGAGGATGTCCCAAAAACCTGAAAATGTCAGGAAAACTTTTGCCACCCAAAGCAAGCAACAGCCCAGTATGAACTCCCTAAAACCAAACACCAATAGGACCCCTGCAACTCTTTCCGAGCCACAAACCACATTCACTTCACCAAATGTGGAGCAATTTTTCATTAAAATGCAGTCACAGATGCAACTGATGATGCAAAAAATGATGGCCACAATGGTGAAGGGGTTCTTTGCGTCACATAACCTAACTAAAAACACCCAATGACTTCCCCCATGAATCACATTTCCATAGTGACGTGGAGTGCAAACTGCCTGCAACATTTGATATTATTCTAATCCAGGAGACCTTTCCGAAGCCGGAAATTTGTCTCCGCTTCCCTAACTATAATCCATACAGAAATGATAGACTGACAGGAAGGGGAGGTGGAATGGCCACTCATGTGAGAAGATATGTGAATCACTACCTGATTCAAACCCCACAACTACAACGCTTAGAGGTGACAATCATTAAAATGAAAACGAACTCGTTTGAATTTGTAGTCATGTCACTGTAAAACCCATCTGAAAGTGAGACTTTCTATCAAGATCTAAACTCCCTCTTCGAGCTGGAAGGCCCACTCCTGGTGATAGGTGATTTCAACGCCTATCATAATTCCTGGGGTACCGTGAAAAGCAATCGAGCTGGGGCTGAGCTCAACAGATTCATCACAGCCAAAGACAGAAGACTATATATTCCAAGTGAACCAACGCACTATGGCCGAGCTTCTGGTAACATCCTAGACTTTGCAATCGCACGAGATTTTCACCACAATATCCGTACAATGGCTCTTGATGTTCTCTCTTCTGACCACAAACCGGTGCACTTTTTAATAGAGGAAATCTTCATAGATGAACCACTAAAAGTAAAGAATATTACAATTTGGCAAGCTTTTAGGGACATTTTGGCCTCAGAAGCCTCACTCAGTCGTTAAATTTAGCCAGTGATTTTGAAGATAGCATAGAATGACTTATCAGAAAAATCCTACTAACCAAGGAAAATAATAAAGCCAAACTCCGGTAAGGGAACACAACCCCTTTGAACTTTCTCAAGATATTAGGCTTCTGATAAAGAAAGGAATCAACTACGGTGACGAGCTACGAATACCGGTGATCCTAGGTTCAAAACCAAAGCCAACCGGTTAACCAGCCAAAATACGTGATCAGATTAACGAATTTCGAAACAACATTTGCAAAGCCTCGAAACTTGTGATAATAACTTTTGGCGCCTCTCAAAATATTTTATGTTGAAAAACAAACTAAATATCCGCCCCATTCACGGACAAATGGCCTTAAATACAACAACAGACACTCCTGCAGGGCAGATCTTTTCGCGTAAAAATTGATAACATACTATCCAACATGCGACCAATTTAAGCTGGAGTGCCAAGAATATCGCCACTCTCCCCATTAATGTAGACCCTATACACTGTGAACCTTCCACGTCTGCCTAACAGCATTCAAATTTCCCTATATGCCGACGACACTTCTGCTTGTCGCGACGTGTAATAAATGCATTACACGTCGCGACCAGCAGAAGTCATATCTTCAAGTCTGCAGCGATCCACCGGAATTCTTTTGTGATACTTTCAAAGGTGGAAGATAAAAATTAACGTTGACAAGACACAAGCCATTTTTATCACAAGAAGACGACGACAAAAACCTCCTGAACTAAAAATCGACTGAAAAATACCCACGGCTAAAATTTGACAATAGACTCACATGGACTGACCACATACGCGACAAAAGACAACACTTTTTAGGTATCTTATCATCCTTGCACCCCATTTTAGGATCAGGAAAACAGAACGTGAAAAATAAACTCTTCACTAGCTCCACGTAACTCCACACCTCAAGGCAAAAGCGGCAAACTTGAGGGCACAAGTCATTGCGAGTGAATGCAATTTCTGTGAATTTTCGAGAGCATGTTACGTTTGCGGAACCTTAGAGGTTGAATTTAGTAACTATGTATATATTTTGTCGTATGCGTTTATAGGAAAATATCGCTTAATCAATTTTATAGAAAATCTTTTTTTCATCAGTACATGCGCACCCACCCTTAGGTTGCAGCATTTCAATCACCGCTTGGCTGCAGTAGGTGCATGCCCTTAGCCTGCACACATTTTCATGTTTTCCTTTTGTGCGGCATTCCATCATCTCGACCGAAAATTCTATCCCGCGCGGTTAATATAAACAACGCGATGGTGAACTTTTTGGACGATGAACGCGCAAGCATTTCGCGCCACCAATGTACTTCTCGGTCCAAATGCGTTTTGTTGTTGTTCAAGTGATTGGCGAGCTATTGGAAAATAGCAAAAGTGTGTCTCGGCCAGTTTGAATGGAGATGATAAAAATTCAAACGTAAACAACGAATTTCGCTATTTTCCGGGACCGATACTTTTTTGCACGGGAGGAATGATATGTGGGGACATGAGATTTGATGCGCCCGAGCGATTGACGAGAAAAAAAAAGAAAGAAGAAAAATTTTTTTTGGTCGGGCACGTGAATAGATTGGAGATGGCAGAGTTTCGTTTGGTAGGATGAATGATTTTTGTTTTCTGAGGATTTTTTTAAGGAAGATAAAATTTTTGAGACGCGAATGTTGGACGCGGTTTTTTTTTTAAGGAAAAGCGGATGAGAAAAGAGTTGATTTGGTGCACTCGTCCACGGCGGACGTGCTGCTGGTTTAGAATTTTCTTCGAGGGAGTTGATTTTTGGAGCTAGGCAACGGCGGATGTGATGACGGTACCAGATTATTGTACAATAGTTTTTGAAGATTCTGCTGAAAAAGGACATTTATTGAATGTTGTTCGAAAAAAAGATAGTTTAAAACTTTTGTTCGAAAAAAAGTTGATTTTGTGCATTCGTCCAAGGCGGACGTGCGGATTTGTGTGAGAAGAAAAAAATCTAATGTGTCAAAGGTTGAAAGTCGGATTGTATTGAATTGTTAAACAAAATTAAAAGAGTGTCATGAATAAACTTAATGTGTGAAATAGAATTAAAAGAGTGTCATGAATAAACTTAATGTGTGAAAAAGAATTAATAGAGTGTCATGAATAAACTTAATGTGTGAAATAGTGAAGTTTTCATTGTAGTTGTATCCAGGGTATTGACGGGTTTTCAAGTTCGAACACTTTGACAGTGCACGCCGTGAGTTTATTTTGTGACCTTTGACAAAATAAAAACATTTTTTTAAAAGAAAGTCTATGCAAGCGAAACTCCAATGACTGGTTGAATATGCGTAGAGAAGTTTCCTTTGCATGTTTTCGTTTTTGGGATACTGGCCACCATATTGTTTGAATCTGAGCCTCTGGTTTGCTGTCACATTGTGACTTTCATAATGTGTCAAGAAGGGCTACATTTAACCACTTGTGCGTGTGACACGAACATCGTTTGCCCAGTTTTGTCTACGACTTCGGACCATTGACCTGTTTTGGAAATACGAAGTACGAAAGGAAGTCGACATCTCGTGTTGGATATCTGCCTTCTCCGAACGTGTAGTCATCCTCGATGCAGCCTTGTGATATTCTTCCCCGTGAGCATGGAATTTGTCAAGGATAAAAAGTAATGGTTCGGTAAGCTAAGATATCAAATCATGATGTAAGAGCCAAATGTTAGAGTGTGTGCGTGTTGGTGGAAAGGATGACCAGTGTCTTTCCTTCCTTCAACTGATTCTTCTTTGGTGTTAAAACCCACCCGCGCAGGTGACCTAGCCGGTGACCTTTTTGTTCCTTAAAACCCAACTGCCATCATGCAGTTATTAGATGGTCCTAATTAGTTTCTTTGCTGCGAAGGTGACCAATCACACCTTTTATCTTAATTCAACGTCATCTAACATGGCGCCCGACGTGTGGCTGTGGGAGACCAATTCTTTTGCTTAATTAAACCTCCATCTAACAAGCACTATTATTTTTCCGAAGCATTATTAGTGTGTTAAGCGTTTTATCAGTTTCGTTTGAAAAATTTGAAGAAATAAAAATCTTTAGTGAAAAAAATGTTGATATGTTATTTTTAAAGCTACAATTATTTTACAAACCAAGTTCGAAAATATACATCTCTTTCAGACAGATGCTTTTTCTCAAAAATGGATGCTTTTTCCCTATTTTATTAAAGACAGTTTCGTTTAAATAAGAAAATATACAAACTTGTGGGCATTTTTTGAATGAGCGCGCCAAAAAAAGCTGAGAGTTTCGCTAAAATCTGTAGAATACAAGTAATTAGATAATAGCAATGTCAAATTTGTTTTGTTGTTTTTATCAATTTTTCTAATATGTGGAGAACTAGCTAGTTTTTACATTTTCGACAGAAAAATGTCAGTAGGAACCAGTTTATTCGGTTTTGACGACCTGGAAGACGAGCTATATACACAGGAAAACAAAGGTGAAAGTATTCGTACACAAATCTGTGATAAGACCTGCGTTATGCTATGGGTGTGAAACATGGACCCTAACCCAAGAATCTGCAAATATATTGAACGCCTTTTAGCGACGGGTCCTGAGGCGAATAATCGGAGCAAAGCTGAACGAGGACCAATGACGAATTCGACACAACTATGAGCTGTAAGAAATTTTTAAAAAGCCGGACTGTGGAAGCTGCAATGGGCTGGCCACATGAATCGTATGGACGAAGGCATTCATTTGGAGAACTGAAGGCCGGAGACCAGTGGAAAAGCGGGAAACGCTGATTTGTCTGGGTCGACGAAGACAATTCATCGCTGCTCGGATTTCGAAATTGGAGGACGCGGTGAATGGACCGAGGCAGTTGGAGGCGCTATTTGCAGGAAGCGAACGCCCGAGAGGGGCTGTAGTGCTACGAAGAAGAAAATGGAACGATTAGACTCTCAGTTTCATATTAAACTGAATTTTCGAAATCATGTCGAGCATTTATACTTTTGCTCACGTAAAATAGACGTCTAGTTTTTAATAATGTAAATACTACTTAAATCACTAGAATAACTTAGAAGTCGTCAACTAAAAACATAGCATTTGTACCTGAAAAATTTACACAAATTACTTGTTAAACAATAAAATATTCCACTATGTTTCGAGTGAAACGATTTTCACTAGACTTTTAACTGAAAAATCTTAGAGGTGTCCTTCAGTTGGATGTCACTATAATTCAGTTGAAAAAGTTTTAGGGTTTAAATAAAATGCTAAACGTGAAAGGACTGGCTGCCATAGTTAAATTTGGTGCAATACATATGGCCCCTAGATCTACTGGTGATAAGGGGGGAAATAGGTTTAGACAGTTAAAAAAATCGATTTTTTTTGCATAAATTGTTAGTGTAACTATCGAAGAATATGTTTCCAAAGTTCTAAAGAAAAATTTCAATTCGTTTCGGTGTTATGAAGCTGTTTAAGTGAGCGTCCCGTTTGACACGTCGGACCACGCGGCATCCAAAGCCGGACGATCACTCAGGTAGTCTTCTATGAATTAATGAGGGAAAATTTTGAAGAGAGGTTGGAGTTTCTAACATTTTGCGTTAAACGATCGTTTTTTCTATGCTTACACGTGAGTGATAATTAGCCGGTTAAGTGAAAATGGCTGGTTAAGTGATAGTTGATTGATAGTTCCTGCATGGTGGAGCAACTAATGCACTGCAATAAGGAATTTTCTTCATAAAATAGTTGAAAAGAGGTTCGAATCACGTTTGTTTCGAGTCAAGCAGTCGTCGAGGCAGCACGGATCGAGCATCGAGCGGCAAGAGTTTTTCAGTTCAGTTTTTCGGATGTTTTCGGAGGATTTACGGAGGATTTATATGAATACTGAATTTTGGAGGAAAGTGGAAATTTCAGGAGTTGCGGATTTTTGGAGGACCGAAAGGAGTTAAAACGCCTGGATAAGGCGCGTGCTGTGAGCAAAAGTGGAGTGGAGAAAAGGAGTTGAATTTGGAGTTGGAAACAAACGAAAACATTATTATTAAGGCTTTTTTGTTTTAAGTGGTACTGTTTTTCTTTATAACATAATTATTTTGCTTTTAAGTCTTTCAATTTCTAGATACTAAGGGTCTCAGTTTCTACTTTCTTTTATTTTCCCGCGACAGTATTCCAAGCTCTGTCTTGGAATCTGTGGGTATGGGGGAAAGTAATGAATATGGGCAGCTCTCCGCCGCTAACTCTAGCCTCACGCGGAAGGCGAGAAAAAACTTGCAGCGTTCTGCGAGAAACTCTAGGGGGATATATAAGAGGAATTCATCCTCGACTTGCTTGCTAGGTGCAAGAGGCAACTGCAAGTACCGGAGGTCTCTAGCAAGATGGAGATGGATGAGGGTGGAAGTTCCACAGACAGTGGTGATAAGGTGGAGGCTATCGTAAAGCTGGAAGCCTGAAAGAGGCCGACGGGGTCTCCAACACAGGATTCCACATCAAAGCTATCAAAGACCCTTGAAGTGAGCGAGCGGGATTTTTCCCAGCTGAAAAAGGTGACGAAAATAGCTTCCACTAGTTTCTCGGGGACCAAACCCAAGCCGGGTGGAACGCCGGGCCTAGAGGGAAATAAAGGGAAACCGAAGTCCTAGCAGCCAAGCGTGGCTGCTACCAAAAAGGAGAGGGCGCCTCCCATTGTGTACCATAGGCTTGACCTGAAGACTTTCAGGGATGGCATCAAACGGGTTTGGGCACGAAACTCGCAAAAGGAGCCAGAGTTCAACGTGACAGCATAGAGCTCCTCTCGAACTTTGCTCCACCCTGAAACGGCTGAGGATCACACCAGCCTTTTTAATTTTCTAAAGTGTGCGAAAGTGGCTTGCTGTCCCTACACCCTTCCAAAAGAGAGAGAAAATTGACTCTCCTTCTCAAAGGCGTGCACAGCTCATACGACGAGAATGATGTCGTGGCTGAGCTGAAGGAACATCTTGGCGGAGATATCCTTTCAGCAAAAAGGTTCTCCACTATAACCTCTAGGAGGGAAAAAAGGATGCTTTCATCGTTCTTAGTCCAGCTCAAACCAGACTTAGAAGTGAAGAAAGCAATGGACATAAAGTTCCTATTGTTCCAGAAGATACAATGGGAGCGTCTGCAGAAAAATTGCACTTCCAGTGCTTCAACTGCCAAAGATTTGGCCAAGTCGCTTCTAACTGCGGACTCGAAGTTAGCTGCGTTAAATGCGACAAACAGCATAAGTCCATTGAATGTCCAATCTCGAAGGACGAGAAAAAAGACGAGATCTTCTGCTTCAACTGCAATGCTAAAGGGCACCCTGCGAGTTTCAGAGGTTGTCCTAAAGCGAAAGAGGTTGAAGACAGGAGGGAGAATCTCCAAAAGAAAAAAAAGCAAAGGAGGGATTTTATCACCGCCTCTATAAAAAAACAGTACGTGAAGGCGTCTCATACTCTAGCCTTTTGCAAGGTGCAAGAAGCAGCCTGCACCGCAGCCTATTCGGCAACAAAAACAGTAGCCAATGCAGCAATCCCAGCAGTCGCAGAATTACCGAAATACGGTTTTGAGCACAGCCAACAATTTTTAGGGTGTGACTTGTTCACACTCATTCGAAAAGTGGACTCTTTTATTCCCCACTATAAAAAACTCACTGAGCCTGGTGAGAAAAAAGCTGGGGAGAACTTGTCTTCAAATTATGTTGTCGTGATGAGTTCCATTAAACTCTCCATCCTCAACATATGTTCACTAGTTCCACGCTATAAAAGGAATTTCGTTCAAAAATACTTGAACGCCCATAGACCAGACTTCTTGTTTGTATCGGAAACAAGACTCAAAAAAAAAGACACAGAGTGCATCTGGGGAAATACAAGATCATCAGGCGTGATGATCCAGAGGGAAGTCTTCGAGTTGCTATGGCTCACAAAGATCACCTGAAAATCCAAAGGTACTGCCAATCAAATATGGTTCTCATATTGATTGCCCCGAAAGAGCCTACCTTCTACCAAAGCTCGTCTATTATTGACTTCTTCATTGTGTCTGCCAATCTGGTAAATCTCTCCCACAGTTGGAGGAATTTCGGGTGTGGAATTTTTGACACCGAGTCCGACCATCTTTTGGTTGAGCTGACCTTAAGAGTGCAGAGCCTCAATTTTTCATTCCATACAAGCGAATCGATTGGGCAGCAGTGAGTGCTGACCTAAACCGAAAATTGAAGGGAATTTCGATCAATAGATCGAAAAATCTTTCTATTCCTGAAATCGATGAGGGAGTCGCTTGTATAAATTCAACCCTAGATACAGTCATCTCAAAGATCTCCATTAAGAAATCCTCGACTGCTATCAAAAGGATAGATATGCAGTATCGTCACCTGGATTCGGACTTGATGCAGGTGGATTTTTCAGAGAATTTCACTTGCATTGATCAACATGAAGTTCAGAACTTTAGTTGGGTACAGCCTCAAGTAACTCTCTTTACTGTTTCTTTATGGTTCTTAGGAAAACAACATCGCATTGTCATTGTGTCGGATGATCGTCATCACAATAAGAGAACCTCCCTTATATTTGCTGATAGAATCTTGAAGGAGCTGCCAGAAAGTATTAAAGAAGTGCACATATGGTCAGATGGACCAGGCTCACAGTTTAAAAACAAATATATAGCAAATGGCATTACAAGTTTGGAAGAAAGGAATAGTTTGCATTTAGTTTGGAGATATTTTGCAACATCCCACGGAAAACGGCCTGCTGTAGTATAGGTTGTGCTTTAAAAAGAACTGTATGAATTAAAGTTCTGAAGAGGAAAGTGGCCGTCTTCAATGCTGAGTAATTTGTCAATGTGGCCAAAGATTCTGCTATAAGAGAGATTAACGCTTCACCAAATGAAATTGATGAAACCGCAAAAGAAATGAATCTGGATTCAGTGTTTTCTAAAGCACTTACAGTTGTTGGAATCTTTAAAAGTCTTTTAATTTATTGACAAAATTATACGCTGCAAATGGCTCAAACATTTAAAGAACTAAACATGGGTATCTCAGATATACGTTCTTATTATGAAGAAGTATATGGATCTGGTAGCGACAATTTTAAAAGTGAAGATGATATACCTTTATCTGTGTTAAAAGAATAGTTGATTTCAAGCCAGTTATGTCAGCCATTTCAAACCAGTTACGTCAACCTACTATTAAATTGTCTTTTATCTTACATTTTTGTGCATTCAAGCCAGAAGAGGCTGCTTGTTTTAATACGAAGATTGATAGTAACGCAAGTTACCTATCCTTTGTAACGTGAGCTACCACACAAATTGTGGATTATTTAATAAAATATAATTTGCCATTACTATATCCATTAAAGGGAATCTTATTGACATTTTTGCGTTATTATTTATACCTGATGTAAAATTATCTGCTCATAAATTTCACAGAAATTGTCAAAAGAAATGAACAATGTAAAAACGATGTCTAAAAATAGTAACGCAAGTTACTAACATGATTCGTAATTGAATTAATTACAGATGGTGATATTATTAAATTTTTAGCCTAAGCTACACTTGCACCAACGCGTTGTGCTCATTAAGAATCAAATTATATAAATTATTGTACTCTAAATAACAAAAAGTTAATGGCTCCATTATGTGACATTACGTAAGTGTTCTTCATGTAATACGAGTTACCATGGAATTACCCTACTGATGTTTTTACAATCTATTTCAAAAGCAACTGTTTGAAACTATATTTCTTAAGAAAAATCACGTCAAGTGTTTTGATTGAAAAAGTCAAAACATTGGACCAACGAGAAAAAACTAATGAATTTTTTAAGACCATATCGATATTCCTGCAAATTTTCAAACCGTCAGCAAAGAATATCATCAATATAACAATTGTTTTGAACAAGATTTCTCATATTCATGGACAATTCTACTATTAATTTTATCAATTTTATTATATTAGCATCATTCTGAAATTATACTGTCTGATTATTACATTATTTTATTCATATTAATATTATTACAATTATATTAATTTATTCTAATATTGTAAATTTTATCTTTATTATCCTATACCTCAATAGAAAGCCCTCACCGTCCCTGCTGGTTACTCCACCGCATACCTAATTACTCCACGCAAACGTAACTGCTACTTTTGTTATATATGAATAACAAAATAACAGCGAAGAAGCTTCAACCCATAGTTCATTGGTGGCATCAATAATAGGACTAAGGACATCTCCTGTTGTACAAAAGTGAGTTCGCGCATTACCGTCAATTAAAACTATTGCCCAATTAAAACTATTGCCAATTAAAACTCTTGCCCATCAACGGAATCAATGCTACGACCAGAACGCTACCGTCGCAACATTTTGGAGTCATCAATTACCATAAAACATCCACCGACGATCATACAGCGCCGCCACTTCCATTCGTTGCACATCAGCGGCACCAAAACAAGGACTAAGGACGTCTACCGTTGTACCATCGTGGAGTCGTCCATGACCATCAAAGATGATTCATTCAAAGCTAGGACCAAGGAGGGAACTAACATGGATTCGTCCATGACGATCATCAGTCGCCGCCAACTCATTCAATTCTTTGTACAAGTTAACAACTAATCAAACAGGCGTCAGCGAAAACATACCTGTCACGTTGCATTCGATCAATTCGATCCGATTTCTTTCCAACTTACCTGCAGCCGGAAATAATGCACGAGCTGCAACATCAGCACAAACCAAATTGGAATCTAAGTAATAATATTCGTAATTGTAATTTCTAAATTCTATTCAATGTTGGCTCTTGTTCAATAAAGTTCAAATTTTTTTTAGCATAAACTCTAACCGAGTTTTTAATTTACATATGTACATTTACGACATAAAATTACGTCACATGTCCTGCACGTGATGAATACTTGCATAACCCTTCTGGGCTAGATGCTCAAGCGTACAATTTACCCTCATAAAACGAGGTAAAGATCTGGGTAATTTCCAAACTAAAAGATTCAAAGAACATTTGTTCTAGACAATCATAAACACACTAATAAAAGGATTAGGCCAGATACATTATCCTTTAGGATCATAACATATATAAGTTATAGCGTATATAAATTAGTAAATTTAAGCCGTGATGGCAAATCACCGCGTAAACGCCGCAAAAGGCGAAAAGGCAACAGCGATGAGGAGTCAGAGCGAGACAGGGACAGCGAGATGGAGGAGTCATCGGAAGCCGGCAGTTCGATAGTGTCGAACGGGTCGGAGGAGAGTGATGCTGACTCTGTGGGCACAAGCGCTACAACACTGGCGCACCGGGCCACGGAAGAGCGGTTTGCGGAGTTCAGGAGAACCATAGAGGAGATGGGAAACACGATTAGGATGCTGGAGGCGAAAGTCGCATCCTATGAGATGCAGTTTGGATCAAGTAGTCACGAAGAAAGAATTTGTGATCAAGTGAGAACCAGTGGACGATTGAGCGGGCCACCCGCGGCAATAGTGGAGCGTCGTGTAGACTTACTAGCCGACGGGAGTTCATCAAAAGCAACAAGTAAAGGAACAGGGAAAAACGAAACAACTGGAAGAAAAGGAGCAACAGCAACGGAGAAGTCAAAAGCAACAGCGAAGGGAAACGAACCCGCCAAAAAGAAGATGCCCCAATTGTCATGTTGGAGGAATACCCAGGTATAAAAAATATTGAAAATTCATTTTTAAAAACATTGATTACTTTTTGAAGGCTCAGAGCCCGAATAAAGCATAAATCATAACTAACACAAGCGAAGATTACGAGGCAACCAAGTCATTCTTGGTCAACTCAAATAAAGCATTTTTTACTTATACGCCCCCGGATCAAAAGCGCTAGTAATTCGTGGTCTCCACGCCACACATGACCTCCAGGACATTCTTGAGGATTTAAAGAGGCAAGGTGTCGAAGACGTCGAATCAGTTCGACGCTACGAAACCAATGCCTCCGCTCGTAACAAGCGCAGCCTCAATCTCTGGCTAGCCATTTTTAAACCGTCCTTCAAAGAGGCCACTTTAAAACCCATTAGAACGATCCTTCACTCGATCGTACAATTTGAGACGATGCGAAACCGCGAGATTTTGCAGTGTAAGAACTGCCAAAGAATTGGGCATGCTGCATCAAACTGCAGCCTAAAATATAGGTGCGTACAATGCAGCCTTTCACATGGTCCAGGAAACTGCCAAAAGCAGAAAGAGGACAAACCGAAGCGTGCGAACTGTGGTTGGGACGATCACCCCGCTAACTAGTGCAACTGTTTAGTGTTCAAACAAGCTCGTGCCAAACAATTGCCTAAAGTGGTACCCACAAGCATTCGGCCGTTGCCACGTGCTCCGGCTGTGAAGAGAACTCCCGAAGTGACATTCGCTAGTCTCTTCCAAAAACCCAAGTCACAGTCCCCGGCTAGCTCCCTGGAAAAGGAAGTAAATCAGCTCTTTGGCGTGAGCTTACCCACATTGGCAACAAAAATGAAGGAATTGCGTGCCATCCAAAGTCAAGACCAGAAGAGAGTTCTGCTCTTACAGCTGATTTCGGGCCCCAATGGGTTTTAGGTTCATCCAGTTGAACATAAATTCCATACGCGCTACTACGAAGCGGTATGAGCTACAGTCTTTTTTGGATGAACACAAGCCCAACATCCTTTTTCTGTCCGAGACAAAAATCGCAGCATGCCACAACACCACTTTCTGCCACTTTCATTTTCACCGATCTGACGGCCCCAACTCAAGTGGTGGGGGTACGGGGATCCTAGTGCACAACTCCATCAGTTCCACTCAACTCATCTTACCCAATCAGCTCCATACAATCGAAAATACCATTATCTCCTTTGAAACCCACAATTCTGTGTTTGTATGCGCCTCAATTTATTGCCCCAACCAGTCCTTAGATACCTCTGAACTTAGACAGCTAGTGACGTTCATGAAGCACCAGTGAACAAACAAAAGAATCCACATAATCATACGTGGAGATCTCAATGCTAGACACTCTAGCTTCCTTGACACCAATACCAATACAATTGGGACCCAGCTTCAGCATTGGTGGGAGAACGAAGCAGGTCCTCTTGAGGTAACCATCCTCACCCCAGCACTTCCCACCTTTCACAGGTCTTCCTCATACCTCGATCTCTTCATCATAAGTGACAACACAAACGTGAAAGTTAACCCAAACACCCAACCTTTCCTTGAAACGATCCCGGGAATCAGTGACCATGATGCGGTTCTACTAACGATAGAGTCACACCAACGTGCCTTCCGCCCCACCCATAAGCTAGTCCCCGACTTTGGTGAAGTCAACTGGAAACAAGCAAATGAGTCTCTCACTGACTCCTAGCCCCATTCCTCCTACCAACCAATCAACAAGTCCCCGACACTGTGATAGACTTCACAGTCAATAAATACACCGAGTTAATTCGGAAATATATCGACTGCCAGATCCCGAAAAGGAAACTTGGGTACAACAATATGATCTCACTGCCACCAGAGATCATAAGCGAAATCCAGAGGAAAGAGTCCCTCCAAAGACGACTCTTCCGTCATAGGTACGGTTCAAGGTTCAGATATCTGAACGATGAAACCCGAGAGCTTAGCACTAAGATCCATTTAGAGATCAATGCACTCATCCAAGAGCATCTGATGGTGAAATTGGTAAAACCGGCCTCAAACACATTCAGAGAGCTCCGGAAGACTTGCCCACGTCTCGGAAAGACTACAAATAACTCCAACCAAATCCTCTCCCAGAACGCCCCACAGGCCGAGAAGGCTGCCTGTCTAGCGCTGCATTTTGCCTCCGCTCATTCCCATTCGAAGGGATGTCAGATCACCAAACGGAGACGAGCATGCAGTGTTCATCTCGAATCTCTTCAAACAGCCAACCTTCGCTCGAAGGGAAACACAGGCTAATGTACTGTTTCAACTCCCGCTTGATTATCCAACTACATCGGAACAGCAATCTGCAATCTGCTTCACCACAGAAGAACAAGTTAAATCGTTGATACTATCAAGATCCAACAAAAAATCTTGCGGTGAAGACGCCATTCCGTGCATCTTCCTCAAAAAATGCAGTGATGCAGTCAGCCCTTTCTTGTCAGTTCTCTTCAACCACTGCATATTAAATGCATACTTCTCCAAAGCCTGGAAAAGAGCCATCATCACCCAAATCTAAAAAAAAACGAGAACCCGCTACTTCCAAACAGCTATCGCCCAATCTCACTGCTTTCCACTACAGCCAAAATATTTGAGCTTGTCCTCAAAGAATATATTGACGACCATCTTGCAACATAAGCAATTAGTCCGCACTTTCAATTTGCAAACCAGAAAAACCTGTCGGTCGAACACCCACTCCTAATTTTAAAAACCAGCATTGCATATAACATGGCAAAAAACATCCCAACGATAGCATGCCTCCTCGACATCAGAAAGGCTTTCGATTCAGTCTGGCAACAGGGCCTCATATTCAAACTGGCTGAAATACATAAATTTCACCCACACCTATGTAAAATCCTCCACAGTTTTCTATCAGGACGATTCTCCCTCGTGAAACGACACAACATCGTCCCCATTCTCGAACGACGCAGGTATCCCTCAAGGATCTGTGCTCTCAGCGACACTCTTCTCAATTTACACAGCAGATTTGCCACGACCTCCAATGCATAGCAACCCCATTCAGATTCTTCAGTATGCAGATGACATCATACTATTTGCATCTGGTCGCAACCTACTGCCGTTGCAATCCAGACTGAATTCCTATCTAGAAACGATAGATAGCTTCCTCCGCAAATGGCGCCTTGTACTTAACCCTGATAAATGTGAGTCCCTGATAATACAAGGCAAAACAAAGTTCACCCCCCAAATGCGCTATCTAGCAAAGAATTTCACACTTCAGATCAACTGTACAACTGTGCCAACGATTCAAGAAGTCACTTTCTTAGGCGTGAAAATAAACGCAAAACTTTCTCCAACGTCTCAAGCAAAATCAAACATTAAAAAAGCGACTACAGCATTTAATGCTCTTCTACCTATTAGCCGCTATCACTCCTCCTACCCGGCGCATATCAAGCCCCTCGTATATTCAACACTTATCCGCCCTATTCTGATCTATGGTTTTATCTTTTGGTGCGATGTGCCGCCAACAATAATGGAAGAATTGCGGAGACTCGAAAGGCATATTTTGAGGCACTGCACCCAAACATGGCAACAGCTCGAATCGAGACACCTAGTCTCAAACCAGCGTCTCTACGACAAGGCAATGATCCCCAGAATTGATCATTTTGTGACCAACCTGCTGCTCACGTTCCTGAAGAAATGCAGTGAATCTACCAATCCTCTCATACAGGAAAGCATGAATTCAAACCACGAGCTCATGATAACATGCAAACACCCTACAACCTTCCCACAATATATCCAACACAGACATAACGAAGGTCTTGTCTTCGATCCAGGAGGGAAGATTATTCATTACAATATCTTCAAGGAAAATAGATTTACCTATTCCCAGGCCCAATATGTAATCCCTGATGAGGACTAACCCCTCTTTACTAACAAACAGTATTCGTTTTTTCTTCTACTTTCAGGCAAATCAACACGGACCGGGGCACCTTCAACCGGACACCATTAATTTAAGCTAGTTTTAACAAATGACGTACATTTTTTATACCAATCAGTGTGAACCTTAGATAAGGGAATAACCCGTTAAGTTAAGCCTAGGTTAAGTGAATTGTACATTCTTAAAGGTTTCAAATAAAAACTTGTAACTTGTAACTTGATTATGTAGTCAGTCATAAGAGAGAAGTGAATAAACACGCATCGAAACGAATTCTCAATCTTCGTTTTCTATTTTTTACGAAAATATTCGGAACACCATTCAAATAAAGATAACTATAGATAAAAGGACGGCCACCTGCATGCCATCGTAGATTCTTCCGTGGCCATCAACCATCTACCGACGATCGTACAGCGCTGCCACTTCCATCCATTGCAAATCAGCGGGATCGGTGCGGACACTAAGGAGAACTATAGTACTACCAGAGCATATGTACTAACAAGCAATTTCAAGTAGAACAAATTTCCCGCCTAACGGTATTCAACCCTAAAAACGCATTTGAGTATGTGTTGAAGCGAGTCCTTAATTGTGTTGGTTTAAAATTTGCTAGGAAAGAAAGAAATGCAAAATAACGGCTCTCAAATTTAAGCATGCTCTGGCTTAACGAACCTTTCATTGGTCATGTAAGTCAGATCTGACTTGACGAACATGATTGCGGCTGTCATCACGACAAACGTCAAAACGTAAACAGAAGATCGCTTCCATGTCGAAATTATATTATTTCTAAATTATCGCGTTCCCTTTTCTCAAATTGTGTTCACATTTGTCCGCGAAAATGTGAAGTCCGTACAATGGGCGCAGTCATCCCGATGAAAACGATAAATCTTGTGTTATCCGTCCACTAGCGCGCGCGGCATCAAGTTTATGTTAATTGGTGAAAGTGCTTTTAATTTTGTATCCATAATTTCACTAAAAATTTGAATTTATAGAATTTTATAGTGCTTGAGGCTTATGAATTTGCCTGTAGTGATCTCCTAGTGTTTCGGAACCGACAATGTGGCAAGATAATAATTAGGGAGACGACGTGTGATTTAATGATTTCGGTCAAATTTGGTGAAAGAATCGTGTTTATTGTGGCCATATGTGCGTTATTAAACAATTTGTCAAGAAAATTATGGATAAAGGAAATGATATTTTATCATAAAAACATATAAAGTGCTGGGTCCAAGTCACCAGATTTTCAGTCACTTGAGAAAAGTGAAATTTTTTGCGCCGCGCGGCTTCCGCGGCCCCTTCTATGATTTACATGCACCATGGCGTCGCTTTTGGTGTGCATGTACCAATTTGTACAAAATTTTCTATTTCCGAGAAAATTAAGGATAAAGATCCTTCTCTATACAAAGTTTGCAATTGGTGCGCCGGGCTGTGCGTCGCACAAGCTGCAAACTTTGTATACATAGAGAAGCAAACTTTGTATACATAGAGATTTTGCACAAATTTCTAGAATAAACACAATTTCTCACCATGGTTGATCGAAAGCCATCAAAATTACCCGCCGCCTCCCTTATCATAGCCGTACCCAAAATATTAGTATAAATGCATGGGCAAAATCAGACCGCCTCTGTGTATGTCGGCATCGAAGCTCAAAATTAATTATGTATAATTGATTTATTAAAATTAGTACAAAAGCATCAAAACTGAATCAGGTTGAACTGCACGTTTGACATTAATCATGATGTTGTCCACTATTATGCGTTTCGTATTAAAATTTATGGATTTGATAGACCTCAGTTTCCTCTCGGGCTTTCACCTCAAGCACTTTGATATTGCTTCTTAATAAATTAATTTTCAGACGGTTGAGAGTAAGCGTACTCCTTTCTGTAGTGTCCTTTTAATATAATCAACTTAGGCACTATAGAAATGAATGCGTTTGCCCCAAGTATCATTTTAATAACGTTTTACTTATCACTATTGATTTTGAAAGTTTTTCTTTTAGCAACAACGAGTATATTCAATGAAAGTAAATGAAACTAAGAAATGGATTCTTGGTTTCGTAAGTTATTATTATTATTATTATTATATTCTATACGAAATTTTAAATTGCATCATGTTCAGAAAGAATGCTTCTTTCAGATTTGTGATTAGAACGAATCCTTCCTTCCACTGAACGGAAGTGTGTTGGGCAATCGGAGAAAATTATATTTAATGAGTTTTATGCCTTAGTAAATAAATAAAATTAAAAGAAAGATTCTAAATATTTAATGAATAATATTCGTTAGAAACTTCTTTTTAAGTTTAATGTATTGTATCAAAAAGTCATGTTACAGCCTATAAAAATAATCACAATAGGTCTGTTGACGGTCGTTCTTAAGGAGCGTTTGAATACTTGAAATCTTGATTTTGAGTTTACCTATAATAATAATATTCAACGATGGTCATTTCGGTGATTTCTTCAAATTTCGATGAAATTAATGAGCATGTCATCAAGAAAATTATAAAACCCATCGTTACCGTTACGTTTATATGTAATGGAAAGCCATGACATTGCAGCGGATAATGTAAGAATTTTGAAAATTACCACAAATGCCTGGAAGTTGGATGTAGCCGAAAGTTTAGAAATATTCAAGAGCAAGGATCAGGACCTTTGGAATGGGGGCCCAGGTAACGGAAAAACATGGCTTAGTATATATGCTCTGGTACTACCCAACCATCATGCATTCGCTCGGCATCGGCATCGAGGTGACTGCCCTTTGCTGGCATTACCATTGCGCACTGGGGGCAGAATCTCTATGCGCAAATTGATTCAAGTGGGCTCCTGTCGGGGCCACGTAAGTCATTTTTATAATTTTTAAATTGAAAACCAGCTTTTTCTCTGACTCCTTTGAATACAACCCATCACCGCCATCTACACTGAAAAAAAATTCTTCATAACTTCAATGAACATCATTTATAAAGCATATATTTTCATTATCGGTATGAAATTTTTGTAGTCACAATGTACTTTTCATTGCTATAAATTCAAGATTTTATGAAACCTTTATAGATATAACAAATTCAACTTCATACATGTTTTCTTCCTGATTTCGGTATTTCTTTAATGAATTTGTTCATAGAAATGAAATACTTGTTCATACAGTCTAAACATCGTGCATCGAAACCATGATAAACAGCGTAGTTTTAATTTGGATGGAAACAGTTTCATGTAATGATGAAGTCTTCAACTGTTTCTATTCGCTAACTAATGAATAGTTACTTAATATAATGAACGCAAACTCATAACAACAAATAATTCTTCTCTATCATTGGACAACATATTTCATATTTTATTATCGTGTTCAGTACTTAACTGAAATATCCTAAATCATATCCTATCTGTTATATGATGAATAATTATTATAATCATGTGTGAAAATTTATTAATAAATCTGTTTGCAGTCCTATGAACTAGTTGATAGAATTTATAAATTTATTCATAGAGGTAATGAACTATTTTATAGCCCTTATAATTGAATTCATAGATTTAATAAACTAGTTTATAGTAAATATGAATCTATGAAATTATTTATAGAGGTTATGAAAAATATTCTACTACCTATGAACTTATTCATAAAAGTATTGAACATGTTCATAACAAAAATCTGCACACTCGTAACGAGAATGCGAATGTTTTGCAGTGGTAAATGTGAACCCATCGCGTGAACAGAACATAATGTCACGGGTCAGTTGAGTTTAGTATTTGTTTCTGAAGTGAAGTGAAAAAGTGTCAATTGAATTTAAGGTAAGTCAATAATCTAAATATAACAGTACCTTCACCTTGTAGGTAATCCGCCAATTTGATGTGTTCCTGATTTTCGTTTATGAGACGGGCTGTCTGGGCTCCCGGAAGAAAACCACGTCGATACCACGTGGAGCTTTCAATTATATATGTAATGGAAAGTTCAACCGGGCATCACAGAACTAGGAATTTTTTTTTGAAAGAAAAGAATTGTAGGTTTGAATTTTTGTGGATTTATAATTGTTATTTACCAACTATAGAATGTACTATTTTAAGACCAGATTATAAGAGGAAGAGTAAATCACCCTAATTTGTGTCCAATTAATATATTATTGCAGATAAATAATTCATACATGCAATATATACAAGTTTTGTTATACAATACATTTGCCGAGTATGAAATGCTTTAAGTGTCTTAAAATGTTTGCTTTAATCGAACTCGTCATAGCTCATTTGAAACGAGCCCATAATTTATCCAAAAATATCACTTTTAAATGCATCAAAAATAATTGATATCAAACTGTGGCGACTCAGAACGGCCCAACGTCAACGCTCTCCTCACGGCGTAAACAGATCCTCGTCCCACGAGAAATCTTCGCCTGCCAGACGATTTCTAATATCAGCAGTGCAAGAAATTCCCGTGAGAAAATATAAAATTGCTTGTGCCGTTCTTCTTGCTTCTCATAAGTTGACACACATGAGAGGACATAAGCAAACGGGGATTAGTACACGATACAAATCAGTCAACGGCACAACCACCATTCAACGTCATAACCCGCATTCAAAATTTCGTCGTCCATACCAATTGCCATCAAAGGAACAAAAACTGTAGAATTTACAAAGAGTAAAATATAGCAAAGAGTAAATAAAAAAAACATACAGATTTTTTACTTCCAAAGTGGTGACCCCGACGCGCAACAGCAATGGTAGTCGGACGAAACGACGAGGAAGTCGAGCACCGTCTCCCTCAGGAGGCACCATCAGCCGTGAGTTTACCCCTGGCTCAGGAGGTAAACGTCATCAGCCAATGTAGGCTACCATCCTTCTGGCGGGCTAGTCCTGAGTTGTGGTTCTTCCAAGTGGAATCACAATTCGAGGTGCACAAGGTGGTAAGGGACGCAGCTAAGTACCATCTCACGATATCATCACTGGACCACGAAACAATCACGGATGTAGCGGACATCATCCATGCGCCGCCGGAGCACGACAGGTACGGAACACTAAAAGCAGCTATTGTCGCCCGTCTCACGGACTCACCTGATGCGCGGTTGCATAAGCTGCTCACAGGCGTTGAGCTTGGCGACAAGAGACCTTCGCAGCTATTACGGCACATGCGTTCCCTCACTGGTACACGGGTCAGCGACGACGTTCTCCGTGTTAAATGGCTTGACCTCTTGCCACAGCAAACACGCCGTATGCTTCTGCTCGTCAAGAACCAGACGCTAGAGGAGCTTGCCGCTGTTGCAGAAGAGGCACACGACATGGGCCCGGGAGTGATGGCCATGTCAGTACAACCACCTACGCGCTCAACAACACCCTCATTTGGTTTCTCCTCACCGCATACTTCTTCAGACGAAGTCGCTATCGAGTTAGCTGCCTTTCGTCTGGCAATCACGCAGCTAACAAACTTGACACGTTAGGTGCTTCAGCAACCACACTCCGGCACCAGTACGCTGCGGGAGCGCTCCTCGTTGAGAGGCCAACGACGAGGTCTCTCCGCCACTCCTAGACCAGACTGTCGCACAGGATACTGCTGGTACCACACCAAGCACGGGGCCCTAGCGATGCAATGCAAGCAGCCTTGTTCTTTTCCCGTTTCAGATCATACTACTAGGCGCTCGGAAAACTAGTTTTGCCGGCGTTGTACTCAGCGGACACCGCCGGCAGCAACACCTTGGAAAGACGACTTTATGTCTCCGACCGCACCTCAAAAACAAGGTTTCTGGTAGACTCCGGCTCCGCCCTCTCCATCATCCCGAGGCATTCCATCGCCAGGCCTCTTCGTAAGCAGAGCCTCGTGCTACAGGCAGCCAATGGTACGCCTATCGCCACCTTTGGAGCTCAGCAGCTCACCCTAGATATTGGGCTACGCCGGCCACTCCACTGGTCGTTCGTCATAGCAGATGTCCAGACAGCCATTCTAGGAGCCGACGCATTAAAGCATCACGGTCTGCTCATCGATCTACGCAACCAGCGCCTCCTAGACGATCTGACTAACCTATCCGCAGCTTGCGTCCTCGGTCCAGCTCCAGCTATACACAGCATTAGCGCTGTCGCTAAGACATCGTCCTTGAAAGGCACCATTGGAGACCGATACAACGGGATCATCGCCAAGTATGCAAACGCAACCCCACTACCCGGAGAGTTAGCATCGGTCGCTGACCTACCCGTCCACCACCAGATAGTCACAAACGGCCCACCAGTTTTCACGAGACCACGTCGCCTCGCAGGAGAACGCCTCACCGCTGCAAAAGCCGAGTTCGCTTTCTTGCTGGAACGAGGCATCATTCGACCCTCGTCGAGCCCATGGGCCAGTCCTCTGCACATGGTGCCTAAGGACGGCGGTCATTGGCGAGCTACTGGGGATTACCGCCAACTCAACCCTCAAACCCGTCCGGACCGTTACCTATTGCCCATCATAGAGGATTTGATTCAAGAGTCCAGTGGCACAGTTTTTTCAGTAATCGACGTTCAGCGTGCCTTCTACCAAATCCCGATTGCCCCCGAAGACGTATGTAAGACGGCAGTCACCACACCTTTTGGATTGTTTGAATTCCTGGAGATGCCTTTGGATCTACGCAACGCAGCTCAAACAATGCAGCGAACTCTAAACCATCTGCTGAGGAAGTTGTAGTTCGTCCGGGTCTATCAGGACGATATTCTAGTTTTCTCGGCCAGCCACGACCATCACCAGCACCACCTTGAGCAGCTTCTCTCCATGCTGCAAGCGGCAAATCTCCACGCCAACAACAACAACAATCCGTCAGCCTGAAGTCGTTTTTGCCAGATACCACGTCTGCGAAACAGGGTTTCGACCACCAGCCCCAAAGATGGAAGTCATCGCATCCTTCCCCAAACCGGCCGATTCATCCCAGCTGAGGCATTTTCTCGGTATGTTGAATTTTTATCGCCGCTGCATGCCACACGCTGCCGAATCCCAATCGTCACTCTCAGAACTTTTGAAAGGTTGTACGAAAAAGAAAGCACCACTCACTTGGACACCCGAGGCTGAAGCGGCTTTGAAACGTTGCAAGAAAGGCATCACGGAGGCAGCCACGTCAGCTTTTCTTTCGCCTTCGAATCCATTGGCACTCTGCACAGACGCATCCAGCACTGCCATCGGGGCTGCCTTGGACCAACAACGAGGTGACGGCACTTGGGTACGGTTGGGTTTCTTCTCACGGAAGCTCTCTGAAACCGAACAACGCTATTCAACCTACGACCGCGAGCTCCTTGCGATATTTGCTGCCATTAAGTTCTTCCAGCGCATCTTGGAAGGAAGGCAGTTTATCATATATATTGATCACCGGCCACTTATATTTGCTCTGACGCAACGCTCAGACAAAGCCTCACCCCGCCAAAGCAGGCAACTGGATTTCATCGCCCAATTCGATTCACGAGTGGAATACACACCAGGGGGTGACAACATCGTCGCTGATGCACTTTCACATGTAGAAACGGTCACGATACCTGCCGTAATCACTCCTCAAGCCATCAGCGAAGCACAGGACACAGACGACCAGTTGCCCCACCTCCTGGTGAGCCCCCGTCTCAAACTACATCAGTTGGTCTTGGAGGGTTGCTCCGCATATTATGTGGAGTTCAATGGCACCTTTAAGCCTTACCTGCCAGTTGCACTCCGTCGTCAGGCTTTTGACATCGTCCATCAACTGTCGCATCCGAGTGGACGCGCCACCTCGAACCGCGGAGCGCTTAAATACTTCTGGCCGAGTCTGCGGAAAGACGTATGCCGTTGGGCCAAGCAATGCATACTCTGTCAACTCTCGAACGTCCACCGCCACAACCGCGCAGAGCTAGGAAACTTCAAGACGCCGGACGGGCGTTTCGACCACATTCATGTGGATTTGATCAAGTCGCCACAGTGCGAAGGGTATGAGAACTGCCTCACCATCATCGACCGCTATACACGGTGGCCTCAAGCAGTGCCAGTGCGTGACATCAGAGCTAGCACCGTCGCCAGGGCACTATTCGACCACTGAATTTCAATATTTGGCCCGCCACTGGAGATCACTTCGGACCAAGGACGCCAGCTTGAAGCAGACCTCCTGAATCAGCTCGGTCGGCTCTTGGGCACCAACCACTTGCACACCACTCCATACTACCCTCAAGCCAATGGCATGGTCGAGCGGATGCACCGCACCCTCAAAGCAGCGTTAAAGTGCGTTCCAGAGACACCATGGCTGCAGGCACTTCCACCGATCTTGCTGGGTCTACGAACCACGTTCAAGGAAGATTTGCAAGCATCTCGCAAGTAGAAATGGTTTTCGGGACAACACTTCGGATTCCGGGCGAGTTCATTACGCCTCAAAATACACCAGCCAACGGCCCACAAGATTTCTTAACCGACTTACGCCGCCTTTTCAAATCGATTCGCCCAGTTCCGTCAGCCAGACACTCGATTCACCAACCATTCGTTTTTAAAGACCTGGCCAGCTGTGAATACGTGTTCCGCCGCATTGATGCTGTAAAGAACCTCATTGTGTCGTCAAAAGGGTCAACGTCAACACCTACGTCGTAGACGTAAACGGCGTAACCAAGACCCTCTCCACGGAACAACTCAAACCAGCGTACCTTGAGCAATCTGATGCCCATCCAGCGACACAGCAGTTATACTCAACACCTCTACAGGCACCCACAACACCGCCTATGTTGCATTCGGAAACGAGACAATCAGCGCAGATTTTTCCGGAACAATCACTACAACCATCCAAGAAAAGAGTCACGTTTTCACTCCTTTCGACGCATGCGAAGGTCATTGGGGAGGGAGTGACTGTGGCGACTCAGAACGGCCCAACGTCAACGCTCTCCTCACGGCGTAAACAGATCCTCGTCCCACGAGAAATCTTCGCCTGCCAGACGATTTCTAATATTAGCAGTGCAAGAAATTCCCGTGAGAAAATATAAAATTGCTTGTGCCGTTCTTCTTGCTTCTCATAAGTCGACACACATGAGAGGACATAAGCAAACAGGGATTAGTACACGATTAAAATCAGTCAACGGCACAACCACCATTCAACGTGATAACCCGCATTCAACATCTCGTCGTCCATACCAATTGCCATCAAAGGAACAAAAACTGTAGAATTTACAAAGAGTAAAATATAGCAAAGAGTAAATAAAAAAACATAGATTTTTTATTTCCAAAAATCTTTTTCAAAACTTGATTGTTTTAGACGACATCTTAAGCGAAAACACTTTGAACAGAGTACTTCTAAGGAATTCGTAGTAGATGCACCTTCTGAGCATTATTCTTTTACTCAAATTCCATCTCTCGTAGCAAACGCTTCAAGTCATAATGAAAATTGCCTGAATCCCTTGAAAGGTTTCATAAATTCTACTTTAAAACTTGCAATATCAATACATGATAATGATAATTTTATTCGGAAGGATGCTTCAGATATTCAGAAGAACATGCAACTTTTAGTTTTATACCCTCTTCTAAATGTATTCATGGAGTTTTCCAAAAAGAAACTTCAGGCACATGCAGAACGGCAACAAACGGCTAAGAATAAGCTCACAAGATTATTTGCAGAAAACGCCCGAAATCAAACCATCCGAAAAACGAAAATGAGTATTCCATACTCTGCTATATCGCAAAAGCTGTCCCGAGTCTTGAAAAAGTACAACTTCGAAGTTATCAACACAAGTAAGCAATACAAGCTAAAAACGGTTTTGACTAGCGAAAACGACAAGAAAAGCATGGAAGAAAAAAGCGGAGTATATAAAATAACTTGTGTAAAATGTGGGAAAATGTATATAGGTCAAACTAAGAGATTAGTGACAACTCGGTTTGAGGAACATGTACGGGAAGCCGAAGCAGCGAAAAAAGGAAACAAAGGCGTCATCAAGTCATCGGTTGCGGAACACATCGTAAAAGAAGGTCATGCAGTAACGATAGATAATGTAAAAATCATTAAAGAAGTAAGAAAATGGCAAAAATTGGATATTAAGGAAAGTATCGAAATCAAAAAAGTACCTGAGGAGTTTAGGCTAAATGAAGATGTAGGTTATAACAATTCAAAGCTGATTGATCTGCTAATGACCACAAGTTAGGAAGGGTATAAACAGGTAATTAATAATAGGATAATTAAAGCGGTAATAAAATAAAGGTGTTTTCTACCTAGGATAAGTACTTAAATGTTAATAGTATATAAGGAAAGATTGTTCAAGTAGTTTAGTTAATATACTGAAGAAGACCGTATGTAACGGTCGAAATACGTATATATTAAAAAAGAAATAAAATTATGGTCTAAAAAGGAAACTACGTTTTTACTTCTGCTTTATTGACATGCAGAACTTTACAATGAAATTCGAGCATAATTACCTGCTGTAAGGAATAATTTCGAGACTTTGCATCAGATTATAAAATAAGCCAATATCTTCGGAATGACGGCTTACTACAAAATATGAAACAGTTTACAATCAATTCAGAAATTGTACCAGTGCATCACAATGGCAGTTTGATTTATACTGAAAATGAAGTCCGCGGGATACTCATGCCGTTAGAGTTCCAATTTATAAAAATTTTTGAATCAGATAATTTTCTTGAAAAAATGCTAGATAATATGCGCTTTTTAAAAAACTCTCCGAAGATCGAAAATTTCATCCAGTGTGAATTATGTAAACAAAAATGTAGTACTTACCCTGATAAAACTACTATTTCGTACTTTTTAAACAGTGTGTCCCAAATTTAAAGGGGCAACCAGTTTTTTAGTCAAATTTTTAATATTTTTAAACCAAACAAATTTTAATTTGCACAAGCTATTTCTACTTCTAATTCACGATTTCTGTCTTTTTTTTGGTGAGCGTACGACAACTTGTTCGTTTATTATGCCATATTTTAAAAAAAATAGTGTCCCAAGTTTATAGGGGCAATGGAAAAAAACACGATTTTCTATCGATAATTATTTTTGCTGGTGAAATTCTATCGCGAACTAAAAATGATTGTGTCTATACTGTAGTTCCTGTTGAAATTGAACACTTTACCAACAAACTTTACACAAGTATAAAGGTAATACTCCTTTGCACCGTGAAATTTTGAGGCACTGTAAAAACTGGGTTTCTTTTCGGTCGTCCGGTTGCTGTATACCTGCGTTTTCTTTTTTTTCGTTTTGTGCTCACGGTTTGAGCCCTAATCATAGATAAACTCGTGGTTTGCGGCAACTGATGTTGGTAGAAGTTTCGAATTGGCTGGTTTACGATAATAGAAAATTCCAGACTGTTCTAGACGACCAGCATAATCTGGAATTTTCTGAAACAATCGGCTCATCGTGATAATTTATAAATAAATGCACGCTTGTTCAGAAAACTCAGTTGCGTGCTAATCGCCAGCAAAGATTTATACGTGGAGTGTTGTGTGAAAATGAGTAGGGGAAAACAGCTATCGAGAGAAGAAAAGGCATCTATTGATGCATTTAAGACATGCGGCAAGTGTAATAGAGAAATAGCTAGGCTAATCAACCAGTTCGATTAATGCCGTTGACAGTTAAAGAAAAAACGTGGTCCACCGTCAAAACTTTCGGAACGAGATAAACGTAGAATCCTTGCTGCTGCCCCTCAATCTACCAAAGGCTGTAGGCGTATCAGAAATGAATACACGCCTCACGTCTCAAAAAGCACAGTTCATAGAGCTTTGAAAGAATCTCCAAATTTGGTGCGCGAGAAAGTGCAGAAAGCCCCGAAATTAAAAGCTCATCACATGGTGGTTCGCTACAAATCTGCCGAAGAGAGGTTGCATTGGACCCATGAATGATCTAAGGTACAGAACTTGCTTATTTTGGAGTTTATACATTCAATCATCTGCAGGTGGAGTATGATTAAAAATGTGGTTGTTTATATGTTTCAGATTGTTTGGTCTGACGAAAAAAAGTTTAACTTAGATGGCACAGATGGCGTTCAAGACTATTGGCGAGATCTGCGCAAAGAGCCACGTTTTTTCCCCAGGCGGAACTTTGGCGGTGGGTCCGTTATCGTGTGGGCGGCCTTCAGTGGATTCGGAAAAGTTGGCATAGAAATCATTTCGCATCGAATGAACAGCGAAGACTATCAGGCAGTGCTAGAAAAGCATTTGAAGCCCTATTTCCGCCGCTACCGCTCTGCAAAACTGATCTTTCAACAGGACAACGCGTCAATTCACACCAGTCAATCTACCAAGGAATGGTTGTCGAAAGTGAAAATTCCTGTACTTCCAATAGAAAATGTTTGGGGCATGATGGTCCGCGACGTTTATGACAACGCTCGTCAATATTCATCAGTCACAGAGCTGGAGGAGGGCGTCAAAAAAGCTTGGGAAAACATCAGTATGAGCAGCTTGAAAAATCTCAACAATTCGATGCAAAAACGGATGAAAGTGTTATTTGAAAACGATGGTAACGTTATTAATTACTGATTTTTTGTTGCGAATCAATGGATTTTACCAATAATAAAAAATTTTCTATGGAAAATCGTGTTTTTTTTCACTGCCCCTATAAACTTGGGACACTATTTTTTTTTAAATGGCATAATAAACGAACAAATTGGCGTAGGCTCACCAAAAAAAGACAGAAATCGTGATTTTACTGAAATATTTTGATCTAGATACTTTGAGCTTCAGAAAAAAATTCAATTATAGCTTAACTGAAATAGGAAACATATCAGGGGATATCAAACCTCATCACTTAGTAAATAAACGTTTGAAGATGTCAGCCAGCGAAGTGATGATCTTCTTCAATTTCTTTTCTTTAATGATAGGTGATTTAGTGCCAAATGACGACGACTTTTGGCAATTTCTTTTGATTTTTATGGAAATGGTTAACATTATTCTATGTTCTGAAACAACTTCAGAAAGTACTCGAATAATGAAAATTAAAATAGAGCAGCACAACAGAGAATATATTCGACTCTTTAACGACAATCTCAGGCCAAAGTTCCATAATCTTATCCATTATCCAACTATTATTCAAATTTTTGGGCCACTTAGAAACTTGTGGTGCTTTAAGTTCGAATCTAAACATCGGCAATTTAAGATTTACTCTCACGCTATTACATCTAGAAAAAATATTTGCTTAACATTGGCGAAAAAGTATCAGCTTAAATTGGCAAATCGCTTGTTAGGAATAAAGGATTTTGAAGATTTTTTATATAGTGAAAATGATATAGTTACTACCAGTGGTATAAGGAAATCGTCCTCCAAAAACTTGAAAAAAATCCCAAGGAACTAAAATGTATTAAGAAAGCATACTTTAGAGGTATTCGTTTCGAAAAGGGCTTTTATGTGTGTAAATATGATGATGAAATTCAAATTCATGCCATTCTTCACATAGTTAAATCAGAAAATACTCCATATTTATTCTGCCAAAGAATGGAAAGCGTTCAATTTGATCCTCACTATTCAGCCCATGTTGTAGATAATTCTACTATGGGTGCATTTGATTTATTACACTTTGAAGAAATAATAGGTCCACCAGTAAATATTGTGAACACTGCAAGTGGAAAGCAAATGTTGCGAGTAAAAGAAAATGTTTCCTCGTATTTCTAATAATATTTACCTTAGTTATTATTTTTCATAATTATTATTTTGTTATAACTGGGTTTTGAAGCAACAATTTTATCCGACATATTGACAATATAAGAAGTAATTTGCATATGAATGTATTCAATTTGTACACATAAAAAAATACATAGAAATGGCTACTGCGAACAATATTTACATTGAAAGTTTGTTAAATGCAAATTTAATTGACGAGAACGGCGTCGAATTTGCTACCAACTATGGAACAAAGTCCTGATGGATCAGCGTTTCAAAACGTGCATACATTTTACTTAAATCAAGCAGAAAATCCCTGTAGCACTTCAAGGAGTTCAGTACAAGATGAAATTAATCAACTCTATGCCGAAAACCAACCAAACCCTGTGCATGACTTGCTCAAAGAATGGAAAATGGAGAAACTATACCCGCATTATGAAGGTATAAATTTATTAAACATAATGAATAAGCAGGAAAATATAATAATTATTAATTATTTTCATTATTTGCAGCGGAATGCATAACAATCGCCGTGCTAAAAGTCATTAAGATTCATCACATCGTGAGGTTACTGAAAAAGTTTGATATGGGGGACTCAAATATTGTTTGAAAGTAGGTTGGAACAATGGAGAGAGAGCATTGGATGCCCGTTCCCAAGTTATGACGCGTTAAGGCAACTTATATCCTATCGAAGTGGAACTTTGCATCCAAGCCAGTCGTCACCTGCCTCTCCAACTTCTACACCTCGTTCATCACCATATCAATGTTCTTTGGGTTCGGCGTCCCCACAAGGTAGAACGTTTACTTTGGGTGAAGTTTTAAATGGAAGTAAAAAGGCCAACAGATCTTGGAGTATTATAAAGAGCATAATGAATTCAAGGAAGAGCATCGAGCTAATTTAATTTATGCGATTGCTTATTACTTCTTTGATAATGACATGAGTCTTTCGTTGGGCATTTCCTACCGATTTAAAAAAGAAATTGTTGAAAGATTTCCTTCTAATACACTGGTAATATTCATATTTATTTCTATTTGAATTAAAATAAACAAATAAAATAAAACTTCAATTTAAATAGGACTACTATCGGACTTCAAAGAGAGGCAGGATATACGGGTGAATATACGAAAGTTGTCCAACTCGCTGTCACCAATAAATAATATGTCAGTTTATTATGCTCTTGGTTATGTGATAATATATTCTGAAACTTCTAAATCCTCCTGATGTATCCACTCAATTTAAATCCCGTATTCTAAAAACAAATTAGTAAAATAACACACTAAACTCTCAAAACATCAGTTCCCTGTCTTGTCACAATCATAAAAATGCTTGATCATGTGGTTGTATAACAAAATATTCCGTATTTATTATTAATCTTATAATTTTGATATATTCTGTAATATATTAATTGACATATTCCACAGATATATTAGCAGTTTCTGAAAAAACTTTATTTAAAAAAATCAACAAACTTTGTCATAATTTTTACACATCAGTCTTTTGTGCTAAGTTAAAATTCGAAATTCCCGCGAAATATCGCCGGACTATGATCAACTCGTTTGTAGCTTTGAATGTTGATAGTGCGGTTAGGCACAGAGCGTGCCATATTGACGGCAGTGGCTACCAGCGTTGCCAGACGGTACGGTAATTGTGGGGGTGTCCGGTAATTTAGACCATTGTACGGTATACGGTAATGAGTCTGCCGTAATGGGAAAATGTACGGTAATTTTGGGTAACTTTCAAAATATTTAAATTTTACATGCATTCAATTTGGTTAGTTCCTCAACTTTCATGTTAGCAATATCGGCATCAGTACCAACGTTGGTTTTTTAAGCGACTGTAAACTGATCTTACTAAAATGTAAACAAATCCGTTGAAATCACACCAAAACGTCAATATCGCTGCAGCGAAATTGTCTAGTCGGCTGTGAAATGTTTTGTTGAATTTGGAACTTAGTGTAGTGTTGTGTGCAAATAGTTTGAATACAGCTAAGCTTAGCCTTATCAGTTCATCCTTTTGATTCAGGTACTTTTCGTTTAGTGACAATTTTATTGCTTTAAGTAAAGTGATTACAATTATTTGTATCAGCTTCCCCTCACGTACATTTTTGCTCAGGCAAAGTGAGTGTTAATGAATACAACAGAAACAAACTTAGGCAAAATTAAAGTTGTTTCATTAATTAACTAGGAAATAATTTAACGAGTTAAGTTTTTTTATAAAAATCTTTCTGCAAAATGAGTAAAAACATCAAATCATTCTTTTCGAAAACCCCTTCCTCAAGTGAACAACACCTAAGTTTAGACCAGAACAGTGATTTAGATGTGGATTCAGATGATTCTCAGAGTGAAGGTAGTTCTAGCAAAAAAATATGTAGTCGTGACGTGACTCCTGAAAAAAAGAAAAGAATCCGTGGTGAAAGCTCTAAAAAAATGACACATAGGGCTCAAAGCTACCGAATAGAATGGGAAAAGGATGCAATATTTGCAGATTGGATTGCTCCCACAAAGGAAAATAGATCTAAAGCAGTGTGTAGGTTTTGTAAGACAACAATGTTGGCAGAAGTAACAGTGATAAAAAGACATGCATTAAGTCAAAAACACGTCAGATTAGTTAAAGGTGTAAGTTCTAGTACAAAGGCTTCTGTTGTTTGCAGTCTGGAAAAATTTGTTAACCCTAACAGTATTGAGAAAGCTCACGAGAATAACACAAAGACAGCTGAATTAAAACTATCAGCATTTTTGACAGAGCACAATATTTCTTTAACGTCTGCTGATCATCTCGTTAAAGTTTTAAAATCCTCTTTTCCTGATTCGAAAATAGTTAAAGCTATATCATTAGGACGCACAAAAGCTACGAGCGTGGTGAAAAATGTGATAGATCAATGTAGTTTCGAAGATATCAGTAAACACATGCAAACTCAAAAATTTAGTTTGGTGATTGATGAGTCCACCGACATTTCAAGAACGAAATCTTTGTGCATTTGTGTAATATATTTTGATAATGCAGAAAAAAAAGTTGTGTCAAAATTTAGAAACTGATCGATGTGTACGATGGTTCAGATCCAGAGGTTGCTCGCAAAGGTGCTTGCGCTCAACGTATTTACGATTTATTAATTGAGAACTTAAATCATGCAAACATATCTTTGTGTAATATTGTTGGTTTTGCTAGTGATGGCTGCAACACAATGATGGGAGAGTTCAACTCCGTTCAGCAGAAATTAGCTGAAAAGATCCCTGGAATTATAATTCAAAAATGTATCTGCCACTCTATCCACCTTTGCGCCAGTGCTGCATGTCGTGCCTTACCAAGAAGCTGTGAAGACCTGGCTAGGAACATTTACGCCGTCTTCAAAAATTCAAATAAAAGGATCGCAGTTCTTAAAGAGTTTCAACAATTCTGCGAAGTCGATCCACACAAAATACTTCGCCTTTCTCAAACAAGATGGCTGAGCCTACAGTCTGTAGTTGAACGAATTCTCGAACAATGGGAAGAAAGGTTAAACGCAGCTGAGCTTATTTTTGTATCACTTCAGGATCCATTTATGAAAATGTTTTATTTCTTTTTAAGCTGGGTGCTTCCAAAGTTTAATGACTTGAACAAACTTTTCCGAGGTGAAAAGGTTTTGATAACCTACATGCACTCGCGTATGGAACGAGATTATAAAGATCTATTGTGCTGCTATCTGAACCGAGATTATGTCATGAAAAGTGATTTGAATCAGCTAAATCCTGGAAATGAATCTCAATTTTTATCTCCTTCAGCAATGTACTTGGGTGTAAATGTACTCAATGCACTGCAAGATAAAACTATTATGAACGAAAAGGAAAAAATTAATGACTTCTTCGCAAGATGTAGATCGTTCCTATTTATAGCGTGCCAAGAAATTAAAAAAAGGTACAACTTCAACGACCCTGTTTTTTCCAAGCTTCATATTCTAAATCAAAAGTATGCCCAATCCAACGAAACGACAAGATTAACATCCTTGTTGCCCCTAATGAGACTTTTGCCAAGACGTTGTGACAGTAAGAACCATCAGAAAATAGATGACCAATGGCGGAAATTACCAGTTTCAATCCCAGAAGAAATGGAAGACTCAAGTCCGGACCTTTTTTGGGCAAAAATTTCGGAGATAAAAAACCACAATGGGGACTACGAGTTTAAAGAGCTAGCTCAATTTGCCTTGGATGTTTATAAATAATTTAAGTAAGTTTTTCAATATATATATATATATATATATATATATATATATATATATATATATATATATATATATATATATATATATATATATATATTTATATAATTTTATATATATAATTTTATTTAAATAATTTTATTCAAAGCATTTATTTCGCATAATTATTCATAGTACATTTTATGATGAATAAAATTAAATCTAAGCACTTATACCTTATAAGTCTGCACTTGTACGGTAAACGTACGGTAATTTTTGGCTAAACTCCCCACAATTCTTTCTTGAGAGTCTGGCAACGCTGGTGGCTACAAGGCCAGTGCTAGCGCAGCTGTTACCGCGTGTGTGTGTGTTGATCCAGTCAAATTGTCAGTACTCTGGTGAGTCTTTATTTCGCCCAGTGCCTATTTTTTGTTTTAATTTATACATAACTACATATGATATGTGCAAATCTGTCATTTTGATAATTAAAAATACAGATAAGTTTATAGATTTTAAGCATACCTTCAAATTAATGTCTAATTCATTAGTACTTTGTCGTCAGTCCGTTGTCTAAAATCGCACCAAAGGACTGACGCGTTGCCAGGGAACTGATTTTTATTTATGTCAGATCTCTTTTATGATAGTTTAAGGTGTGTAATCATTTGTTTTAATCATTTCAGGCTATGTCGCCGCCTAAAATGAAAGAAAAATTATCCAGGGAAGATGTGTTGAAAAATAAAAGACAAGCGGAAGCTGTTCGTTTGCTTTGAATTAAAAATGACCCGATTCAATTAGCAGAGTATAAGGAAAAACAAAGGCTAAAGTATTTAAGAAAAAAAGCAAAAGGACAAAGAAAATCTGTTCAAAAAATGACACCTCGGGAGCAACGGATAACTAGAAAAAAGTGGAAAAATATTCATCAATAGGCAAAAACTTGCTTTGAACCGAAATACAAATAACTTTTTACGCCAGAATACACCTTCGACAAGTGACGAAGATGGCCCGCCAATCGCTGAATTTGATAATGCCAGAAACGAAGTAGGGCCGGTTGAAGATAATAGACCAATCATCATGAACAAAGATCAAAGAATGAAAGAAGCAAAAAAAAGAAGCCAAAGACAGAGAAAAGATAGAAACAAGCAATTAAAGTAAATGAATGCCGTTATTACAAAGCTGAAAACTAAATTAAATACTCAGCATCAAAAGTATAAACGAGTTAAAAAAAAGTTACAGAAAGTCAAGAAATACGAGTATGTCGAAAAATCGCCGAAAACGAGAATTGAACAAATGTGTGAGAATGTGACTAAAAAGAATGAACTAGTAAAGAAAGCACTTTTCGGTGAAGTCATGAAAATTCAGCTAGAAGAAAACTACGCAAAAATTAAAAGCCATAAAGAAAAAATGCAGTTCAAACAAGCTTTATCTGGAAGTGTAGTAGAGAAATACAAATTATGGAGATTCAAAAACAAAGTGGTGACATACATTAAAATAGTTCTAAAGAATCTTTCAAAATCAAACTCAAAGAATCGCAAAACTCAATTGCAACGATTAGTCCAAGATTTTTTGGAAGATGATGCTAACAGTCGCCTAGGAGCCGGAAAGAAAGAATTTATATCTCGCCGACAGATTAAAAAACAAAAGCGATATTTGCTTGATACCTTGAAAAATCTCCACAAGAAGTTTTTGAAAACTGTGTCATTTGTAATCAGTTATGCCCTTTTTAATCGATTGCGGCCATTTTGGGTTGTACTACCTACTTTATCAAACCGCGATACCTGTGCCTGCACAATCCACGAAAACATTGACCTCAAACTTGCAGCTTTAAAAAATGCAAATATTCTTACATCAGTAAGTAATCATCAAAGTATGCTAGCAACGCTTTGCTGTGGTCAATATGCTGAAAAATGTCTGGAGAGAACGTGTGATAATTGTTGCGTCAATACTTTAACATACAACGACTTTGACAATTCTAAGCAGATCATATTGAAACAGTGGGTAAATAAAAAGGAAGCCATAATTGATCTCAAGACGAAGAAGGAACGATTTGTTACAAAGTATAAAAAAGAAACACAGAAAATCTTACCCCGAGAACTGATTTCAAAACTTGAATATGATATGAAGAATTTTTCCCGTCATGTTTTTTTACATAGTTCACCAGTATAATGAAATTAAGCACTTGAAGGAGTCTTTATCTGAAAATGATGCCGTGGTGCACATGGATTTTTCAGAAAATTTTTGTACTAAGTACAACAAGGAAATACAATCCTTTCATTTCGGCGGTTCGTGTTCCCAACTTTCATTGCATAGTGTTGTTGTATATCTAAAAGACTCCGTTACTTCATATTGCACTATGTCATCAAACTTGTTTCATAATGTGGGAGCAATTTGGGCCCATCTCCAGGCAGTGCTAAGTTCATTCCCTGGAAATATTGACCATATTCACTTTCTTAGCGATGGTCCTGTAACGCAATACAGGAAGAAGTCTTTGTTCTATGTATTGGGCTGTAAACTGTTAAAAATGTATCCTAACATTATGAGATACACGTGGAACTATCATGAAGCCGGTCACGGGAAGGGGGCACCGGATGGTGTAGGCACCACCTGTAAACGGACTGCCGATTATGTAATCGCAACGGGGGGTGACATAACAAATTTAGAAGAATTTGTTGCTGTTATTCGTGAGAGATGCCAAGGTACACTTGCGTATGTGATTGAAGATCATGAAATCGAGCAAATAAACTCTACAATTAACGAGAAGTCCTCTGAATTTGTTGCTTTTAAAGGCACGCTGAAGGTACATCAGGTGACCAGGTCTGTTTATTTCCAAACCAACTTACAATGAAGTCACTCAGTTGTTTCTGTGATCCCGATGGATGCGATCATTTCAATATAGGATCTATCAAGTATGAAAGAGAAGATAAACATTTTAATGGTTCAACCGCATTCACTGACTCTGAAGAAGATACTCTGCCACTATCCACCTACGTAAGAAACAACATAAGTAACCCTAACTGCAAATATAATCTATCTATGCTAGAAGTTAGAGCCTACAGAAAAACACAAATCCAAAATCAGTAGTGGTGATTATGTTTTGATTAAATATGTAGTACGAAGAACAGAATATCGTTATGCAGGAGTCTGTAGTTATGTTGACAATGAAGATGGTGAATTGAGAATAACTTTTCTTAAAATTTGTAACGAGGATGGTACTCTGTTCAAACTTGACGAAAGCGATTGTCAGATGTACCAGTGGATCAAGTAATCTAAAAACTGCCAGTACCAAATCGAGTTATAAGAGGGAAAAGGGTATTTTACCAATTTAAAGAGAAGATTGACGTTTTCGAAAAGTAATTTTTATTGATACTGTAATTAGTTTTAGCATGAAGAATCATTATTTTGCTTACTGCATAAAAGCTGATTTTTGTTTTATTTTATCTTATTGTCATTCCATTCTGAATTTCCGCGTAGAGATGGAAAATAGCAATATGTTTGCTCTAATTTTAAGTTTGTAAATTTTTCCGAATTATATAATAGTAAGGGAAATACCCCAAGAACTTATAAATTGAAAAGACTTTTTTGGAAACTGAAGTAATTCATCACTGTTTTAGAGGTAATCATACGAGTAACTTGTGTGATTTAATTCATTAGATTTACGTTTATCTTGGATTCTAAAATATTTAAACTTGAAAAAAAACTCAAATTTCAATAAATGTTATATTGTCTTTCAAACTTTTGCTGTTAATCAGTACTATGGAGCCCTCGTCAGTCCTTTGGCAGTCAAATTTAGAAAAATACGAATAACTCGTAAAATATCTATAAAAGTGACTGGCCTGACTTAGCAGAGTATATTGATAGAATAAACTATGTACTCGAACGAAATAATATGCAAATTATGTTTAAAAACTATATAAACAAAATAGGGCCAAAAGTTGATCAACTTTTGTATATTCACCTATTGTTTAAATCAAAGATTCCGAGAAACGAGAATGATCAGAAGTATAATAAAACAAACGTTGAAGTCGAATGTCTATTTAATTAACTTAAAAGCTATTTATACAAATTTACAATTTTACATTTTTGATGACTCGATATAAAACAAATTGATTTGTTGATAGGTAGCTCATAACATAGCTATCCCATAATGCTAAGTATTGGAAAGCATATTTCATAGTCCAAGCTATTCTTTAATGCTTTAGAGTTCATTTACATTTGGAAGAATTTATTTTTTGTTTGCTATGCGATTTAATTAATGACAATTTTGCGTTATTGCAGAAAATTTTAAAATGAACTTTAGCAATGGAAATTTTATTAATGGAAATGAAGTATGCGAGTAAACAAATTTATTTTAAAGTAAGTTCACTGAGATGAACATTATATTGGTGAAATAACATGGATGTTTTAATGTTTCAATGGCATGAACACCCATATAACAATTTTTCTAATATAAAGTCTTCAGGAACGTCTCTTAAAAAGTTTGCGAAGCAAAGTACAAACTGTGAATCCAGTGATCGACAGGAAACCATTGGTAAAAATTACAATGCAAGAAAAAAAGCTTCACTCCATATTAACTTACATACCCCCTAGTGCCAGAAGATGACGTTGAAGTTGTAAAAAGATCTCTTACGCATGATAAACTTTCAGTTGAAGAGTTCGACCATTTGTGGAAGGCGTGCGTCAAATCTCGTCTAAAAGACATCGAAGATTCATCATCATCAGATACAATTTTTATAAAATGGCCACAATATAAACAGCCAAAAGGCTTTCGACTGGTAAAATATTAATTCCCATTCGTCTATGTTTTTAACTTGTATTTTTTCTTTAGATTGATTTTGACTTCAACTTTAAATTTAAAACGTCATCATCGATAGTCGAAGAGTGGGGGAGCATTCGCAAAGGCCTGCTGGAATTTCTTTGCATAGAAGGGACTCTCAACTGCAAGCAGATCCGTTTTGAAGTAGATTTTTTAAAGGAATCTAATTTGGATGAAAGTAAGTGTTATACCCCCTATAAAATCAATCAATAAATTTATTAATTCTATATTTATTATAGATCGCTGGTTTCCAACGAATGGTCCGTGGACCACCAGTGGTCCGCAGAAGCCAAACTTGTGGTCCGCGAACGATTTTAAATTTAGCGGGCGGTGAGCCGTCGGTCGCCGTGCAGTGAGTGCCGGCTCGGCAAAGACGATACAACGTCTGCGATCTGCCTACAATCGAACGTGTATCGTGTGCAAGGAATTGCTTTCGCGTTGCGCTGTCATTTGTTATATCTGAGTGTCTGTAATGCTATTTAGTATTACCATTGTGTTTCTATACATAGTGGTGTCACGGTGCACGCCAATTGGCAGGATAGATGGCGCTAAGATGTCGATTTTGAAATTTCAATCGAAAGTTTTTCCATGCCAATGTGTCTCGGATGAAAGCACGTCGCGGAGACGTGCTTCGATACATTGTTGGCTATTAGACTATGATTTCGCTTGATAGAGATGCATTTTATCTTGGCTTATTGCAACGTTGGAAATGAAAAGCGAAAAGTGAGATGGTTAGGATGTTGTGATTTTATTCAAAGAGTAATATGTTAACATGAATGAATGTTGATCACTGTGTATCTATACACAGAGATGTTATATATTGCTTCTACTAAACGTATGTGAAGAAAATATGTTTTTTATGAAATTTGATGTACAGATTAGCCGTTAGTAGTTACTAATTTTTTTAAAGAAAGCTCTTATATATCTTGTTTAAAGATGCAATTGATTTTTGGACTCTTGTAATATTTTACGAGTGTTGCTTTATTTATGTACCTTCTATTAAATTTCAACCATAACTTACAAGCGATTATATCTCAAATGGGTTGCAAGCATTGGATACTTAGTCAATTCTGAAAAACAAGCGCATAATTATTGAAGTATATTTCACTTTGCATTAGTTTTTTCTATCCGAGTAATGGTGTTATGAGAAATTGTTCTTGTAATATCAATGACTGAAATGTAATATCAATGACTGAAAGTTTTGTAAACTTCATATGAATTAGTGAGAAAATTTTAATTTACATTGCTTAAGAGAAGGAAGTCCTGCCTCGAGATGCTTAGTGAATTTATCTTAATTGTATTTTTGTAGAATTTTTGGAGGAAAGGTACGGTAATCCCTAGAGGTAAATTATTTATAAGATCAAGATCCAATTGAAGTAAAATTGGTAACATGTTTTATTGCTTTATGTCATGAAATTAACAACAAGAAGAAAAGAATTGCGAGATTGAGTCAAGCATGGTTTTGAACATAGCTTGGTGTCTATCGGTTGTTTACAATTGAAGCAAATGACGAATGAATGCTTTATTTACCACATATCTAGATTCTTGAACAACTTCTGGAATTCAAAGAATTCGGTATTAAGTCGATGAGTCTTTGTGCACGTAATAAGGAAGCATACGAAAAATCAAATTAATTTCAAATTATGCTTAAGAGCGAAATAATAAGTGAGAGCATTGGTATGAAAGGAGATAGTCCGAGTCACAAAATAATGTTAACGGTTTGAATGCAAATTGATTCGGCCATATGCCGTTAAACTTTTGAAGGGTTTTCTTATTGTTTATAATTCTTTTCAAACTTTATTCACATTTGTACAATGATATGATGCGTTTTAGCAATTGGTGTCGATGAACAATGGACAGTATTTAACGAAATTTTCGCAAAGTCATGAACGCATAAATATGTCTGTAGTAAGTAATGCAATCTAATTTTAAATTCTAATTAAGACTTTAATTCTTCACTTTCACGCAATAGAATGCAAAATGATTTTCAACAAAAGCTACTTAATGCAATTATCAAACTCTAATAAATGGTTAGTAAATTGACGCTTCCAAAAAATGTTTACCCTTATCAGGTATTTTTATACATTTGATTGCATTAATTGTTTATTACATTTTATTATTTTGATGACATTCGATTATGTTAATTACAAAAACATAAAAATGTAGGGTGAATAGATATAAAATCAATAAGTGACACGAAAAAAAAAGAAAAAAAATGCTTGTCAAGATCAGGGATCGAACTTGAGATCTGCGCTTGTGAAGACTTTGTACTCCCACGAAGCTACACGTTGTACGGTAATTCCAGAAATTTAAACAGATTTATCGTTTCTAAACATCTTCCATAATAATTACCATAAATATTTATTTATAGAAAATTTTAAACAACCCAAAATCAAAAAATTCTAGCGCCTGAACATTTTTCGCAAGCTTTTCGAAATCGTCAGCTAAATGAAAAGCGTCGAGATTGGGGAAACTCATGGGGTTCAAAGTTTCACAGGTTCCGCCGTAAGAAACTTGCTAACGAAGGCAATATATTGCAATGGGCCATTAGTTCCTTGAATTTAGTGTGAAAGTGTTGTGCAGTGAAAAGAAATTTCCGTGATCTAATTTGTTGGAAGAAATTAAGTATCTTTATTTTTTAATATTATTTTTATATTTATATATACAATCGTATTTCGAGTATGAACTGCTCGTATAAAAACTGCCTTCACGGCTATACATATGGTTCTTCCTTGAGTTATTTTCGAGTACCTCAGGACTAAAGAACTAACGTCTGGTTGAAACATGCAGGCATTTCACGTCCAAACGTTCTGAAATTTCAATTCTCTTGTGAGGACCATTTTTACAGCTCCAGTATAAGAGAGTATGGCCATAGAAAGACCTTGAAGCAATACTCGTTGCCAAAGCCTGCCATTAGTAGTATTTGCTCATGCACTGAGTATACTGTAGATCCTCTGTGCAGTTTGGAGTTGGAAACTGCAAAGAAAAATGATTCTGAGAATGCTGATCCACTCCGCCCAAGGAAAAAAATTATTGCTAAACCTTTTGGTCCAATCTTGGCTGATTTAGATTTGAATAGTTTGCCATCTCGGCTGTCTCCCCCGCTTGAACTGCGAAAAGATCCAAACGATAGAACTTATCTTCGGGACTATAGACTCCCTTCAAGGCCAAGTACTCCCAATATATACCCATCTCAGTTTCCATCTCCAAATCGCCTCCCTACAAAAAACACCGAGAAAAAACGACCAATCACGAAAGTTTGTTTTGCTTCCTTGAAGCATTCCCAGAGACGAAAGAAAAAACTGGACGTTGAAAAAAAAGTAAAAAATTTGTTGAAGGACAAAAGCCAAGAGGTTCAGCTTTTAATGCATTCTCAACTTTTCCACAAACCTAGTGCCCCTTGGAAGAAAAGCGAACAAATTTTTTATTTAAAAATGTACTACAAGTCACCTTCCCTTTATAGAGAATTTCTAAATGTGGGCTTCTGTGTTCCGTCAGTCAGAACTATTATTCGCTGGCACTCGAATCTTCACTTTCAAACGGGGTTTGCTGATTCTGTAAAAGACCTCCTTGAGAAAAAAGTCGAAGAAATGTCTTATTTAGATCGACGGTGTGTTTTAGTTTTTGACGAAATGTCAATAAAAACTGAATTGGAATATAGTTCCACAGAAGACATTATTTATGGGCGAGTCAACAAAGTAGCATCAAGCTCTCTGCTTCTGAAATAAAACTGGAAGCAAGGAATTGGGTACATTGTAGGCTCCCCCGATGGAGATTTGCTGGTTTCCATAGTAAAAACAACCATAAATAAGGTTCTTAGTGTTGGCTTTGAGGTTTTAGGAACAGTTTGCGATCGGAGCGCAACAAATCGACGTTGCTTGAATTTACTTGGGGCCTCCACTGAAAATCCTTACTTTGAGGTAGAAGGTAAACGGATATACACGTTTTTTGACACGCCTCATCTTTTCAACAGTGTAAGAAATATCCTATTGAAAAATGATATCCGTTACGATAATAAAATCGTGACATGGAGAGTTATAAAAAAAGTGCGTGAATTTGATGATAATGTTATCACCACGCTTCATAAACTCACGGACGTGCATATACACCCAAGTAGCTTTGACAAAAGGTCAGTAAAACTTGCAACGGAAGTTCTCAGCAATTCCGTATCTGCAGCAATTTCAGCTGCCGTCGAATTAGGATGTTTTAAAGCTGATAAGGAAGAAGAGAAATCTGCATCCAGCACTGCCGAATTTTTATTGAGGGTAAATAAGCTTTTTGATAATTTAAACAGCGTGTCAAAATTTTCAAAAAATCCTAATAGATGCTTCTTTTCTAAAGAGGTTCCGCATGTGCTAGACAATTTGAAAGAAAGCAAGCATTGGATATCACAGTGGACTTCTTTGGGACGACTCAGCCGACCTTACTGCTTCGATGGGCTGATCCGTAATATCAACGCTATTGATATGCTGTGGAACGATTAAATGGGTAGTCAACAGTACTTGATCACATTAACCAAGACCCTATAGAGAATATGATTTCAATGCTGCGCACATTTAAAGGGTCATATGAAAGAAACCCTTCAGCCTATAGACTTAACCGCAACCTGAAACAAATAATGTTTCAAAACGTTTCCCTTTCGGACTTTAGCAACTATTCTGATTGTCAATCACAGAATTTGCTCGATTTTTTCCCAACTTCTGAGACTTTTGTCGATGACCAATCTGCCCTCATAAGTTTATGTGGTTATGAAATCGAGTCATTATGTTTACAAGGTATTATGAAGTTGGTTTTCTCATATTTTTAAGAATGTTTTAATTAACTGTATTTTTCTTTCATAAGCTTTTCATAAGATTATTTGCAGTTTTCTTCACGTGAAGCCTTTTTAGGGTTTTGTGCTTCTTACTAGATCCTATTGAAATCATGACCTGTCTGTTCGTCTGTTTGTCTGATTTTCAGTGGTAAATTATTACCAATACACCCAAGCGCTCACATATAATGGTTATTATTTTCTTATTCCACTAGGACCTTTGCAATTCTTTCAAATGTTCTGTTTGCTTTCGGGAGCTAGTTTCTCTACGTCTCTTTCTTTAGCTAAGTCTTTTGTGATTAATGTTGTTTGCTTTACAAGAATCTGCTCAATTCAAAACGTTTAATTGGATCAGCTCATCTGAGAAATTGCACACATCGCAAACTTTAAATACCTGTTCTGTAAGGTGGATTAGGCCTACTGGGGAAACGCGCCTTGCACTTTACCTCTAGGTGGTGTGGAAAAAGTGCTGACATAAATCTTAGTATAAAGCCCTTCAATGGACGATGTATATGTATATATATATAAACTTGTATGCATGCAAGGATATGTAAATATAAATATGTATATATATATTTATATATATATAATATACAATATATATATATATATATATATATATATATATATATATATATATATATATATATATATATATATATATATATATATATATAAATATGTTTATATGTTCTTCAGTGCAGTGTTGAAGTTTATTGAAATGACAGTTTTTTATCTTCGAAATCCGTACATATGTAAAAAATAAATCAAATCAAATCAAACTAAGGAAGCTTGATTTTTACTTCAAAAGTGAAACTAAAGAAGCATACTAAATTCGATTTTAATACTCTTTCAATATTATTGAAGCCAAATCTTACTTTTCATTATTCATACCAAAAATCATGCAAATTATGAATTTAATTTAAAAATCCAGGCTAGTAATTTTACGTAAAAATGAACGCAAAATAATGAATTGCTTCAATGAATGCTCCACAGTGAAATTTAGAATATACACTCCACAAATAATCTTTGTATTTGTTTTTATTCAAAAATCAATAAAAATTACAAAGCCCTAATAACCCCAATCGTTCATTGCAATTACATTTAACATTTTTTACATGTTTATTATCTTTCAAACAGATCCAAATATTTCTTTAAATATTCCACACACAAAAAATCCCAATCAAGTATATGTTATTGTATATTTTTTCAATCCAAATCTATCCTCCAGAACTTCAGCGGCTGCGGCAACATTGAATTACAAAAAGCCCACAAATTATTTACTGCATTCTAAGTACTGGTTGGATTGAATTAATCTGAGTTGTTATATCTACTAATGTTTATACAGTAGAATAAATACTGAAAAAATATTTTTCCATTCATGGAACCTTTTGTAAATTCATAATGATTTAATTTTTGGATTAAAAAACAATCTTCTTTTTGATCATAATTAATTGTCAGTACGTATGTATTTTGAAGGCAATGTTGAAGTACATACCTTCAGTACTGAATTTTAATAAATTGAAAACACCACATTTCAGTTCATTGAAGAGGCGGTATGTTACCATCGACACACGTACATACATACTGAAAATCAATTAATAAAAATTAAAACATGGAAGAATGATTTTTACGCCAGAAATAAATCAAAGAAGCTTATAATATTTACAATATAATCGAATTTAATTCTTTCTCATTATCTTTACAAAAACTTATGTGAATTAACAATTTAATTAAAATCGACACTAGGGATACTACGAAAAAATGAACAAATAATTTCTCCATTTACAATTCCACGGTAATTGCTTCAATGAAATTTATAAACACTCGACAAACTATTTAAGTATTCAATGTTCTTAAAAAACTAATTACCTAATCGTTTTAGACAATTATATTTAAATACTGCTTATAGTCTTACAAACGAATCAAAATAATCCTTTCAATATTTTACACAAGAAAATTATGTGCGATCAATTCATTTATTCATTAAACATGACCCACATAAATGAACGGGCGCCCAAATCGAAAGCATTTCAATTTTTCTGCTACGCAACCGATAGGCAAATAAATATCCATTCATTTCCAATTGCAAAGAGTGAAACAATCTTCACACACTGCACATCGTGGCCGTGCCGCTAGCGCCAGCCACAAAGCGAACACACATACATTATTCATTCGATCGCATTTAAACAGAGATGTTGATCAATATATCCACCACACATCTCAATGTACATATTGTATACGTTCAGTTGCTTTTCTAATCAGCTTGAAAAGTTTGTCGAGGATGAAATTTTCCTATCTAAGACACTAACCAGCGACAGCTGCGCCGTCAAAAGCATGTGTTCTCCCAATGTGGAGCTAATTTGGTGTGCACCGTGACACCACTATGTATAGAAACACAATGGTATTACTTAACTGTGCGAGGAAGTTGATCTTAACTTTATTCATTGAATTTGTTCGTAAATAATATAGGTAACTGAACATTTTTTTGATAAACCCTTTCCGTAGTTATTATTATAATGATCGTTTTTGGGCCGTTATTAATTGAATATTTTCAATGCGGCTATTACTGTTTGTCTTTTGGCGGGATCGTATCTATGGCAAAGTAGTTTATTGTTTGTAAACTGAAACTACTTTGGATATTATTTAAAAAATAAATATTTTATATAAGCTAGCTTACGCGATCATATTATAATAAAACTTACGCTTTTATTTTCTTGCTTTGTATGCGGTATCATTTTAAGGGGTTTTGTACTAAAATACAAAACCCTATTCCAATCACGACCTGTGTCGGTCTCTCCGTCCGTCCGTCCGTCTGTATGTCACAGCACTTTTTCTCCGAAACTATAAAGGCTACAGCCATGAAAATTTGTGAAAAGGTCAGAAGTGGTGACTTCTTGAAAGTTCAAGGGTGGAAAAATTTTTCAAAGGGGTTTAAGGGGGGTCTCCCCATATAGGGAGGTGACCCCTCAAAAAAAAATTTTCACCATTGGTAGTCGAGTAGGGTGTCAGGTCAGGTCAGTTCAGGTCTTAATGAGATCTTTTCAAAACAAGTCTTCAAATTGCCATATTAGTACCGAGATTGGCAGGGGAAGGGGAAATGTTCGAACTTTTCGCGTACCCCCCCTCGCGATTGGACACCTTCCATCCGAAAAATCTGAAAAAAATCATGAATGTAGGCCTTCATGAGTACAACAACAACAAATACATGAGAAGTCGAAATTCTCTCAACTTTGTTAGTAATAGTATGATTTATCGATTTTATGTTTTCTTGAATAAAATCTAAACGGTATCCTTAAATTCAATAAAATTTATCTAACATGGATTGATCTTTTCTGAAAATTTCATAAAGATCGAATAGTATTTACCGAAGTTATAGCGATTTGAATTTTCCTGTATTACTATGGAACAATATGCCCTGTATTACTATGGAAACATATGGCTATGGAGCCATATGCGCTTTTTACCGACTTAGACACTACAGCTTTGCTAGGATTTGCATGAAAATTTCAGGAATGATAGGTATCATGAAGATGAGTACATACAATTGAAACAAGTCGAAGAGGCAGGAGAGAGCTCCTAGCAAAAGGGCTTTGTAACTATTCTAAGATTCGAAAAAACAGGCCATGAATCGATGATTACAGTGCAGAGGAGTGGCCCCTGAAAAAAACATTGCATGAAAGGTAGCCGATATGAGTATCAACCGAAAGTTCTCTATGAGAGCTTTTCAAAACAGTTCTTAAACTGACAATTTTTGCTTCAGTGGGGGCACAGGGGGGGGGGGGATACATGAAAATGAGTTTCCTCCCTCGCAAATGGACACCTGTCATCTAAAAAATCTGAAAAAATTATCAAGGGAGATATTTATGGGTATAACTATAACAAATACCTCAGAAGTCAAAATTCTTTCAACTTTGCTAATAATAGTATGATCCTCGAACATGACATGTTTCTTGATTTTATTCGTTTCTGGTTACAGCATTTTAAAAGTAGAATACAAAACCCTTCTGACATGAGCATAGGTCTGTCTACCCAACTTATTTGTATCTTATTTCCAGAACATGGCGCCTAAGAGAAAATACGACAATAGTTATATAAAATTTGGATTTACCTCGATAGAAAGTAACGGAGAAATAAAACCACAATGCGTTATATACGCAACAGTTCTCGCAAATGACGCGTTGAAACCAGCGAAATTTAAACGCCACTTAGAAACGGTACATCCAAATTTGTCTGACCGCCCGTTAGAATTCTTTGAAGGAAGATTAAAGAACCTAAAAAAATTAAACTCAATTCTAGTGGTACGAGATTCGCAACATCGGAAAAATTATTAGTAGCGTCGTTTGAGATTTCTAAAATAATAGCAGAATCTAAAAAACCTCACACAGTCGGAGAAATACTAGTGAAACCGTGTTTAATCAATGCCGTCGAAGAAATTTTGGGATTAGAGGCCAAGAAAAAAATACAAGATACACCTCTGTCCAATAACACGGTGAAAGCTCGAATTGAACTTATGTCAAATGATATAGAGGACCAACTTGTTGCAAGAATCAAAAAGTCGCCATTTTTCGCTTTGCAGTGTGATGAATCGACTGACATTTCGAATTGTTGTCAACTATTTGTATTTGTTCGCTTTTAGACGACGACAATATCATTAAAGAAGAATTATTAATTTCACGGGAACTGGAAACAACATCAAAAGGTATCGACGTCATGAACTCAATATCAGAATATTTTGACAAACATAATCTTATGTGGGATAAACTCGTCGCCCTCTGTACTGATGGTGCTCCGGCAATGTTGGGATCACGTTCCGGGCTGGCGACGTTAGTAAAACAGAAAAATCCTAAGGTAATGACAACGCACTGTATCATACATCGCCAGGCGTTAGCTTCTAAGACTCTTCCTGGATGCCTTAATGATACACTGCAAATGGCTATAAAAGTTGTAAATGTTATCAAAAGCAGCGCCTTAAATACACGCCTTTTTAAAAAAATGTGCACTGAAATGGACTCTGACTATGAGGCACTTCTCTTTCACACAGAGGTTCGATGGCTATCGAAAGGTAATATGTTGGGAAGATCATATGAACTAAGAGCAGAGGTTGAGATTTTTCTGGTTGACAAAAAAATGGATGATGCGTTGAAACTGTTTACTAATCCAGCATGTCAGCTGAATTTGGCTTATCTTGTGGATATTTTCACACACTTAAATAAATTGAATATGCAACTGCAAGGTTCCGGAAATAAACAATTAGAAAACGTCGCAAATATATTCATTTTTGAAGATAAACTTCACGCTTTTATTTGCAAACTCCAGTTGTGGTTAAGTAAAATTGAAGAAAATAATTATTCTGCATTTGCGACATTAAAAGCACTTATGGAAGATAAAAAGTATGACGCTAGTAAAGCAAATATACAAGAAAATCTCAAGACTCATTTACAAATGTTGATTGATGAATTCAATCGTATCTTCCCAGAATATACCGAAGACGCTGAAATTGATCAAAAACTGATACGTAACCCTTTTAGCACGGACGCTGGTGAAGTTACTGAAGGAATCCAGGAACAACTAATTGAAATCCAAAATGACAGAAACTGCAAGGATGCTTTTGAATCTAATTCACTTGAGTCGTTTTGGTGTAAGATAGCAATTTCTTATACTAAACTTCGAGAAATCGCCTTGCGTTATTTTCTGGTTTTCTCAACAACTTATTTATGTGAACAAGGATTTTCTGCTTTGTTGGTAATTAAAAACAAGGCGAGGAATCGTTTGAAAGTTAGTGATGATTTGCGTGTAGCTTTGAGTAACAATATTACTCCTAGGACAGCCGAAATCGTGAAGAAGATGCAAGCACAGAAATCAAATTAATACAAAATTACAGATGTTTGTCCTAAAAATATTATTATTTCTTTTATGTAATTTCCTATTACGTTTTTAAATTAAAGTTTCAGTTTGATTATCACAGTTTATTTTTATTATACCTACATAGTGGTCCCTGCTAACAAGAAAAATATAAAAGTGGTCCCTGACCAAGAAAAGGTTGGAAACCCCTGTTATAGATAGTCACGATGCGATTTTGTTATGGGCTCTACACGGCTTCTTAGTTCTTTGGCAACGAGTCGTCAGCAAAAACAACACAGGGAAAATTCTCCAAAGTAAATATACTTTTGAACGAACTTAAGAAACAACAGAAGTAGAGCAAATTTTCCGCTAACCACGAATCTACTTGAAAACTTTTTTACATGCAACGAAAAATTTGTATCTTATTTTCTGAAGGGTTTATTTCTTTACTAGATTATAGATTTTGTAGAAATCTTCTTTCGCAAAATTTCCTATTTAAGCCAAAGTAACGCTATGTGTAAAAATTAGTTTTAATTATATTAGTATTATGCTGAAATAATCTGTATATAAACGTATAGTTATGGAAAATAAGTAAATACCATTACAATAAAAATACTCATACTATAATTCAGAATGTTCCTTTGTCACAACGCATGTGCTAATTTCACGAGCTTCGTTCATTTCCTTTATGAAATAGCATCATTGCTTTAAAGAACTGGATTTATTGGTTTTATGAACCACGCTCGTTCATTTTTTGAGCAGCGTTCATTGATTTTATGAAGTAAGTTTATTATAATAGAATTCGTTGATTTTATTAATCACATTCTTTTATTCTGTGAACTATGTTCATTGATTCTAGTCATCAAGTTCATTGATGTTATGAACAACTACATTTATTTAATGCTCAATAGTCATTGCTTTTATGGACTACTATTATTAATTTCATGACCAAGTTAATTGATTATACGAACTGAATTCATTGATCTTATGAATTGAATTCATACCGCCAATGATTCGTTCATTAAAAATTTATATTCGATTTTTTTATGAATGGCTATTCATAGCGACAGTGAACATGTTTATTGGTTGTAACACAATGAATTTTTTATACATACTATGAACTTTTTAATTGTATCTACGTACTTTTTTCGTTCAGTGTAATGTGTAGAAATTTTATATGAACTTCCTAATTGAAATTAACGATCTTCCCCGTATTCTTGCATCGCATCTCGGAGAAAACTGTTGGATGGTAATTCTCTCACACACATATACACACACATCGCATACACAATTCATCATCCATTCATTCATTTGTGTTTATCAACTGTCTTGACGACACTTTGCAACTCAATTTATTTATCCTTATTTATAGGCTTCTCAACCAATTTTCTACAGGATATGGCCCCAGTAGTGAAATTGGTGACCTAGTTAAATAAACCGAAGTGTATATCATTAAACGCACAGCATAAATAATCACATTATGCATTCTGACGGTTCATCTCGATTTGAAAGGCTAAATACGACAAATCATGACAGCTAGCATGTCCGGATGAAATAAATGGGTATATTACTGCTCCAACAGCCACCCCAATGATGAAACAGTGCGAGCAAATCGGCAAAGTCGACTGTAAACGACGACAAAGTGATGGCAGACATTTTTTTATCATTGGGACGAGCAGAACTGAAGTGGGTGACAAAATGTGCCACATAAAGAGAAATTTCGCTGAACTCGAACCGGTCCACACATCAAATAGCTCTGTGCGCAAGGTAGAATTGCTCACCAAGATCACATCTTGTAAAATAGAAGAAGACTATGACATCTGTATGATAATAATAATCAATACAATATGAAAATATCGCACTAGCACATTAACTAGGCGATATCGCGAAAATATTAAGTTAACAGGCACTTTAACCTGTAACTACGGCGATGGATTCTTAATTGGATTGTATATCACGCTAGCACATGAACTAGGTGATCTTACGCAAATTGAATGAAGCTCAAAACCAACTTCAATATATCTCATCCAAGCACTTGGAACTTGGATGGATTTTGTTGTTTAATTAGATCTCAAGGAGTTGAACTTGGTCTAATTATTCTATGTGTAGTGTAATCTTTTCTAGCATCCAAGCACTTGAACTTGAGCTAGTTTGTAGTTTTCATTTAACCGAAGTAAAAATGCGAGTTGTTACTGAACAACTGGAATATGTTTATTTTGATTCAAATTACATATAGTAAATTTATGCTGACAATTATGTTTTGTGCATACAACTTTCTCACGACAATTTCGCTGGCCAGGTATTGAAGTGAACTTGAGATAGAGCACGTTTCGTCATGTGTCTGAAATTGTCGTGAGAATCACAATAAAAAATGTATTTTGATACATTAGTGGATAAATTTAGAATGCATTGTCACATGAATTTAGATTACAAGTATTTATTGCAATTTGAAGATTTTTGAAATGTAAGTATGTAAGTTGAATTGAAAATTATAGAAATATAATTGAACTGAACAACATCAGAAAACGTCTTGACGACTTTTCAAATTTAGTGGAAATTATCATTCCAAAAGACATACTGGTCGTGCTAATGTTAAAAAGTTTGCCACCGAATTATGAAAATTTTAAGTGTGCAACCAGTTCCGCTTACTGGATGAGTACAAAAGTCGCCGTGACTCGGAGCAGGATGATGAATATAATGCGTTATCAACTGGTCACCGACGCAATGATGACAACCGCCGAAATAAACCAAAGTAACGAAATAAGCGCAAATGTTTCACGTGCGGTTATACAGACCATATGCCAGCCAAATGCACAAATCGTGGCCGGGATCCAGCTAGAGCTGGCAATTCGAAATCAGAGAATTTCTTCGTAGTGATTGCCCGGCCGGAAGTAGTCAAAAATATGGAGTGATGGATTGATGAGAATTAGTACACACGTCAAAACCACCTTCTTCTATCATTCTTTTTCTCTAATGATTTTTCAGAAAAAAATATTAAAATAATATGCAACTCATTCATGTAGCTACAAAGAATTCAATAAGTAATTCAAAAATATATATTTGACAGCGAGATGATACTTGGACAGCGGCTTTACTACACACATGTGTGTCAATCAGGAATTATTGACAAACATGAAAGAGTTTACATCTACATTGAATATGACAAATTCAGCGTCAGCATCGGCGAATGCTAAAGATAGTGTACATATAATGGCAGCAAAGGACCACTGCAATATAGACGTGCACTTGCACGATACATCACTTGTGAAAGGCCTCAGGACCAACTTGATATCTGCCTCAAAAGTCACCGACAATGGACGCGACATACTATTTACAAAAGGTAAGGATATCATCACGGACACAGATGGCGACGCCAAGCTGATTGATGATCGCATAAGAGACTCTGCTATCTGAGAGAGGTAGCGATTCATGTTAAAACAATTATAACTGAAGAAATACAAATAAATGATGCAAAATTGTGGTATGCAAAGCTCGGATACTTACACATGAATGCTGTTGTAGAGGTCAGGAGCCTGGCATGAAACCGATCGCTGGAGGCGCGGCATCATGCAATGTGTCTCATCGAGGCAAGCTGACAACCAAGCCGCTTATTGCACGTACCGAAAATAGCCAGAGATTATTAGAAAAAATCCATATGAATTTGTAATACAATCGAGGACAAATTTTGAAGGAAGATTAAATACTCCGTGACATTCACAGATGATTAAAGTGGATGGTGTGAGTTGTATTTCTTAAAAAACAAGAACAAAGTATTCGATGCATTTAAAGAATACAGGAATTTTGTGGAGCAACAAACGGGATTTAAAATTAAGGTGTTACAATCCAACAAAAGCCAGGAAGGTTGCAACCGAGAGTTCGATGAATTTTCGAAACGAAGAATCAAATGACGTTTGACTGCGCTTTACATGCCCCGACAAAATGACGTTGCCGAGCACTTAAACTGAAAGCTAGCTGACATGGCTAGGTGTTTATTAATTCAATTGGGACTTTATACGCCAATTTGGGCGGAAGCTTTTACTACTTCGAACTATCTAAGAATTCGTGGTCCAAGCAGAACTCATGGAAGCAAGACGCCATTCAAATCACGATACAATAAAATACTAAATCTAAGACAATTGAGGCTATTTGATCAAGAGCGTTCTACATAAGGATCCCGGAAGATGCAAACTTGATGACAAGTCGATCGAAAGACAATTGGTTTGATATTCCAGTACAGCAAAAGTATATAGAATTCGACTGAATGACAAGCGAAAACTCGTCGAAACGTGAGATGTCGCAATCTATGAAAAGTATACTATGAAGACTCGGTGTGATGTGTCTCTAGATATGGACTACATGCAAACGAATGAGAATAATTAAGAGTCAATTATACCAACAGTGAAAAGAAAATCTATGAGAAATACAATCAGAATCCACCGTTGATAAGTGGGCGAAGATGACCAAGAAAAGCTGGAAATTTGGACGACTCAGAGAGCAGTATCGATACGTGAGTGCATCCACTCGTGCAACGAGTTGTGATAATTCAACGCCAGAAGATATTCGTAGAACGCACAGGCAATACATGGGATTATATATTCGGACAAGCTTTCGCCGAAGCACAAGGAAAGAAATTATTCGAAATTTCACTAACGCCAATAGAAAAACAATTGTACACTGACGGAGATGCGAATGAACGCCTGATAGGCGCGAATGAAAATGGGACATCGGCAGAAGACTTCGAAACTCTAAACGAAAACGAGTTCATTGAAGCTAATTTCGTCGAGCAGTGAGCTTTTGCCGCAAATGTCCAGCTCGAGGAAGCGATCCATTAACCGAATTCGAAGAAGTGCAAGCGTGGAAACGTAAAGGAATACACTTATGTTCCATACTTACATTTGGAGTATGGAACATAAGAACTCACGAAACGTCTTGATCGATGTAGAGTTATTGGTTCTAGGATAATCCTGAAGAATAAAATAAACACAAACGGTGAAATAGAACGCAGAAAACCACGGACAGTAGCCAGGGGGGATTTGACTTCGACGAGACATATGCGCGATTAGCAAGCTTCGAACCGATATGATTACTTACTGCATTCTCAACTGAACTGAGAGTAAAAATTCAGCAGATAGACGTGGCTAGTTACGTATACCTAATTCAGCAATTTCATAAATTAATGCAAGATGCAAAACGACACCTGCAGACGAATTAGTAACGTACATAGACATGCAGTCAGTAGTTTCGCCATATTGAAATGCAAAATAATGTGCTTAATTGCAAAATCTAGAATATTCATTGTTGTTTTCAAGTATACGTGACTCGAGGAGTTTTTAATTAGTTCCCGCGGCAATAAGACGTGTTTACTTAAATTTGTAAATGTATAAACGAAAAGTTTAATACAATAAAGTGTAACATAAAAAGTGAAGTATTATAAAACTATGTGTTTTTCCTTTTTTTTATCGTGTGCTAAGAAGACATTAAATTGCGTAAAAAGTAATTCATTAATCGCGATCGGCAATTAAAATTCACAATTTCGATCAACAAATTAGCAAGAGCATTAGGCCTTTGTTGCTCAAAATCCTGGTGAGGCTGTCAGGAATCTTGCTATATAAATACATAAAATGAAAACTGCGAAAAGGTGGGCTCCAGAAGAACCAGTAGGATAAACATCTACGATCGTCATCGAAAATTCGAAACAATGAGCGAAATCCAGGAGCTCCAAGCGCGGCTTCATCAAAAGAGAAACTTTGGAGGCATTGCGGCAAATGCAAGCAAACAATTCGATAATAGCTAAGGGTGAGCGGAAATTGAAGGAGCTTCGGCACATGGCCACATTCACGGAAACAAACGACACATTAATTAACAGTTTCATCAGAAGTGTTGACAATATTCTAGAAGGCATTATCGATGCGGAAGTGCGAGACGAAGCGATCAAGGCAATTTTTTACAAAAAAATTCAAAGAGATCAACATGACAAGGATACAGGACTGGGAGGAAATCAAGAAAAAAACTGAGACTAAAATACAAACCCAACATCGAACCAATGGATCTGTATCAAAAATCAACAACATAAAAGCGGATTCTGTAAGTGAATTAAACGAAGAAATTTTAGATATTAAGCAGTCATTAAATAAATGGTTTGTATTTTTCGGGAATGAGTACTATTTAAACCTAAGTAATATGGATGTGTTCTGATAAATGCAGCCAAGGAGATGACTCAAGGCAACCTCCTTGATAAAATTTACAATGTCTTGAATATCGATGAAATTATTTATATAATGCAGAACAGACATTTTGAAGATCTGCGCATTAGAAAAGACTTCAAAAAGCCGGATAAAAAATATTGCAAATACAAGAATATTATTAAAAATAATCCAAATTCTAACGATAACCATCGTGTTAATACTAACGGAAATAAAGTTGACAAAACTATTGCACAAAATGATCAATATAACAATGGTAATAACAAAATAATACATAATAATTCATTTAATAAGCAGTCCTATGCACCCTCTGGTAACAAAAAAATAGACGATAGTACAAATTATCCATCATATAGTTCAAAAATCGGAAAGGTTCTGGACAATATCGTGCAGAATATTATAATCATTTTCTCATGAACCAATGGTAACAACATCGAAAACGCTAATCGAAGCATTAGCGAAAACGCTAATCGAAGCATTATTGAGAACAATCAGATTGGTAGCAGTGAGTTTTTTCTAAATTAGCCTCGGAAGAACTACCAATAATTGTAATTACATTTGATAATATCTCTACCTGGCTCTGGTTGACTCGGGGTCCTTGTTTAGCCTTGTTGACGAAAAAGTCAACGGCTTTAAAAAACAAAGCATTAAACCCTTATTCCTTAAAACCACTACAGGAAAGGATAAAATCGCGAAATCTATACCCCTGCCCCATGTGAACTAAATACAGAATCAGGTGCTCTGATATGCTGGCAAGTAGCGAAACAGTGGAAATTTAGTAACAGATCATTATCAAAACGTGCTTGGCGTGACTTAAAATTTAGTGATAAGACAATATTAATAATAATTAGTTTGAACAACACCTTGCTCACGACCGCTCGCGGAACTAGGTGAGTACTTGCTTTTCTTATTCTTTCGTTCTCTCTCTCTCTCTCTCTCTCTCTCTATATATATATATATATATATTCATATAAATGTTATATATATATATATATATATATATATATATATATATATATATATATATATATATATATATATATATATATATATATATATAATATATATATAAATATATATATATATATATATATATATATATATTCATATAAATGTTATATATATATATATATATATATATATATATATATAACATTTATATGAATATATATATATATATATATATATATATATATATATTCATATAAATGTTATATATATATATATATATATATATATATATATATATATATATATATATATATATATATATATATATATATGTATACATACATGTAAAAATAATTCTGCGAGCTACTGTCGCAATTGTCTTCACAACCATCATGACCCACAAAAGAATGTACTCGAAAGCACAAGAATCCACCAACCATGATCAACATCTGAAAGTGACGTCACTGCACTTGCTCGAATATCCCAGGTAGTTCTCGTCAGAACATTCACCAATGTACGAGAAATGAATTGAATGGCTAGAGACCCTATATAAAGGCGAGTTGAATGAATGGGGGGATTATTATTACAACCGATATAGTAAAACCGCGATAGTAAAACTGCGGTAGTGTGGGGTGCGAATAAAAGGCGATATTGATTGTTAAGTGAAGACAGTTGAATTAGAAATTTATTGACAAGTGGAAGTTAGATTTTTAATAGTTAAATTAATAATTGTGCATTGCTTAGTAAATAAATTCTTTTAACTTAATTTAAAAGACAGTGTGGTTTCACTTTCCCGGAACATTAAAATTATCGGCCGCGAACCATAACACGCGACAATATATATTGTATAAATATATATATATATATATATATATATATATATATATATATATATATATATATATATATATATACACATATATGTACTATGAAATACATTAACACGAAAACGCTTATGACGAAATATTGGTTAACACGAAGTAACACACCGGTGCCGGCAAACTACTATGCATTCCCATGCGCATTTTTTCTCTTAAGACGAAAAAATTTGCCGTCTGGTAATGAAGAAAATACAGGAAACAGAGCCAACAATGGACTTGAAATTTCCTCAGAAAAGCATATAATATGAGCCCACTTTGTCTGTCTAAGCTTCATTCACCGTCCACTCCTACAAACGCCTTACAAAACAATCTCATCACTCATCAGTTCGCTTTAGAATTCGCTGACTAGTACATAGCAGTGCGTGTTAAAATCAGTGTTTGGATCGTGTTTGTTTTTTCTAGTTTAGAAGGATTTTTAAACGACACGGCAAGAAGCTCAGCCGAAAAGCAAACTGCTATTTCACTTAAAATGAAGCTTTTTAAGGATGTTGACCAAAAACAGAAGACAAAAACGAAGATCTGTAAAGGTTTTGGTATTGCTAATTCTACCTTATCAACAATAATTAAAAAAGAGAGCAAATTGCGGATATGCTCGAACGGAGTATATTTGCCCCAGAGCGAAAACGAATCAGAATGGCCAAGCTTGAGGATTTAGAGGCGGCTTTACTTGTTTGGTTGAACAAGCGAGATTTCAAAATGTCCCCATATCAGGACCATTAATATTAGAAAAAAGCAATGAAGTTGTTAAACAATTGGGTATTACATTTTCTGCAAACCCAGGATGGCTGGAACGTTTCAAGAGAAGAAATGGCATAACACTAAAAATTTTTGTAGTGAAGCTAATAAAGTTTTACCGACCATGACAACAAATTGGTTGCAGTCTACCTTGCCTACAATATTTGAAGAAAGCGAAAGATATCTTCAACGCAGACGAAACTGCGTTATTTTACCGCTGCTTACCCAGTAAAACTTTATCGTTTAAGGGAAAATCGTGTTCAGGTGCGAAACTCTCCAAAGAACGGATTACGGTATTGATAGGATGCAATTCGGATGGTTCTGAAAAACTACCCGTATTCGTCATTTGCAAAAGTTTGAAACCGCGGTCTTTTAATAATGTAAGAACATTACCGGTGGAATATGCAGCAAACAAAAAAGCATGGATGGTAACTACGATGTTCACTAATTAGATTGTAAAGTTAGATAAGCGATTTTTACGAGAAAGGCGTAAGGTTGCGATGATAATTGGCAATTATCAAGCTCACCCCAACGTTGTTTTGAAAGCTTTAAAACTTATCTTTTTACCTCCGAATACCACAAGTGTCTTGCAGCCTTGTGATCAGAGGATTATACAAAACATGAAGTTTTTCTATCGGAAGCAAGTACTTCGAAAATATTTACTCGCGATCGAAGCAAATGAAGATTTTTCCATTAATTTATTAGATGCTTCTCATATGTTGCGTTCGGCATGGCACTCAGTGACTCCAAGAACGATTCAAAATTGTTTTCGTCATGCAGGATTTTCGAAAGTATCACACTCTTCAGCGCCAAAAGAAATGGGGAAGGAGGATATTGAAACTGAACCGACGCTTAATGAAATGTTTGAGAAAGTTTCTGCATCATTGGACTGGCCTACTGTATCATTAGAAGAATTCGTTACATTGGATGACAGTGAGTGCACAGTTCCAATTATGGCTGATAAAGATATTTAGGAGTTTGTGCAAAGCTCAAAAAATATCATTGTGGCAGATTCTGATGACAAAAAACGAAGCGAATAATGCAGATCCTGTTCTCACGTCATCCGAAATGAGGATCAGCGTAAAAAGTATACGCAATTATTTAGACGTACATTCCAATGGTGCAATGAATAAGCAAATGGAGCAAGGTTGAGAACAACTGCTCCCATTACGAAATCAACGGGATCACAACAACCGAGTCAGCACTTCGACGCGGGTGGCAATGCGAAGCGATATTTTAACTGCAGCCAACCTGGTCATCTCATCGGAAGTTGTCCGCAACCTCGAAGAGAGAGGGGGACCTGCTTCAAATGTGGAAAATCTTGCCATCTCATCAAAAATTTTCCAGCGACACCGGACCGAACGTACAACTTATATCTGAACGTTTTGGAGATTTTCATGATTTTGTAATTAATTGCGATACGAGGTGTGTTCAAAAAATATCGCGAATTTTGTTTTTTTCAAAATTATTTATTTACTCATGAATATCTATTTTTTCCCCTTCAAAGTAATCCCCATGAGATATTATACACTTGTGCCAACGGTTTTTCCAATCTTCGAAGCGCTTCAAAAAATCATTTTTTTTAATCTTGTTCAGCTCCTCCTTCGATGCCGTCTTTATCTCGTCAAGCGTAGCGTAACGTCGTCCTTTCATGGGCCTCTTCAGTTTAGGAAACAAGAAAAAGTCACAGGGGGCCAGATCTGGGGAATACGGTGGCTGCGGCATCATTACTGTGTTGTTTTTGGCCAAAAAGTCGCGCACAAGCAACGATGTGTGAGCAGGGGCGTTATCGTGGTGCAAAAGCCAATTTTTGTTCTCCCACAAATCCGGGCGTTTCTGGCGGATTGCTTCGCACAAATTGCGCATAACTTGCAGGTAATATTCCTTATTGAACGTTCTTCCCTGTGGCAAGAACTCATGATGCACCACGCCCCTGCAATCGAAGAAAACTGTCAGCAAAACTTTCACATTCGACCGAACTTGGCGCGCTTTTTTCGGTCTTGGTTCATGCGGCAGCTTCCATTGAGATGATTGAGCTTTGGTTTCCACGTCATAACCATAAACCCACGATTCGTCACCAGTTATGACCCTCTGGAGCAAATTTGGTTCGTCGCGGACAGAGTTTAACATCTCATTAGCAATGTTCATGCGTTGCTGTTTTTGGTCGCAATTGAGCAATTTTGGTACGAATTTCGCGGCGACCCGTCTCATGCCCAAATCGTTGATAAAAATCGAATGGCACGAGCCAATCGATATGTTTAGGTCCTCAGCGACTTCTCTAACGGTGATTCGACGATTGGCCAATACCATTTTCTCCACTTCATTAATTTTTTCGTCTGTTGTTGAAGTGCTCGGGCGTCCGGCACGCTCTTCGTCGTTCACATCTTCTCGGCCTTCTAAAAACATTTTGTACCACCGATAAACGTTGCTTCGGTCCAAGGTAGCTTCTCCGTATGCCACAGTCAACATTCGGAATGCATCCGCGCACTTAATTTCGTTTTTCACACAAAATTTGATACACGTTCTTTGATCCATTTTTTTGAATAAGTAAAAATCGAAGACGATTGAAAACAAGTGCAAATAAAGCAGCTATCACCAATCAAGTGAACATTCGAAATGGCCGAGCTTGTCGGCATAAGTGACCGACATGAGTACCAACATAACGCCACAAAAAAATCGAAATTCGAATATACGTAACCCGCGAAAATTCAAAATTCGTGATACTTTTTGAACACACCTCGTATATCCTTTGAACATATTAGAGAATTTAAGATAATTACGAACTGGTTAGTGGACACTGGAAGTCCTGTAAGCATAACAAAGGAAAGCTTATTGCCCCGATTTGTCGGCATACAAACGACCGACACATTAAATGCGTATAATGGCATAAGCAACACTAAACTAACTATACTAGGTTTATGTATGGCTAGTATTCAATTCAATAACAAAGTTTACTATGTTAAATTTTGCGTCGTTCCAAATGGAACAATGGCACATAGTGTACTACTTGGTGTGACTATTTAAAAATTAGTCAGATATGCTCTGTTGATAAAAAGTTAAGCAGCATACATATTTCAGACACTGATCATAGCATTCTTAATATCGAAATCGAAAAATTATAGCAGGATAACAATTATGAATTGGATATCAATGACAGGCTACTTTTTGATGTTAAAACGGAAGTTTATGATTTATTTAGAAAATATTATGTCAGTTGTGACTGTGGATCCTCGGCTGTAAATAATGAAATGAATATTGGGCTTGTTTCCGAGAACATCATTTCACATTTACCTCGGAGATTGTCGATATTTGAAAAACAGCAAGTCAAACAAATTACTCATGGGCTATTAGCGAATGGCACTATTAGGCCAAGTGATTCGCCTTATTCTTCGCCGATAGTTCATGTTAGTAAGAAGAACAATGAAACAAGGATGTTCGTTGATTATCGGAAGATAAACGCTATAATCGAGCGTGATAACTATCCGTTACCGATTATTGAGCATTTAATCGATACTTTAAGAAACAAAAATATTTTACAAGTCTTGATTTTGAAAGTGGCTCCACCAGGTCAGAGTTACTGAAGACTCTGTCAAGTATATTAGCTTCGTGTCACCTCATGGTCAGTTTGAGTATACCAAAATGCCCTTCGATTTTCGCAACGCTCCTTCTGTATTTCAGAGATTCATTCAGAAGTTATTTAAGCAAATGCTCGATGGGGGAAAAAATTGATTTATCTGGATGATATTCTTCTGGCAACAGAAACCGTATTGTGAATGATTATTTTAATCGCTACGTAACAACTCTTTAGAACTTCGGTTAGATATGTGCAAATTTTTGTACGAAGAAATTAGTTATTTAGGATATGTGGTTTCTTGTAAGGATATTCAGTCCAATGCTGATAAGTTAGTTGTCGTCTCTGAATATCCTATCCTGAAAAATACTAAGGAGTTAGAGAACTTTTTGGGACTTTGTTCTTATTTTCGTAAATTTGTTACAAACTTTTCAATTATAACTAAACCTCCTTATGATTTGGTAAAGAAGGATGGCGTTTTTGAAATGAACAAAGAGCTGCTTGCTCATCCCATTCTACAGATCTACTCTCCACTCGATTCTACAGAGATGCATTGCGATGCAAGCACCTTAGGTGCAATACTTATGCAAAAGAAAGAGGACAACTTAATGCATCCAATATTCTATTTCTCTAAGCGTACAACCGATTATGAGTCAAACTATCATAGCTTCGAGCTTGAGATGCTCGCTGTGATTTATGCTTTGAGAAGATTTCGTCGCTGTTAAATCAAACCGACATATGTGCGAGAATTGAGTTTTTGAGTTACTGTTGTCAAAAAATTCCTTTTTCTCACGTCGATTTTTATGTCGAACTGGCATATCGTATAGTTGAATAAAAATCAGCCAGATGGCGTTGGGCCGGTATGTATTTACGCGGGAACAGCCATTTTGTGTATCAGAAGACAGATCTATTGGGCAATAAATCAGTCGCTTCAAAATCTTCAAGGAGAAAAGACGTCCATCATGTAAGTAATACTGAATCATCTCACAATAGTATATTTTTAATTACTACCCAGAAATGACTTATTGGCAGATAATCCAGTTTGCACTTAAAATTAATACGTTTGTAGCAGCCTCAACTAAAGCAAACCGGCATATATGCCAATAAGTCGGTTTCCTGGTAAATTTTCTCCCGGTGAATAAAGCAAAGTGTTAATGTGTTCCAATGATTCAGTTTGAATTGTATCAAAACAAAGCTTCATGTGATGTTTTTGAAGATATGCCGGTTTATTTTATTATTACGTATCATTATGCAAGATGTTTCACACTTTACTAGGCTTAAAATCGACCCTTGTAGTTAGATACTTTAATTTTTTTCGTCATTGTTGTTTTTTGAAGGCTAAAACGTACAGCATTGATCGTAAAACTTGCGATGAAAAGTCAAAGACGGTGGCAAGTGATTCCACCAGATGCTTTGCCTCCGACACGAAACAATCTAGAACGCAGTGCTGAAGATGTTCCTACGACTAGCAAGACTGATATACAATTAGAGACTGAAAACCACATTTCCCCTCCTCCTAGTAAGTTTAGGTTTTGTCGTTTGATTTAAATCAATCAGTACTGTTGGTTACTTGCATAAGCATTGGTGTGGTCTATACAACTATAGGAAGAACTCACTCACTCATTGCTCATCATTTTCAAACTTTTCCCCCTAAATCTATAATAACTATTATTAGGATGTGAAATTACTTCATCAACGAACGCTCGACTGTCTACTATAGATCCAACAGAAGCTCCTATAGGGCTAATGGATGTGAAAGCTTGGGTTAATAAGCTGCCTGATTCGTTGCTTCCAACATTATTTATGGATACAGAAAGCACTACTGAAAATGTTCCCAAAACTAGCAAGACTGATTTGACTGAGCTACAAGCATTCTCTAATAATGAATGGGCGGAATGTGAACCAATACAAGGAGTGACTGCAAACCAGATTTCCCCTCCGACTGGTAAGTTCATGCTTTTGCCATTTTGATTGATATAAATCAATACTGTTCGACATTTGCATGATCATTGGTGGCTTAAAGATAAATATATATTTTCTTAAATTTTAGAATGTGAAGTTCCTGCACCAACGATGACTAACTTGACTGCGGTGGATCCGGCAGAAGTCGTAGAAGAGCAAATGGCACGGGAAGCTCAGAAGTCTGTTTTGTCCGATGATATTGTTACGGGTCAAATATTGGGGACTGAAAGCTACAAAATCAACAAAAATATTAACATGGACTCTACTGACGAGGAAGATCAAAACCCATTTCATAATTCTGATGACGATGAAGTCGACCCCGATTATAATGCATTGCATTCTGGCTCTGAAAGTGACAGTGCAAGTAGAGATGAACCGGCGACTGCGATTGAAAATACAAAAGAACCAATTACAAGAAGGAGGATAAGAGGCAAATTTAATAAAAGATTGTTGGCAAAGAATATGCAAAAGTGCGGTGAGGAATACGAGTCTAAATCTCGAGGAAGAGTGAACAAACGAAGCATGAAGCCTCCCTGCAACAACTGTAAACTCAAGTGCACTGAACAAATTTATGAGAACTATCGAAAAGAGATTTTTGCAATGTTTTGGGGAATGGGCGACTTGCAAAGACAAAGAGAGTTCATAAAAGATAGCACACAGGCAGCCCCAAGTATCAGAGGATTACATTGAATCGAACAAGGCAAAGGGGCTCTAATCAATCATACTCGATAACGAAAGATGGGAAAAAAATACGGGTGTGCAAAAATTTTTTTAAAAACACTTTCGACCTATCAGACAGAGCTATTCGTACAACCCTTGAAAAAACTGACAAAAGTACAGGTGTTCTAAGCTTGGAAATGAGAGGCAGGCATGGAAAGGATCGAAAGTTAGATAAAGAACTCGTGAAAAGTGCAAAGGCTCACATCGAGAAAATTCCCAGAATTCCTAGTCATTACTGCAGATCTCAAAGTTCTCGGGAGTTTATCGCTGGTGGAAAATCAATCGCTGAACTCCTCAGAGATTATCTCAAGGAAAGAAGAGAGCCCAACCTTGCAGGAATCAACTACTGCCAATACAGAGCTATTTTTAAGTCACACAATCTTTCTTTTTTTACACCAAAGAAAGATCAGTGTGATGTTTGTCTCATTTAACCAAAACACGAAACAAAATACGACGGAATATGAGAATCATATTCTGGAAAAGAACTTGTCCAGACTAGAAAAGCAGAATGACAAGAAAACCACAGACCTACAGGCAGTGCTGTCATGTTCGCAGGGGGAGGCGTCTTCCTACTACTACATTTCAAAGCTAGTCGTTTACAATTTAACAATTGCTGAACTGAAGGGCGACAAAATGGTAAACTGTTACACGTGGGATGAGACACAGGGAAAAAGAGGCGTGATTGAGATTGGGAGCTGTGTGCTGAAATATTTGCAACATTTAAATGACAAAGCTGACTGTCCAGTAGACGTCGTCTTTTACAGTGATAATTGTTGTGGACAACAAACAAATAATTATATGATGGCAATGTACAAATATGCTGTTACAACATTGATAAACATAAAATCTATCACACAAACTAAAAATTTGTAAAGGGCCACACGCAAAACGAAGGGGATTCAGCTCACTCAACAAATGAAAAAGAAGTTAAAAGAGCACTCCGAAGTGGACCGATATACTTACCTTCCCAATATGCCATAGCCATGAAAACGGCAAAGAAAAGTGGCAAGCCTTACCTGGTTCATGAGTTGAGCCATCAGGACTTTTTTGACATAAAAGCTCTGAAGGACTCCTAAGTAATTTTACCCATATTGGACATTCGAATGTTTAAAGTAATTAAAAACGACGGCAACTTTTTCTTCAAAACATTCTACGGATCACATGCCTGGGAGGAGGCGAAGAAAAGGAATAAGCGGAGAAATGAGAGCGTGAATCCTGTTCTGATGCAAGCTTATTCCAAGAGACTTACCATTGATGAGAAGAAGAAAAAGGGTATCTTAAAGATAGTTACGGACGGGATAGTACTGCCAATTTATTCAGATTTCTTTAAAAATTTGTGAAACTTTGCAGTTACCAGCAAAGGAAAAAACAATATTATGTTAATTTTTGTTTAAAAAAATTGCGAAGCAATAAATTATTTTTTCGTTGACAATATTATCATTTATTTCTACCTAAAACAGGTTTCAAAAGAAGAAGCCACAGTGACACAAAAGCAAATATTACACTGATTTTAAAGTCATACTGGCATATCTGCATATTTCTTATAATTTAAGCAATTTCGATTTATTTGCAACTACTACCTCAATAAGCAGTATTTGTCTAAGTTTTATTCATGCATAAAATGGCTTAGCGTTTAACCAAACAGACGCCAAAAGGAAAATATCACATGCGAAAACTTTAAAGTGCCCAGGTGAAAAATATGCATTTTGCAGATATGTCGGTTTGATTTCACAGCGACGATTTAGAGTGTACCTTCATGGTATACATTTTAAGATTATTACTGATTGTAGTGCATTAGCATACGTTATGGAAAATACTGGCGATAACGCTAGAATTAATCGTAGAGTACTAGAGCTACAAAATGATGATTTCGAAGTTGAACATCGGTCAGGAAGTAAAATGTTGCGCGTGGACGCACTAAGTCGATGCCATGACATATTAGTCCTCCACGAAAGCCCATTTGTACAACAAGTCATTTGCCATTTGCTCTATGATAAAGCCGATGCGGTTATCTCTGTATGAGAAAGAGAATCCCTTTTATGAATCGCGTGACGATTTTTTATATCGGAAAATAAATAAGAATCAATTTCGCTTTTATATTGCACAAGCAATGATAACACACATATTAAGGAATGCTCATGACAACCATGGTCATGTTGGCATAGAAAAAGTTTACGAGGTGATCAAGAGATCTTATTGGTTCCCAGACATGAAGGGAGTGTTAAGAACTGTTTAAAATGCATTACTTATAATATTCCTGCTGGGAAAAAGGAAGGTTTCTTGTTTCCAATCCTGAAAGGAGACAAGGCATTTCAAACTAACCATATAGACCATTTAGGTCCGCTTGAGGTAACTCCGAGAAAAAATAAACACATTTTCGCTATCATTGATGCATTTACAAAATATACAAAATTTTATCCTGTTAGATCCACAAATACAACCGAAGTTATTTCCTGCTTGAAAAAAATATTTTCGTACGTTCAGTGTACCACTTAAGATAATTGAAGGGGTTAAAGTCAAAGTGGTGTAAGTCAATTTTCGGTAGAAGTTGACTTAGGCACAGAAATGCGATGTTTTGTTGATAACTGAAGTGGCGTGAGTCAGACTTACACCAGTGTGGTTGTAATTGTTTTCATCGAGTGTTGAATGCATGCGTGAATACTCAAAGAAACGATGGATTCTGAAATAAGTTTAAGGGATCCGTTGGATGAGCTGGAGTCCAGTGATGAATGGGAGCGTGAACAAGGAGAAAACACATCAGAAACAGATGATGGTAAGTACTATTCACCTTCTCACCTCTCAGTTACTCGCCGACTAACCTATTTTGTTGCAACTTTTTTAGCAAGTACTTACATTAGATTATGCCTTAGGTCCTTTTGGTCTATTATTCTCTGAATAATACACGTTTGTAATCGGTTCGGAAAAATAGAGAAAAAATGCATGAAGAGTGATGTTTTAAGTGAATTGAGTGATGTTTTAAGTGAATTTTCTGTGATTATTGAAAACGGTCGTGTTTAGTATCGTTTTTCACGTAATTTTGGATGCTGAATCGAGGCTTCCCCTGCAGTTTTTTATTTCGGTAGTAAGTGTAACAAGATGTTTGTTGTTTCAGAATCAGAAAGAGATGAAGAGGTCGACGGCGGACGCCAGCGCAACCATTCCAGCGAATTTCCTACAGCTGGAACTTCTGAGAATCGAGAAAACGCTCACCCGAGAACAAGGAAAAGACAAAAACACGAAAGTAAAGCTCAAAAGCGAAAGCGAGCACGAAATTCAGGGCTCCCGTACGTGTCCTCTAGAGGAGAAGAAGTGGTCGGTAAGCTGTATCTGAACTTTGATTGTAAATGTAAAAAAAAGTGTGTGGAGAACGTGCCTGAAGTGGCGAGGCGAGAAATTTTCGACACCTTTTGGAAGCTGAGCAGTTTTTCTGAACAAAACGTATTTTTATGTGGTTTGATTGTGCAACAGAAACCTAATGTAAGACGCCCACGAAATTCAACCAGAAATGCAAAGTCTGTTTCAAACAGCTTCAGATTCCAAGTCAGAGGCAATAGCGTTACTGTGTGCAAGCGTTTTTTCTTACAAACACTTCAAGCTTCGGATGGGCGAATGACAAGGGCAATACAAAAAGTACGAGAGGGTCAACAACCAGGAAGTGATGGCCGAAGACGCCATCCCCCCAAAAATAAAACACCGGAGGCTGCCATGAATGGTGTGCGTGACCACATAGCATCTTTTCCATCGTATCAATCGCACTACAGTCGATCAGAGACCCTGACAGGAAATACCTTCCTCCTGACATGAATGTACGTACAATGTATGAACTGCACAAAGAAAAGTGCACGGAAAAAGGTGATATTTCTGCTTGTGAAGCCATCTACCGTCGAACCTTTAGCAATGAGTTCAATTTGCATTTCCACCGGCCTCTCAAAGATACGTGCACCAGATGCGATGTGCTTGACAAGAAGATTGAAAAGTGTGAAAAAAAGGCTTTGCCATTTCCTGTTTTGACGACGTCCGTGGCTTACTATAAGCGGAATATGTATTGTTATAACCTTGGCTGCCATGAACTTGGAACAGGTTTAGGCTTCATGTTCTGCTGGGATGAAACGATCGCTTCTCGTGGGTCTCAAGAGATTGGTTCCTGTATCGTCAAACATCTTACAGCAAGAGCGTCATCTGCTAAGCACATAGTGTTGTACAGTGACGCATGTACGGGCCAAAACCGTAATATTAAGCTTTCTTTGTACCTCATGAAGTACATACAGGGCTCTCAAGGCAATGCAGAAATTATCGATCACGAATTTATGGTAAGTGGCCACTCTTTTCTACCCAACGACTCTGAATTTGGATCAATTGAATTGTACGCCAAGAACAAGTTGATTTATACTGCAGACGACTGATACAGTATCATACTGAAGTGCCGAAGGAACAATCCATTCATGTTCACGAAAATGTACCGAAAGGATTTCAAATCTGTTGCAAAGTTGGAAAATTGTATCACACGAAGAAAGAAAAATGAGAACAACATTGCTGTTAATTGGTTGAAAATTCAATGGATACGAATTATGAAAGATCAACCTTATACTCTCTTCTACAAAGAAACTGTGAATGAGGATTTCTCATTTTCTAAACTAAATCTAAAGGCAGCAAGGCCCGGTAGGCGACATTCCGTGGCCAACGTTTCTCAAGATGTTTCGTACCCAAGGGTAAGGCCTGTTACCGAGGCTAAAAAGAAAGATATGCTTGATCTTCTGCGATACATTCCACCAGTGAAACATGATTTCTTCGTTTCCCTGCGAACCACTATTGAAGAAGGTGAGGAGCTTGTAGATGTTGGACCTCTGGAAATTGTGGAAACCACAAATCCTGACGAAATAGACTGAATCCGTTTTGCCATGTTAAAAAAATTAAGAATCCATTCGTGATAAAAAATTAAATTGTTTGTATTATTCTTATACTTTGTGTAATGTTCAATAAAAATGTTTTTGAAGTACAAGTCAACTTTACATCATTTCGTTGATGTCCACAGTGGTGTAAGTCTTTGGTTTTAGGTCATACAGTGGTGTATGTCACAGGCTTTGGTAAGGCACATTGGTGCAAGCGACTTTGATTAGTGTGTGAGGTACAATCAAGCCTAATCACTAAGTTTGGACCTACGTAAAACCTCTAAAACAATACCATCTCAAAAACTTGTCTACTGAATTAACTACAATACGTTTTGCATTATGCTAATTTCCTTAAAACGATGATAAAGTGACTTACACCACTTTGACTTTAACCCCTTCAATTAGAGATCGCGGTACTGCTTTTTCGTCAGATGCGTTCAAAAAGTTTTTGGAAGCTAATTGTGTCTCTCATACTTTAGTAGCGTCAGATTCTCCAATGTCTAATGGTTAAATTAAGAGAAGAGAGATTTAACGCCTATGTTAGCTAAATTAAGTGATGTCCATAAAAAGATTAATTGGGACCGAATTTTGACAAAAGTAGAATTCTCTTTCAATAGCACTAAAAATAAATCTGTAGATACAGCCCCCAGTAAACTATTATACGGACTGAATCAGAGAAACCCTGAATCCGATAAAATTGTAGCACTATTAGAACGTGCTAATAATGGAACTGATAACTTAGAGAGCATGCGATTGAAGTGAATAAGAAATGTCAAGAACAAAATACAAGTAGAATTAGATTTAACCGAAGACGTAAACCTCCCAGAACTTATAGCGTCGATGAGCTAGTCATGATTTCTAATGTTGATACGACTCTTGGCTTTAACAAAAAGTTAAATCCTAAATATAGATGACCTTATACAATCGCAAAAGTGCTTGGGAATGATAGGTATATAGTTAAAGATGTCGATGGATTTCGTATTGCTAACAAACCATTCCAAGGTGTTTATGATGTTACGCGCATAAAGCTATACTCAAACTTGAGATACATCTCCATTAAATAAAATATGATTATTTTTACAACAAAATGTTAAATTTCAAGATTGGATATTTCAAATTGGCGTATATTCTTATTTCATAAACCATATTTCATATAAAATTATAAGTCTAGATATTAATCAAATATAAGTTTATGTATTAATCAATATAGCACTCGTGACCCTGGATATTATGTATATATGTACATATACTTTTAATTTAGTTTGACTTTAAGATATCAAGTAATTTAGAACCTTTGCGGAAATCAGATAGGATTTCAGTATTACAGTTTTAAATTGATCCTTGAAGCGCATAATAACATTTGAGAAACTAATCTGAATTAAAGTTACGAACGGAAATTAGGTGTTACATTTTTGTGTCGACTTATGAATCCCATTTAAGGATTAAATTTAATTTTATGAATCGTGCACCGTGGATTCTATTTATATTTAAGAGTTGAACTTATGAATACCTATTTTATTTATGTATTGAAATCGGAAAATGTGATTCGATAGATTATGAATTCAGTAATCAGTGACGATTATGATCAGGATGGCCGAGTTGTAAGCATTTTCCCAGTAAAATTTAAATTTTCTGCTTTACAAAACTTCTATTCTGGCAATTCTTGTTTACTTGTTTTATTATGTCAACACTTATATACTTATGCACTTACGTATTAATGCACTTATGTATTGGCTTCCTTTTTTACGAAACTTCTATTATGGTTGTGTATATGTGCGAATAAAAGGAACTTATGATCGGATCGTCGAAGCGAAAAGATGTGTTTTAATTTTAGAAGTTAATAAAACGCTCATATACGCTTAATCGGCACAGTTTTTTCCCAAGCTGACTGTCCAAATAAGACCTACGCATACTACGCATGAATTGGTATAACATTAAAACTGGGACTTCTTCTCTATCCCTGAAATAGGTAGGGAATCGTCACGAGAGGGGATACATCTTCTGATTTAGACCTCACAAGGTTGCTTCCATTCTTCATTGGTGTTAGGGGCTTTCACGTCAAGGGATGATAGGCCCCTGAAGACGGACCTAGCCATCTGGATTTTGATCCGGTTGGTTTCGTCATCAGTAGGGTAAGCAGGCCATGAATAGGCCCCCTTCGTATTTTGTCAGGCCGAATCATATCTCTTATTCGTTCGCGTGAAAAATATTTTTGTAGTGTGTTCGTGCGTTGGCGAGACAAACCCACCCCATAACACAATAGAAAGCTAGCTGCCAACACGCGTACGTGTCCTCAAGCAAGGACAACTCAGCTAAGTTCGGTTGTTTTTGTAGCTCGCTGAAGCAGGAGACCATCGCTGCTATATATATATATATATATATATATATATATATATATATATATATATATATATATATATATACATATAATATATATATATATATATATATATATATATACATATAATATATATATATAATATATATATATATATATATATATATATATATATATATATATATATTATATATATATATATATATATATATATATATATATATACATATAATATATATATAATATATATATATATATATATATATATATATATATATATATATATATATATATATATATAATATATTGTCGCGTGTTATTGGTTCGCGGCCTATAATTTTAACGTTCCGGGAAAGTGCAAACGCAATGTCTTTTAATTTAAGTTAAAAGAGTTTATTTAATTCAAGAAAATGCACAATAATCAGTTTAACACTTTCACTAATTTTAATTTTCACTATTAAAATAAAATCTAACACTTGTCCATAAATTTCTTATCGCAATTGTCTTCTAAATCACTTCACTATTACGAAACACACTTCCTACACACTTTCGCAGTTCTTATCGCGGTCGAATGAATGGTTCCCCCCATTCATTCAGCTCGCCTTTATATAGGGTCTCTACCTATTCACCCATTTCTCGCACATTGGCGAACGTTCTACCTGGTAGATTCGAGCAAATTCATCAATGGAGTGACGTCACTTGCAGATGTTGATCATGTTTGTTGGGTTCTCGTAGTTTCGAGTGAATTCGTGTTCTTCATTGTTGTGAAAACAATTGCGACAGTAGCTCGCAGAATTATTTGTACATGTAATTATTTGTACATGTAACACTGCCCCCACCTCAGTTCTTTTCGCCCCGAAAAGATGTGTCGCTATTTGTAGTCAATTCTCCCTGGGTGTAATATGGGGCAAGACGGTCCAGATGCACGATTTTCATTTTAGCTCTCGGCTTACGATGTTCCTGTATTCGGTATACGACGTCGTTGATTCGCTTTGTAACTCGGTATGGTCCCTCCCAATTATGTTGCAACTTTGGAGACCTACCCTTTCGCCGTTGCGGGTTATAAAGCCACACCAGGTCATCTTGCTGGAAGCCAGTAGAATTAGCCTTTAGATCATACCTGGTCTTCATGCGGTCAGCAGCCGATTCGAGGTGTTTTCGCACTGTCCGATGTATCTGGTTCAACCGTTGTCTTAGATCACTTGCGTACTCCGAGACCGTTTGGGGTTTCTCAGGGGGTGTTCCGAACTTTATATCGGCTGGCAGACGAATAGTCTTTCCAAAAATGACTTTGGCTGGGGCTTGGCCCGTCGATGCATGTTCGGCAGCTCTGTACGCCATCAAAAATAATGGGATGTGTCGGTCCCAGTCCCTTTGGTTCTCGTCAACCATCTTGGCAAGGTGTTTATTGAGCGTGCCGTTGAAACGTTCGACCATTCCATCGGATTGGGGATGCAGCGGTGTTGTCCTCGTTTTCCGTATTCCGAGCAGCTCGCACATTTCGCCAAAAACTAGTGACTCAAAGTTTCGGCCTTGATCCGAATGTAATTCGCAAGGTACGCCGTACCTACTGACCCAATTTAACACTAGCTGTTCAGCTACGGTAGTTGCTTCCTGGTTGGGAATGGGGTAGACCTCGGGCCACTTGCTGAAATAATCGGCTACAACCAGCGTATATCGATTTCCCCAATCGGTTTCAGGAAAGGGTCCTGCGATGTCAACAGCAATCCTCTCAAACGGTACCCCCACGTTATAGGTTTGCATTTGTCCTCTCAGTCGTCGCTTTGGGCCTTTGACGGAAGCGCAAATTGTGCATCTGCGACACCAGTCCTCTACGTCTTCTCGAGCGTGGAGCCAGTAGAACCTTTCCCGCAATTTCGCTAAGGTCTTGTTAACACCAAGGTGGCCTCCCGAGGATCCTTCATGCATTTCCTTTACCACATCGTGGATTCGGCTTTTGGGTAGTATAGTTTGCATCCTATAGGAGCTGCCATCTGCCGTTTCCCATTTCCGCTTGAGTACACCACCCTCCACCTGAAGGGAGTTCCATTGTGCCCAATAGCTTTTCAGGGTTGCGCCATGCGTTGAAACGTCCTTCCACTCAGGTCGCCCAGTCGTCTCCTTCCATACGAGCAATGGTCCGATGTCTTCATCGGCTAGCTGGGCATTTCGAATCTCCTCCGATGACCAACCTTCATCGAATTCGGCCGTTATCAGTCGCAGATCAACGGGCGGTTCCTTTTCCTCAATCCGTCGGCAATGCTTGCAGTTAGCTGGACATGGGCGACGAGATAGGGCGTCAGCATTTCCATGAACTCCGCCCTTTCGATGAACAATTTCGTAGTCGTATGACTGCAATCTTTCGATCCATCTCGCAACTTGTCCCTCGGGGTTTTTGAAGTTAAGTAGCCATCTCAATGATGCATGGTCCGTTCGAAGAACAAATTTCTGGCCATATAGGTACTTGTGGAACTGCTTGGTGGCCTCTATTATAGCCAATAGCTCCTTCCTGGTCACACAGTAGTTCCTCTCACTTTTTGAAAGAACTCGACTGTAGTACGAGAGGACTCTTTCTTCGCCATTGATCTGCTGGGAGAGTACAGCTCCAATACCGCCGTTGCTTGCATCGGTGTCAACCACAAACATTTTTCCGGGTTTCGGATACGCCAGTACGGGTGATTCACATAGCTTTTCCTTCAGGGTCTCAAAGGCTGTCTGGCATTGTTCATTCCAGACATACGGACGATTTTTCTCGGTTAGCTGATGAAGACACTTAGCTATTTTGGCAAAGTCTTTGACGAATCTTCGATAGTAGGTTGCCAGGCCCAGGAAACTTCGTAGTTGGCGCTTGTTGTTTGGTGTTGGCCAGCTTTTCACGGCTTCAATTTTCTCAGGGTCTGTTTTGACCCCTTCAGCTGATACGACATGTCCCAGGTATTTTACTTCAGCTGCGAAAAGGGTACACTTGTCGGGACTAAGTTTCAAATTTGCCAGTCGCAGTCGGGAGAAGACCTCTTCTAAGTTCCGCACATGCTCTTCGAACGTTCTCCCGATGACGATGATGTCATCTAGGTACACCAAGCAGGTTTTCCAGGTTAGACCACGTAGCACGTATTCCATCAAGCGTTCGAAAGTGGCTGGAGCATTGCAAAGCCCAAACGGCATCACCACAAATTGCCACAATCCGGTCCCAACTGAAAATGCGGTCTTCTCTCGGTCCTTCTTGTCAATTTCTACCTGCCAGTAGCCACTCTTGAGATCGAGTGTAGAAAACCATTTTGCGTCGGCTAAAGTGTCCATGATGTCATCGATGCGTGGGAGCGGGTAACTATCTTTCTTAGTGACGTCGTTAAGCTGCCTATAGTCGACACAAAAGCGAGTGCTACCATCCTTTTTCTTTACTAGAACTACAGGCGCGGCCCATGGACTTACAGAAGGTTCGATAATGCCTTGCTTTTCCATGTCCGAGATCAGCGCGCTCACTTCTCCTTGTTTGGCTATAGGGAGACGTCTTGGTGCTTGTCGAATCGGCTTGGCTCCCTGTGTATCTATGACGTGAGTTACCAAACTCGTTCGGCCTTGGTCATCCGGGCTTGTTGAGAAGATGTCACTGTACTTGGTGACCAGATCAGAGGCTCGTTTGAATAGTTGCACCGGCAATTTGACTTGCTTCAATATTGCAGACGTGGATTCCCGGGCCTTGTCTGTGTCTTGCCTCCTTTTCCAATGATGGTTGTGAGTAGCTTCCAAAGAGGTGATGGTGGAAACAGGCTGGCAGCTGCCGATGACTTCTCCCGCTTTGATGCTCGTGGTTGAGTCTGCGGTGTTAAGGACTCTAACCGGCACATATCCGTTCCTTAAAGATTTTACAAGGCTTCGTCCTACAATCAAACTGCGCAATGCGGATGTCTTCGTTGGCTCTATCAGATAAGATCGGTGGTCTCCAGAATCACCATCAAGCTTGGCCCATACAATGCTTTCGGAAGAATTCGGTACATCAGTGTCAGTACATACCACTACATTCATCTTGGGGATTTGGACGCTGGGATCCTCCATCAGTACTTCGACATTCTGCCATTTCAAGACACGTTTTCCCAAGTCCAACGTGATTCCATGTGGTCGCAGAAAATCCATTCCGAGAATGCAGTCATCCATAATGTTCGCGACCAGAAAATTATGTCGGAACACAAGGTCTCCCAACTGTATCTGGAGGTTGACCTCTCCATGAATAGGTGCAGTTTCTCCCGTAGCTGTCCGTAGTGAGAAAATTCTGCCCTTGTGAAGCTGTTGCTGTCTAACTAGGTCTGGTCGGATAATCGATCGGGTTGCACCAGTGTCGATTGTTATGGTGCAGTGTTCTCCGTCAACTTGACCCGGAAGGCATAAGTCCGCTTCTCCACGATGTAGTCTTGACACGGTGATGGTGGTGCTGGGGACGTCGATCCTCCTAGCCAACCTCTGCCCCACGAAGTTGGCTCTTACATGTTTCCCGACCCCTCTGTTTGAAGGGCTTCCATTCTGGGCTCCTGACTCGGTCTGGATCTCCTCCTAGCTGCACACCCTGGACAATAGCTCGGTTTTCTTCGCTTCTTGCAGTCTCTTTGCAGGTGCCCCTTCTCTCCGCAACTCCAGCATCTAGGCGCACCATTTGCATGCCGGTCTCGCTCAATTTCCACGCGCTCACACCTGCACTCGTCTGTCACTACCTCACGAACCCGGGCAGTGGTACGAGTCACATTTTTCGCTGCCTCAAAGTTCAGACTATAAGCCAATGCGTCCTTAACCGTTTGCTTTTGAGCTAAACGCACGGCTTGTTGCAATTCCGGGTCCTTTAGTGCGCTGATGAATGCTTCTGTCGCTGCATCATCTCGATGTTCTGGGTCGTAGGCTGGATAAGCCAAAAGTGCCAGTCGCTCAATATCTTGGGCTAGCTGCTGTAGGGTTTCACCAGACTTCTGCATTCGATGCCTTAGCTGTGACCGATAAATCTGCTTTAGATGATCGTCTCCATAACGCATGTCGAGCGCATGTTACAAACCAGTATACCCTATGTATACTGGTAAGAACTGGGAGCTCAACATGATGCGTATCCTATATACAACATCAAGGCTCCCGGGGAAAGAACTCCCTGTAACACCACTTACCTCCTACTCTGTCCATTTTCACTAAATCAACCAAGGCAAAAAGTTTATTTTATTAATTATTTTATTTTCTCTGTTCCTATTTTTATCTAACATTACATTTTACAAATTACATTATTGAAGACTTATATCAATATATTGCCTGTAGAGAATCAAATGGACGTGTTAATGGTTCGGGGTGGCCATACAGCGTGGAACGCAAAAAGGCCGATTGAGGATCGCGGCGCAAGCCAACACCTCACCCCTCACCACTTCGTTGAACACTGGACGATATCTTCGGCTGAACTTTAAATCGCGAATACTTTAAGCGTCTAAGCGATAACTGGGTAGCAGCACGCTCCCTTTTGGATTTGAATACAAACTCACTGGTATAAGACTGCCCAAGAACATTAAATACCATTCTTTTGTGAGCTTTCAACCTAAATTCTCTTTAAAGGTGCTGAGTAGCCGAACACGTGCGCTCTCGTTCCACGAAAGTTTTTCCTCCCCGCTTCGTCTCGCTTGCTCGGCTGGTGAATATCCGAAACTGGGGAAATTGAGCGAAAGAGTGTTTTTCGCTTAAGCTTTCGACTTCGAAAGAGTGCTTTCAGTTTAAGCTTCCGGCTTTCCCAAGATCTCTTGAGGTAAAATAGCGAAACTGGGGACATTGAGCGAAAGAGTGTTTATGCTGGAACTTTCGGTTTTCCTTTCCGCTTACCTCTCTTCGAAGCACCCCGTTCATTCACGATGTGAATATCGTTGCGGGTTGAACTTTCTCGTTCACTTAACTGCTCGCTTATTTACTTGCGCATGTGTTTCCATGGCTAATTTTCATTGGCGAAGTGCGAGTACATAGGTATTGTTTGCTCGCTACTATTGCAGTAATGAAGCGGGAATATATCCGAGTATGTTTATGTGTTCACTCGCAACATTCCTCCGGCAGTTGAAAAAAGGATTTAGTGTACTTGGAGAGTACAATAAATCGTCGCTCTACTCCGGTGATCTGAATTACTTAATGTACCCCAATAGATTACGCTCACTCTTGGTTTTTCGCAATTTTTGTTGTTGGTTGAGTCTCGCTACATTCCCTTTTGTGTAAATCATTCGTACTTATATCTCGCGCTGTTATCGCCATTGGTATTGTCCACTGTACTCCTCGCAACTTATTATTAACCGTAGTTTTGCTGCTGGTTTATGCGTAATTTACTAGATACTAACGCGCCAATGTTATAATTCTATCCAATTGACGTTACTTAATATGTTGTTACAAGTCAACGTTAGAATTGTAAATTTCCACATTTATGAATTAATGAGTTAATGTTTGGTTTGATACTATACAATGTTTTGTTTGATTCAATCATAAATTAATATTATAATATTTCGTTTGGTACTATAAGTTTATGCTAATTAATATGTATTACATGTCATTGTTGTATTTGCAAATTACTACAATCAAAAATTACTAAGTTAAGATTTGATTTTATACAATTATGTATCATATTTTCCTATTTTATTTGGTACCTTGAGTTAATGTTAATTAATAAGTATTACATATCCATGTTGCTTTCATAAACTACTACAATTATAAATTAATAATTTGAAGTTTGATTCCATACAATGTTTTGTTTGATTTAATCATAAGTTACTGTAATGATACTCTAGTATTTCTTTGGATACAATGAGCTAAGATCCTGTTTGGTTTAATAATTTGTTTGTTTCAAACATTAAGATGTTACTATTTCATTTGATTCTATGCAATAATGGAATAGTGTTAAATTTGCTTCTGTCGTAAATTACAGGATTATAAATTATTTCGTTTTACTATAATATTGAAAAACATACTGAACATATTTTCCGTTCTTAAATAGTTTTTTCTTGACAACAAACTATTATATATTTTTTTTAACAATTGAAAAATAGCGGACTACAATTTCTTCTTTTAATTGGTTTTACTTAATAATATGGTTACAACTTCTTTTAAGATTCATATTCAATGCCGATCTTTTTTTATATTCTGAAGTTAATGGTTTTCTCTTATTTTTAACATTACTTATCATCTTGGAACTTTTATTCTACTCTATTTTTTGGCTTTTAATTTCCTCATTTCTTTCAAATAGTATTAAAGTTCTCTTGCGTATATTCAAATATTTTAATTACTAATTAATTCGATGTTGCTTTTGGTTAGTGATTATTACTCGTATTAGGGTGTTACTATTTGTTTAGTACAGGTTTTAGTAAATTATAACAGTTAGCGTTAGTGAGGATTTAATGTGGACGGCTTTCAAAATAGTTTAAATGTGCAAAGAAATTCGTTTTTTATTCCATTCATGGTTTATTAATATTCTATTAAATTACTTTCATTAATGCTATAAAAAAGCTCTTTATGTAAGCTTCTGCTAGCATTTTATTAAATTGTGTATTGTGCGAATAGGTTAGTAGGGAAGTTTCAATAGGAAATATTGTTAAAGCTTTAGCGGTTATTTATTGCGAATGAGTTAATATGTAAGCGGGGAATGAATATTTCACACGATCGTTACGTTCGGGAATTGATTCGCTTCGGAAGAAGTTTTGCCGAGAGAATAGCTTTCCATTGATTTAGCTTGGGAGTCGTTGTTGTTGTATTCCCACGACTTTAGTATAAGCTATCTTGGCTTTATAGGGTGCGAGTGAGTGTGATAAATAAACTTTCCCCTTAATATGCATGGTTAATGTTGTTAATGGGAATGGGAGTCATGGATTGAAGGTTTACGTGATTGTTTTTGCTCGCCGCTAACGAGCTTTGAAGATATGATTAGCATTGCTTCTGCAATGATGCATGAGAAAATTGAATGAAGCGATGTATTGTAGCTTTTACATGCGCTGATCTGATTGCTAGGAAGTATGTGAAATATATGATATGTATGTACTAATTCATGGTTGGCTGCTAATGCCTTCAAGAGCATTTGTTTTTAATTAAGTCGGCTTAATGCATTTCGTAGTGGGCAGGGCTTTTAATTCATCTATGCTATACGATTGTGTAGGAGGAAGAGCTTTTGAGGTATATGCATTTAATTGTCGTTTAATTGGCTTAAGTTGTAAATTACATACTTTTTTATTCATTTGTAGTTGTAAAAAGGGAGGGTTATTAGAAATATATTCAGCAGTATCTGTAAATAGTTGTGGATTATTTATAAATCGGAATTATTCTGTAGGTTTTTTATTAAGTATAGAAATGTTTAATGAGTTAATATAAATTAAGTCGACCTTTTTCTCAAACTGAAACTAGAAGGAGCGATTCTGAGCTCTGTTGTATACTTTTATTGATATTAGTGAATTGTTAAATAGATATACTGCATTGAAAATATCTTGTGAGAAATTATTGTTAAAGATGATCGAAGCGACACAATCACTATATGGGCTTGGGAACATATAGTTTCGGTCTTCACTCAAGACCCTATATGTGTTCCGTCTAATTTTTCCCTAGTGTGTGTCTACTTAGTTTCGCATAATGCTGTCCTGAACCTTACTGGAAGACAGTACAGTGCCGTGCGAGGTCACTTCATTAGCCGTTAATAAATTTTTGATCCCGATCTTGAGAAAACGGTTGTTTAAAGCATCTTAAAGTATATATTATAGCATTCTAAGACGCTATTTGGTAAAAGGGTGGGAAATGGGTGGGTTTTTGAATTGTCTTGCGCTTTCTACAGGGGTTTTATTTGTGACTTTTTTCTAATAGTTAGCAGTTATATAATGCATTCATTGTGCAAGGAAACGTAGTGGCTTGTTTAAAGGGTACATGGTTGATAGCGTGTTGTAAACCATTTTGGATCAACAGCTCAGAGGCTACGACTGGATGGTAAATTGATGTCTCTTTTGCATATGACTTAATACTATATGTAGCGTGTCTGCCGAAAGTTGAAATCGGGCAGCTCAGAGGCTCAGAGGGACTTATAACTAAAAATAGCGTGTCCGTCGACAGCTAATGCCAACGGCTCAGGGGCTGTTGTTCAATTTACTGGTTTTCATTCCAGTGATTGTGCAATTAGACATAGAAAAAGCGTGTCTGCTGATAGTTATGGTTTGGAGTTTTACCGGGGTTTTACCGACTTGACTGCCACTTTTTCCGTTTCCTTAACATGATGGAGTTGCAGTGGATTTTGTAAGAGATAATTTGTTTTGGGGTAAAATCGTTTGCATTGTGCATTGTTCTTATAACTAAAATTCTGTTGTTCCAAATTTCCCATACTTTAATTGTTTCAGTGTAACTTGAAATTAAATTAGTTTCATGTTTATTTGCGTTGGAAAATTGCCGTTCTCATGTAAATTATTTTTTTTCATTTGTTTAGCGCAGTTAATTTATTTAGTTTGCTCTTCAATGTTTTTGCATTTAAAAATATTGCCCAGATGTCTATCTATTCAATTTGCAGTTAAATGTTTGTTTTTATTTGCTCTTTTAATTATGCTTCAGTTAATTCGAATGCTCATTCAATTCAAGAGATAAGACTTTAATATGCATGTGGGTACGCGTATTGTCCAAGCAGTCGGAGTGATAAGTGGTATCATATTTCGATAACAATGGGCACGCGTTTGTTTGCTCGTATTAAGTTTTCGTTTTGCTTATTTGTGTTTAATATTTACTTGTAATGTTTTGTGTTTTGCATGTTAGTTGATTGAAACTTTATATCTTTATAAATTCTACGTTGGGTTTGAACGAGTTAGGAGTTAGTTCGAATGACTTTCAGATAAGAAAGATGAGATTTAAGATATATGAATGAGGGAGTAAATGAATGAAGAATTAAATGTTCAAGATGACTTTTTGATTTTAGGACTGGTCTTATTTGATGGATATTATGAGTAGAAATATTATTATATTTGAATGTTGATATTATGTTTTAGTTATTAAAATGATCAATAGGATTTTTTGTTTCGATTAAGGAGTGATCTGGGTAGATGACCAGTATGGGTAGCGTTAAACTGATATTATGTTTTTGTTGTTTAAACGATTAACATGATCCCATATTTTTTAGAGGACTGGTGAAGTTTCATACTTTCTTTTTGTTATTTAAATGATTGAAATAATTATTTGATTTTTTTTCGTTTTAAGAAGGTTGATTTAGTTTTATGCACTGTATTAGTAGCATTGTTATGATGTGGGGATATTGATACAATATTTTTGTTTTTTAAAATGATTAAAATTATTAGTTGATTTTTTTTTAGGAAAGCTTATCTAGTTCGATGGACAGTATGAGTAGCAATGGTGTCTAACAGGAGTTGAATGGTTTGAGATATCGGCTGGGTGCATGGATTTTTCAGCCCATTTAAATTTGCTACACAGCGCACTACACTGTGGTCTCTGCAAAACCGATATCCTACCGGCTGCGCCAATTTTGTTACAAACCAGTATACCCTATGTATACTGGTAAGAACTGGGAGCTCAACATGATGCGTATCCTATATACAACATCAAGGCTCCCGGGGAAAGAACTCCCTGTAACACCACTTACCTCCTACTCTGTCCATTTTCACTAAATCAACCAAGGCAAAAAGTTTATTTTATTAATTATTTTATTTTCTCTGTTCCTATTTTTATCTAACATTACATTTTACAAATTACATTATTGAAGACTTATATCAATATATTGCCTGTAGAGAATCAAATGGACGTGTTAATGGTTCGGGGTGGCCATACAGCGTGGAACGCAAAAAGGCCGATTGAGGATCGCGGCGCAAGCCAACACCTCACCCCTCACCACTTCGTTGAACACTGGACGATATCTTCGGCTGAACTTTAAATCGCGAATACTTTAAGCGTCTAAGCGATAACTGGGTAGCAGCACGCTCCCTTTTGGATTTGAATACAAACTCACTGGTATAAGACTGCCCAAGAACATTAAATACCATTCTTTTGTGAGCTTTCAACCTAAATTCTCTTTAAAGGTGCTGAGTAGCCGAACACGTGCGCTCTCGTTCCACGAAAGTTTTTCCTCCCCGCTTCGTCTCGCTTGCTCGGCTGGTGAATATCCGAAACTGGGGAAATTGAGCGAAAGAGTGTTTTTCGCTTAAGCTTTCGACTTCGAAAGAGTGCTTTCAGTTTAAGCTTCCGGCTTTCCCAAGATCTCTTGAGGTAAAATAGCGAAACTGGGGACATTGAGCGAAAGAGTGTTTATGCTGGAACTTTCGGTTTTCCTTTCCGCTTACCTCTCTTCGAAGCACCCCGTTCATTCACGATGTGAATATCGTTGCGGGTTGAACTTTCTCGTTCACTTAACTGCTCGCTTATTTACTTGCGCATGTGTTTCCATGGCTAATTTTCATTGGCGAAGTGCGAGTACATAGGTATTGTTTGCTCGCTACTATTGCAGTAATGAAGCGGGAATATATCCGAGTATGTTTATGTGTTCACTCGCAACACGCATTCATTATAGCATTCGGGTTTGAGTGCAATTCAACGGGGATCGTCTGCAACAGCTCGGCAGCTGGGCCTCTTAGAGCAAGAATCAATGCAGTTGCTCGTTCCTGTTCATTCCAGTGATTTATGCGAGCGGCTGCTTCGAACTGGGTTTTGTAAATAGTCCAGACCGTTTGCCCATCGAATATTGGTGCTTGCACATTTCTAGATGAGCTTTGCGCTGCTGTTATAATTGGGGCTGGTGAGGCGGTTACTATTGCCTTCGCTGCTTCCAAATCCTTTTTCACTTTTTCCATCTCATGGTTGACCTGGCTGATCTCAAGGTTGATTCTCTCCTCGACCTGGTATACCTTCTCCTCGACGCATTTAATTTGGCTGTTGAGACTACTGAGCTCCGCTTTTATTTCGGTTGACTGTTTTTCCAGCTTCTGTGCGATGTCCACCTTGATTTCGAACGCTTGTTGGTCTAGCTTCGCTGATTGTTCATTTAGCTTCGCAGCTAAACTGGATGTCTGTTCATTTAGCTGCGCTGATTGTTCGCTTAGCTTCGCTGATTGTTCATTTAACTTCGCTGTTAAATTGGATGACTGTTGTCGCTGCTCTTGCTGCATCAGCATCAACATCTGCATCAGCGCATTTTCTGGTTCCTTTGGTTTTGGTGTTCCGGCTTCACCACCTTCTGCACCTTTTTCTGCATCTGAGAGCTCACCCAAATCCAGATTCACGCCTTCCGACTCGATCGCATCACGCAAGCGTGCAATCAGTATGGCCTTTGTACCTTGTGTAGCCAGATTTCGTTGTTCCAACTCCTCTTTGAGCTCCGATATGCTCAATTGATTAATTTTAAGATGTAAATTTCCTGGCATTTTTTTTATTGTTTCGGCTATTTTTTAAGTTACTTTTCACAATTGTGCACTTTAAAATTGTTTAAACGTTTTCACTTCACAATTTCAATCGCACTTCTCGACACCACTGTCGCGTGTTATTGGTTCGCGGCCTATAATTTTAACGTTCCGGGAAAGTGCAAACGCAATGTCTTTTAATTTAAGTTAAAAGAGTTTATTTAATTCAAGAAAATGCACAATAATCAGTTTAACACTTTCACTAATTTTAATTTTCACTATTAAAATAAAATCTAACACTTGTCCATAAATTTCTTATCGCAATTGTCTTCTAAATCACTTCACTATTACGAAACACACTTCCTACACACTTTCGCAGTTCTTATCGCGGTCGAATGAATGGTTCCCCCCATTCATTCAGCTCGCCTTTATATAGGGTCTCTACCTATTCACCCATTTCTCGCACATTGGCGAACGTTCTACCTGGTAGATTCGAGCAAATTCATCAATGGAGTGACGTCACTTGCAGATGTTGATCATGTTTGTTGGGTTCTCGTAGTTTCGAGTGAATTCGTGTTCTTCATTGTTGTGAAAACAATTGCGACAGTAGCTCGCAGAATTATTTGTACATGTAATTATTTGTACATGTAACAATATATATATATATGTATATATATATATATATTTATATATATATATTATATATATATATATATATATATATATATATATATATATATATATATATATATATATATATATATATATATATACATATATATATATATGTAGATTGAGACAATCTGGTGGGAAATAGTTGTATTAATCGAGCAGTTACACAAGCAAACTGCCCGAAAACCTTCCTATCACCCACTTGAGATTTTATGTGGCAGATTTAGAAAAACTATGTCATCATTTCCATTGTAATCGTAACTTGTCGAATAATTTTTCTTCTTAGTATTATTATTAAATGTAATTTTATATCAATTTTCCTTAATATTAAATATAAATGTTTCCCTTTAATTATATACGTTATGAGATTAAACTTTTATTGCTAATTCAAATCCTTTTCATTTTTCTTTACTTCGTTCAAATTTTGTTCATTTAGTACAATTTTAATCTGCCACATAAAATTTACAGTGTATGGAAGGATGTGGAGCGGATGGATTGGCGTCTACGGATGGGAGGTTGGAATCGGATCAGTGAGTAGATGTCGATCAAGGGCCGTCACAGTGTGACGATTACGTCGTATCCCTTATCTAGAAATAACTTTTCGCGAGCATTCCATATTTTCACCGACGCGATTATTACGGCAAAGGAGAAATTCTGGCGCGCTGAATAGTGTTTGAAGTGGCCGGATAGAGTGGCCTTGGTCACGTCTATATTTCTCATTTGATGGGAAAATTCATGCAAATTATGTTTGTATGAGTTTTCCACTCAAATGGGAAATATATGGCCACATCTACGTGTGGATCTTGATCCGGTTGGGAGAGTGCGAGGGGGGAACCCCCTACATCTGGATGCCCCACTCTTTTTTGTGGGCCATAAGAATCGTCCGGTAACGACGAAGTCCCCTTAAGTTCGTCTGTCTTCCCCAGGTCCAGTTTGTCCTTTGAGTCAGCAATTTCTGACCCTTAGTTAGTTACCTCCTTTTCGACTTCGGTCGACCCCAAGAGTTCGTGGATGCGAAATTATTTTGTAGTGGGTCCTTGTGCTGGGGGAAAGAACCCGCCCCACGACCCCGCAACACTAGCCTGCTAGTGCATTCACGCGTCCCCAGACAACGCCAATCTCGGCGGATACTACCATCCTCTTCCACCGAGGCAGCAGACCATCGCTGCAGTCCTTCACGGACATTAATCATACCTGAATCACTACATATTACGTGCGACTGTGTACTACACTACAAAAGTTGGGATTGAAACCGACAGTATCCGATCCATGCTTATTTCATACAAACTATTATGACCTGTGTATGTAGATAATATGCCGGTGGCATCGAACGACGAATCTTCAATCGTAAAATTGAAAAATGGCTTGAAGATAGCTTTTCAGATCAGGGATTTGAGAGCGGCAACATACTACTTAGGTGCAGTTCAGCTAAGGACGACGACTAAGTTCCACGATCAACTCAACTTCGTTCGCGAGGCCAAGAAGAATGGTGCAATAAGCATATTGCACATTCCATGAGACGAAATGGTAGTAGACGTTACGACGAAATCATTACCGAATAGACCTTATGCAAAGGTTTTCGAATCTCTTGGCCAATTAGAAATTGACTAGACAGTTTAAATATTTTTTTATGACTATTCGTATTAAGGGAAAGTGTTGGATGATAATACTCTCGCGCACACATATGCACATCAAAGCATACACAGCTGATTAAAAATTCATCATCCATTCATTTTTCACTCGTTTGTCAACTGTCTTGTTAGTTAGACGCATAAATTTTAAGCGAGATTTTTGAAAATTGAATAGTTATTAATACCTGCCTGCAACCACAAAAAAGCTCTGGCCGGGGCCTTTGGGCTCGGAAACTCATCTGTAGGCGCCACATGCTTGTACATACGAGTATGAGCCCCAATTAAGCCGTGAAGCGAGAACGTGGGTTACCAGAGTACTCTTCTCCACCAAATCTGCCTAAAGTGTGGAATCTAATATCTGCGTTACGTCGCTCTATACAATGCACTCTTAGCGATCAGTGCATGTTGTTCCTAACTCTAGTTGAAAAGGCACTACCACCAACTATCGTGAGCGGAAATTATACTTACTACCACCAACTATCACGTGCGGAAATTATACTTTCCACCACCTGCTGCAATGGTTGAAATGAGATGAGAATTTTACGCGGAGATACTTCACTCCGGTCAAAACACCCTTCCCCTAAATCTAGCGCGAAAAGAGATTATCGTACGCGGAAATTGCACTTTCCACCACTTGTTACCCCGTTAAAAGAAAATTGCTTACAAAAAAAAAACCGCGGATACGCATCGCGCAAAAATAAAACCACGTCAGTTACACTGCTCGAAAGTAATGGTTGGAAGCAAAACTCAAAATTTGAAAACTGATTTAAATGATGAAATTTTCAAATTTCTTTTCTCAAAATAAAGCATCACAATGAATTTTACTATAAATGGTGCCAGTGCTTTTCTATTCGATTTTCTTATCTCATTGAGGAGCCCCTATCGACGACCTCTACCGTCAACAGTCTAATCCGCCCTGACGTCCTCCACTTTCTTCTATTCAGCACGCTGGCTTATACATTTTCTGTATTTACCAAACTAAACGCGCTCCCTCGTAGCTTTTCTTATTTTTTTCTTCCTTCAGCAAAGCTTTAATCTTGTTGTAACCGCTCGCCTTCCAAGATCCCAACTAAAAATTTTAGGAATCCACCCTGACTCGCGCACTCATGGCAACAGAGCGACGTCCGTTAACGTTGGCTTCTTTTATTTTTCGTACATAGCGGTTTTCGTTTCAATGTCGAGGTCATTCGATGAAGTGTTATTGCACTTTTCTTGGAAAGTGCCTCGGTCGAAATTGCGTTATTACACTATGTACATCAATCGATCCTCACCTCATACACTTGTAATCTTATGCCTGTGGTGAATTTCCATATTCCACTATATGATGTTTTTTAATTGATTAGTTGGCATTTCTCGTTATTTATTATTTCCGATACATTATTGTGAATCCTAGTTGTTATTAATATGGCTATGTTTATTTGAAAATGTTTAAGTTGGCAACAATACAAATATTATATGTTGTTCAAATATCTATGTTGGTATAAGTTTTTCTTTGTATCTCTTCCGTTCTACTCTTCTAAAAATCGACATGTTGTATCAGTGAATTAAATAAAAGACTAGTGTGTTCATCACAAAAGTGCTTTCTTTTTATTTCAAAGATCAGGTTATGGGCCCAGGCACATATAACAGCTTGATGTAGATTGATGTTATTTACGGCGGCTGTAACAATTTCGCGACTGAATGTAACAATTCCGTGACTGAATATCGCTTCCGTGCCCTCTGGTGGAGCGCCTGACTGGGGCCCTCGGACCCGGTTAGCCCAATGGAGAGGGGCCGTGCGCCACTCGCTTTGCCAATGGGCCCCACAGGAGTCGCCAAGCGAGAATCACGACTCGCCAAAAGGCTCACACCGACACTGTCCGCGACACGACGCACAATACGCTCATGCACCGCCTATCCTCCCTAACCGCGACCACAACTAAAGCGGGGGAACCTAAAACAAGGGATGAGCCCTGACGAACCTCGGAGTCACACCACGTGGCGGCGAAGCGCCCTCGAGCCTTCCACACACGGGACGTCGCTCGTACGGGAATGCCACCTCGCTTCCCGAGCCAACTTCACAATTTCCACTTCACTACTTCACTCAAATGTTTTTCTTTCTTTTTCTAAATCACAAAAACAATTTAATTACACAGTTTAATAACATACAAAAGGTATTTAAAAAGAAGTATATGAAAAATTATACCCGGCTTGCACCCTTCAACCGGCTTGTTCGACTCGGCGGGCCCCCAATCTTGCTGCCGCCAACTTCTGCTGTCGATCCACCTCGGTCGTAGAAAAACGCTCTCCTCGCTGATCCGAAAGCCTCCTTGATTCCCCCGATCAATCCTTGAACTCGTTCTAACCTCCAAAAAAAAAATCCGCCACAAAAAATTCGAGCTCCCTCTTGATAAAATGCGAAGTCAAAAAGAGACTTTCCAGGCTCCATCCGGGGTCTTATATCCCCTCTGGTGGCCACGTTTTCATATAAGGGAGCTTTTCGACGTTCCACCAGTTCATCGCATTCACTGCATTACCCGCGTGTCGTGTCAGCTGGCATCTTGCGAGCTTTAAATGCCATAATATGGTGATGGAACGATGAAACATTTGATGAGCTATGACGCGATGATGGTTGATGTTGTTGTTGTTGCTGCTGTTGCCTCGATGCAGATGACAGATTCGATTCATGTTGCTCAACATATGGTATACCTGCTCCCCCACTTCCGCCTACGTTTCTACTGCCGTCGTGATATCTGCTGGACACTTTTTCCGTCCTATATTGTGTTCGCGATCGTATCCAAATGTGCTGTGTTGGCGGATGCTGCTGAATGTGTGGCTGGTTACCTTGGGCTTGCTTCTGCACTTGAATATGCGATTGGTTGTAATATTGCTGCCGTTGCATTGCAGCTTGTTGATGGCGCGTCGTGCTTTTTGTTGAGTAGATGCATCCACAGGCTGATAATTATTTATGTTTACAACATTTCTATGGGATATCGCATTTGAAACATGTCCTACACCTGTTGATCCATGTCTGTTTTTTTTTTGTTTCTTTTTTTTCGTTTGTTTGTTTTCTTGTGTGTGTGGAAGGCTCCCGTGACACGGCAGCAAAATCGGCGAGAAGGAAAAAGTGAGGTTAATTCACTACAGTTTGCGGCATCGTGATCAGGATCGGGCACTGTGTAACATCGTCGATGATGGAGGGAAATAACAATAACGTCAATGTGATCAAGTTGGAAGGGGCCAGAAATTGGAATATATGAAAATTCCAAACAACAGTACAGTTGAGGGGCCATGGATGGTTAAACATTGTGGAGGGAAAACAAGAGAAGCCCGAAGTGGCCAGTGAGATATCTGCATGGGAATCGAAAGATGCAAAGCGCAGACGTTATTGGTAACACGAATGTCGGAAGAGGCAATGTTACATATTATTACATGTATGAGATGTGGCGAAAACTCCACAGTGTATATGAACAGAAAACTGAGACCAGTGTGCACATTATACAACATAAATTGTTCCAATACAAGTTCGAAAGAGGTATCGACATGTCTGTTTTCTTATCTGAGATACAAGAACTAAAAAACCAATTGAAACAAATGGGTGAAGAAATCTCAGATTAATTTGTAATCAAGAAAGTGCTAACGTCGTTACCAGACGATTATAAACATTATATTTCGGCTTGGGAGTCGGCGCCTGATGACAAACAAACGTTTGATAATCTAGTTGCAAAAGTACTGATTGAAGAAGAGCGAGTAAAAGAGAAGAACGATGGAGCACAGCAAGCAACACCTTCTGCATTCTTTGTGAAAAATAAAGGACCATCAAAAGTTTTCAAATGTGGTAAAAGTGGACAGTAACAAACCGAAAGTAAAAGTAACAATAAAACTAACAGTGAAGGGAACGTGAGTAATAATAATAACTGTTTCTATTGTGGCAAGTTCGGACATTTTAAAGCTGAGTGTCGTTTTCGAAAACAAAAAGGGTTAAAAAGTGAAAATAAAACGAATAGTAACGCGTTCGTGGTATCTAATCTGTCGCTTCAACTGCAAAAATCTAAGTGGCTAGTCGATTCTGGCGCTACTGAACATATGTGTCGAGACCGTGCATCATTCTCAAATACTTTGCCAAAACCTGTAATCATCGGTAATGGAGCAGTGATTAATCCGACTGGTTATGGACAGATCGCAGTTCAAGTATCGAACGGAAAGGATTGAATTGACACAATTATAGACAGAGTGTTGTATGTTCCTGAGTTAAAAACGAATCTGTTTTCGGTTAATCGCGCCACAAATAAAGGTTATGTCATAGTGACAGATGACAGCTCATGCAAATTCTTCAAGACAAATAAAATTTGCGCGGATGCGGAAAGAATTGAAATTTCGTTTTATTTGGATTCACGCTATAAGACGAGTAATAACTGTGAAATTGCAAATACTGCAGAACTAGCTTCAAACGATTTAAACGAGTGGCACAGAAGATTGGCGCACCAAAACTTCACCTACGTTAAAGATACTTTGCGGAAAAACAACATTGAGGTTAAACAAACATCCAACTCTGGGTAAGAGTTATTTGATTGGGAAAATACACAGATTGCCATTCAATAGAAGCGAATACAAGAGTTCCAGGACATGTGAATTAATTCATACTGATACATGCGGTCCCATGGAAGAATCGTCACTTGGTGGGTCAAGATACTTCATTGTGGTGAAAGATGATTATTTGAATTTCAGAAGTGTCTATTTTGTGAAGACAAAAGATAAGATCAAGTATATAATTGAGGACTTTATAAATAAGGCCGAGAATAGTACTGGGAACAAGGTGAAGACATTCAGAAGTGATAACGGCCTGGAGTTTGTGAACAGGAATGTGAAGGAAATGTTTATAAGGCGTGGAATAACACACCAAACCACAGTCCCATACACCCCAGAACAGAATGGCAAGGCTGAGCGAGAAAACAGGACATTGCTGGAAGCGGCCAGGACAATGATACATTAAAGAAATTTACCAAAGAAATAATGAGCTGAAGCCATAAATACTGCAGTGTTCGTGTTGAACAGGACTGAGAAGAGCCATGAGAATGGGCGATCTCCATTTCAGGTATGGACTGGGAGAACATATAATATCCATGAGTTAAGAGCCTTTGATACAGAAGTATATGTACACATTCCAAAAGATAAGAGACTGAAGTGGGATCCGAAAGGAGAGAAAGGATTGATGGTCGGATATGAGGAAGATGTGAAAGGTTGTTGTATTTACTATCCTGAAAAGAATGTAGTGGAAAGAAAAAGAGACATTGTATTCTTACAGCAAGAAGAGAAGGAAAAACATCAAGTGAAGAAACGTGAAGAGCAAACTCTTGTGTACTTAACTCTTGAAGAGGAGACAGAATAGCTCGAGACAGATATTGATGAAATAACAACCCTTGACCACAATCAGATAGAGACAATCCACATAAGTAATATCTTAGGAGATGACTCGGAAGATGACAGTGACTATCTGCCATGAAGCGAAGAAGAACATCTATTGGACGGAATTGATTCACCCATGGAAAGGGAAAGGTGTAAGCGTGAGCGTAAACAAACTGATTTCTACCAGTGTTACAATGTGCAGTCGGACCAAAGTGAATGTGATCCGATCACATATGATGATGCCATGAGCCGAAGTGATGCCGGTAAGTGGAGTGCAGCTATTGCCAGGGAACTTAAGATTCTGAGTGACAATAATACGTGGGAATTTTGTAAATTACCTGTAAGTGCAAAGCCCATAAGCTGCAAATGGGTTTTTAAAATAAAAAATATAAAACATGTCAAGGAGTACAAGGCTAGGCTAGTTGCTAGGGGGTTTGAACAACAAGATATAATCAACTTAAGTGGCATTTATACCCCAGTTGCTAAGCTAGCAACTTTCAGCTTGTTTGTAATAATTGCAACAAAATATAATTTACCTATATACCAGATGGATGTCACTGGGGCTTTTCTTTATGGTGATATTGAAGAAAATGTATATGTAAGTTTACCAGAAGGGGCCTACAAAGGAAAGAATAATATTGTAAAGTTAAACAATTCATTTTACGGGTTGAAAAGTTTACCTAAATCCTAGAATATTAAAGTTAATTCTGTATTAACTAGAGAAGGCTTTATAGGGTCTAAATGTGATCCCTGTTGTATAAAAAGTATAGTGATAAAGATAAAGCATTTGTATTAATATATGTAGATGACTGCTAATCTTTGGAAGTAATGAAAGTGAGGTCACTAGCCTTAAAACAATGTTAAACAAAAAATTCAAAATGAAAGATCTAAGGCAAATTTCAGAAGTTTTAGGAATACATGTAGAGCAAAACTTTGAAAATGGTATAACTACATTATTACAAAGGAATTACTTAGAAAATGTATTAAAAAGATTTAATATGGAAAATTGCAAATCCATGTTGACACCTTTGGATAGTAACTTTAATACTAAAATATTTGATTGAAACACTTATTGCGATGTAGACATTGAAGGAATCTGTAGGCAAATTATTGGCTATTTGATGTATGCTGTCTCAGGCACTAGCATACAGCTTGTCATATTCTACTGAAGCTGAATATGTTTCTATGAGTATGGCAGCAAGTGCAGCGTGCTGGCATGTTAATTTATTCCATGATTTGGATGTTCAAAATGATAGCCCAGTTTAGTTGTATTGTGACAATCAGTCAGCTATTTTGAATGCAAGTACAGACTCAGTCAAACATCTTAAACATGTTGACATAAGATACCATTTCATCAAAGATTTAATCAAAAATAATAAAATTAATATTCAGTACATAAATACATGCGAACTATTGGCAGACATGCTAACAAAGTCATTAAGTAAGGAGTTATTAATTAAGTTTCTGACAAAATGCAATGTCAAATAGAAAGGAAGTAGAGAATTAATAATGTTTCCAGTCATATGTTGATTTTAATTTAGATTTATTTGTTTAAAATGCATAAACATTGAGAAGGGGTGTTATTAATATGGCAATGTTTATTTGAAAATGTTTAAGTTGGCAACAATACAAATATTATATGTTGTTCAAATGTCGATGTTGGTATAAGTTTTTCTTTTTCACTGTGACTTCATGTGTCAATCATATTAAAGAGTTTAATGGTGAGATTTTTTGTAATATAATGGGCAGTGAGATGACCTTATTTGGTGTCAATCCTGGCTTTAAAGTCGTTTGTGGTGATTCATCTGTTTTTTACCATGATCTTTTTCAAACGACATTCTGTTTCATACCCATTTTTCATCGCCCGTAATGATTTGCTTCATTATTTTATTAGCATTTTGCAAACGGAAATACGGTTGATCAAATATTTTTGTGTTAATTCATGCGGAAACCCAAACGTCGAGCTTCTTTGTGTATCCAGCCTTACGCAAATGGTTCAAAACTGCTTGGTGATGGATATTCAGTTCCTTAGCAATGTCATGGCTGCTTATGTGTCGGTCTTCTTCAATTTTTGTAAGATTTCATCGAATTTTTCAGTGATTGGTCGACCTGAGCGAGGTGCATCTTTGACATCAAAATTTCCAGAACGAAAGCGAGCAAACCATCTCTTGGCTGTGGCTTTTGATAAAGTATCTTGACCGTAGACACCACAAGCTTTTTCACGAGTCTGCGATGCATTCTCACCTTGATCGTAGTGATGTTGTAAAATATGACGAATTTTTTCAGAAATTTCACTCATTTTTAAATGAATACAACTTTTGACACGAATGACGAAATACAAACCTGTCCGTTAAAAAATTGTAGACTGGAATGTCACCTTTCAAACGCATGTCAGTTTGACTCAACCTGATAAGTATTGCCCGATATATGACAACGAACACCATCTAGTGACAAAAAAGGCTCAATAGTTTTTAGACTATCTATATATATACATATATATATATATATATATATATATATATATATATATATATATATATATATATATATATATATATATATATATATATATATAATTCTCTTCAGGCAAATGACAATATTGCTACTCGTTCGACATCACAGGAGAAAATTGGCGCACATGATGCTGTGTGTTTAGCTAGTTCTAACTGGTATTCTGACCTAGAAAGCCAAGCGTCATCATCAGCATCACTGCAAAAGTCAAAACTCAACCAACTCACTGTGACTTCATGTGTCAATAATATTAAAGAATTTAATGGTGAATTTTTTCGAAAGAAGTATGACAATGTAGTCATGTTAATGATTTGCAACACACGTTACTTTTGGAACACAGTTGTTATATAATATATCACAGGTATATAAACTTCCTTCACGACAGACGATTACACAAATGATAGATGATGCATATGACGTTCTTACTTTGCGATTCAATCTTTTTAACTGCCGATGTCTGGACAGATACACACAATGCAAGAAACTAAATGGGATTAACTGGACATTTTAATATGAAAGTGGATTAAACAGTATAAATTTTGGTGTGCCCTATTTAACTGAGCCCTATATTGCTGATTATTTAAGTCAAGTACTAATAACCATTACTGTAAAATGGGGCATAGTTGTAGAAAAAGTTGCAGCAGTTGTTACAGACTGCCGAGTTAGTCCTTTTAATTATTTTCATTCGTAATATAAGAGTAATTACCTCTGTCATCTAGCCTGATTTAATGTGGCCGAATTCTGACATGCACTAAAAGACCTAAGTTGGGCCCAATAATCCAGCCAAAGTGTTGTGAACAGAAAAGTCTTTTACGTAATACAAATATTACCAGCCAAAGCGAATTAAATGCGCAAATCTTTGTTTGGTTACGGGTCAGAACCTTCTGATTCCAAATTCACAATTTACAATTCCTCTTATTCCCAAAATCTACTTACTACTCATTCACAATATGGAAAATATGTTTTCATTACTCAATACTTAATTTGTGTGGTCTCGTGATAGACAAATTATTTAACGCATTTGTTTTCATTCATATGCACTTGTAATTCGATCCATCGAGACAATCAATGGAACACAGATGTGCATTGTATTACCATTTTCCTAGATCATAAATTCATGGTCTTAAGTGAATATGAATTGACCGTAAGAATGCTCATGGAAATGATGACACATGTTCATGTTTACATTTGAGAATGCGGAACAGAAGAAAGTGAAAGTGAAGAATTGAGTTATGAGGTAGGTATGTTGTTCTTATTAAATTTGTTCTGCGGAGAGCGTCCATTGGCCCCACCAACTCTGGATGAAGTTTGTTCCGCCATCAAAGCCCAAAAGAACAATAAAGCGCCGGGCATTGATGAGATTCCAGTGGAGCTCATCAAATATGGTGGCAGTAGTGTTCATCAAGCTATTCACAAAGCCATCCAGCACATTTGGCAACAAGAACATATGCCGAAAGAGTGGAGCCAATCAATGATATTCCCTATCCACAACAAAGGTGACAAGCTACCATGGGAAAACTATAGAGGCATATCACTACTTTGTACGGCGTAGAAAATATTTTCAAAGGGCTTAGAAAATAAAATCATTGGGTAGTATCAAGGTAGTTTTAGAGCTGGTAGGTCGACGATAGACCAATGATTTACAGTTAAGGAGGTACTTGAAAAATTCCGGGAGTTCAACATAGACGTACACCAAATTTTCGTTGACTTTAAGCAAGCATACGACAGTATTGATCGTAACGTACTGTACCAAATAATGCTTGGTTTTGGCATCCCAGCCAAATTAGTCCATCTTACCAAAATGACAATGACGTCGCGATCTCCCAAGTTCGCAACGATAACCTACTCATCGATGCCTTTCACACAAATATTGGACTAAAGCAGGGAGATGGGCTGGCCCCATTGCTATTCAATGTGGCTCTGGAGTACGTCATAAGGAAGCTACCTGTCGATACGCGAGGTACATTACTATTCAAGTCGAGCCAAGTAGTAGCCCATGCGCACGACATAAACATTTTGTCACGGTCATTAACAACTGCCAAAGAACTCTTCTGAAAGTCGACAGCGAAGCAAAACTAGTAGGGCTACAAATCAATGAAAATAAAACAAAGCTCATGACGAAATCGAGGAAAAATACCTCAAGTACACACAATATCACACTTGGCAAATACAGTATCGACAATCTGAGCGAATTTGTGTATTTACGCGCCAAAATAATGAAAACGTGCAATGAAAGAGACGAAATACGTCGAAGAATATAGCTCGCAAATAAAATATTTTATTCAGCATTGAGATCTTGTAAACTAGCTGCATACACAGGAAAACAAAGCTCCAAGTATACAAATCTGTGATAAGACCTGTGTTATGCTATGGGTGTGAAACATGGACCCTAACCCACGCATCCGCAAATATGTATATTGAACGCCTTTGAACGATGGATCCTGAGGCGAATAATCGGAGCGAAGCTAGACGGAGACAAATGGCGAATTCGATACAGCCATGAGCTGTATGAAATTTTTGACAAACCGGAGGTCTCAATATAAGACTGCGGAAACTGCAATGGACTGGCCATATGAATCGTATGGACGAACAACGTATATACAAAAAGGTGTTCGTTGGGAGAACTGCAAGCCGGAGACTAGTCGGGAAACCGAGGAAACGCTGGTCTGACTCGGTCAACGAAGACAGTTCATCGCTGCTTGGATTTCGGAATTGGAGGACGCGGTCAATGGACCGAGACAGTTGGAGGCGCTATTTGGAGAAAACGAAGGCCCGAGAGGGGCTGTAGGGCTAAAAAGAAGAAGAAGAAATTTGTTCTTGTACGAAAAGCATGATGCAATAATTAATCTTTTGAATATTGGTAAGTAATAATTCAATATTGGGAATGTGCGATTCCCGATATTGGTAAGTAACAATTAATATTTTTAAATTCAGATGTTGGCGATCATTACAAGAAAATTGTGCGAATATCGTCAAGGCCTTAACAATTGTATTAGGCAAACAAAAGTACATGACGTATTTCGCCCACACTTTGAACTTAATCGCTCAAAAACCTTGTGAAGAAAAAGTTGACATCGAAAGTGCCAAACAGTTACTTAATATTGTAAAGACTATAACTAGATACTGTAAACAGAATGTAAATGCCGTCGATGCTCTCCGTAAAGCGCAAATTGATTCAGTCAGTTGGCACGAGATGGAATTCGATTTAATATTAGCTAGTTCGATTCGTAAAGCTATCAAAGCTGATTGCTCCGATTTAACTCATCCACCCGAAAGCTCTTCATATGTTAACAGCCAGTCAACTAGATTGTATTAAAGATCATAATAATGTTTTGAGACCCATAGAAGCTGTGACAAAAGGAAGATCCGTAGAAAGGTTTCTAACGACAAGCGAAATTATACCTTTTGGAAATATATAGCGAAATGAAGACAAAAACGAATTTTGATGCTGCAAACAAAAACCTAATTTTAGAAGGATTAAGGAAGAAACTTGTTTCAGTAGAACAAGCTCATATACTGGCTAACCCCACTTTACTTTTAAGAAAATTCATTTTCCTGACAACATGGCATGCTCCAGAGCTGTTGATCATATCAATAATATGGTTGTTGCTTCAAAAAAACAATTGAAAATAGTTTATGTCATGAAGATCCAGTTAAAAATTTGGAAAACCAGGTACAAGAAGCAGGCAAATCAAATATTTGGGACGTCCACAATAAACTAGTAAAAAATCAGCTGCAATCTTTTCCGAAAGAAGAAAGTCAGGGACAAGGTTTACAAGACGAATTAAAACATTTTTTAGCACAGCCAGTCGTTAAATTCGAAACGACTACTCCTATCAAATAGTGGTATCATCAAAGAAATTCTTTATACAGTTCAATAATGCCGATTGCCAACAAATACTTTACATAGTTGGAACATCTGTTTCTTGTGAACGACTTTTTCTGCTGCCGGATATATTGCGACTGACAAAAGGAGTCGCTTAAATCTCGAGTGACTAAATAAGCTAATTTTTTAGTCACCCGACTTAAAATATTGGGCAATGTAATTTTTTTAAATCATTTAACTTCAATTATAAACTTAAAATTTGACGATTTTAATGACTGACGACGTAAGTTTGAAAAGTTTGCTGATTAATAGAAGTATGTCTACTTTTTATCGTTCAAGCAAAATGCAACATACCACCGGGGTAACTAGAAGTATAAGTGATCCGTGATTAACCGTTGTCATGTCTGCAAATAACTACGACGTCGGCTCCTCCGGGATCTGAACCCCGCACGGAGAAAAAGTTGTTGCTTCAACTTATTTTGCATTGTAATTCGACAATTCCCTTTCAATAGTACTTTCAAAGAATATAATAGTCATATAAAATAAGTCGCTAAAAGTAAACTTTACAATTGAAAATAGTGTCGGTAAGATTTCTACTTTAAACAAGGCTTTTTAAACGGAGTTTTCTGATCCAAATTAGACATTTATTTTGGCTAAACTTTAAATTGATCATTTCACCCTTTTTATATCAATTTGATGTAAATCTATACGATAATTTTTTGCTCAACAGTGAGCTTTCACTGCTCGTGCGGGTATCGATCTCGTTTTTCGGATGGCTCTGATAACTTGAAAATAACTGATGAAATTCTTTTGTAGCTACATGATTGAATTGCTTATTTTAATAATTTTTCTGAAAAATTATTAGAGAAGAAAAATGTTAGAAGAATGTGATTTTGACGTGTGTACTCATTCTTATCGGGCCATCACTCTTATTAGATACACACCGGTGATGGCGACTAGCTTCTTCTAAAAATTTCTTCTCTAATAATTTTTCTGACATTTATATTACGAAGCTATTCCACTGCGTAAATTATATGATACACAAATATGAACAGTCACATTACCACGGGAATAACTTTTTTGACTAACATCGACAATAGTAACTCAAACAAAGCATTCTCTTCTAGCTTGTTTGATTTGAACAAGTAACAGTGTTCTCATTTTACTGCAATGGCAGTAGTTAAAGACTTACTGCACTACTGCATTTCTTTTCGATTATGCTGCAATTTTGTGGTATCATACTAGAATTTAGGATAAATTTGTAAAAGAATATATACGTATATAGTCAGTTTTTTTCTATGCTTTGTATTTTTCATTAACAGCAGAGCGATATAAAAAAGAAAAGGAATATAGTAAGACCCCGCTCAACGCTGTATCGTTTAGCGCTCTTTTATTTCAACCCCAAAATCGCTTGCAGTACTACAGGAATTCCCCGAAATTGTGTGCATGCGCTAGGTTCCCAAATATGTACATAACATATCCGAAACAGTGTAGTTGTGTGTAGTCAATTAGGTAGATAAATTTGTCCGTGAAGGACTGCAGCGATGGTCTGCTGCCTCAGCGGAAGAGGATGCTAAGATCCGCCGAGATGGGCGTTGTCTGGGGGCGCGTGAATGCGCTGGCAGGCTAGCCTTGCGGTGTCGTGGGGCGGGTTCTCTGCGCCGGCACAAGGACCCACCGCAAAAAGAATTTCGCATCGATGAATTCCGGGGTCAACAAAAGATGACCGAAGTCGAAAAGGAGGTAACCAACTAAGGGTCAGAAATTGCTGACGCAATGGACAAACTGGACCTGGGGAAGACAGACGGGCTTAGGAGAACTTCGTTATTACCGCCGATTCTTATGGTAGCACCCCCGCACCCTCCCAACCGGATCAAGATCCAAACGTAGACGTGGCCATGTATTTCCCATTTGAGTGAAAAACTCCTATAAAAGTACTTTGTATGACTCTTTCCCTCAAATGAGAAATACAAACGTAACCGATTTATGCTATAGCGTTATGTAATGAAATCACATAGCCCTATATCATAAATGGGCACGTGAGCGGAAGGCCACACTACCCGGCAAGAGCCCGTGTTAAACAAAGAAATGGAGGAGGGCACCCGATGGCTATCCCATGTTAGTGAAGGAGCCTGCCACCGATGCGAGTCCTATACGCGGTCAGGTTAATCGAAATGGAAAGACCGAAATGCATGTGGTTTAACAATTCATTTTATTTATTATTTGAACCCAATGGCAACTAATATTAACAAAAGAGGACTTACAAGTGTTTCAATCTGACATTAAATTATGTTAAAGTGAAATACTACCGCTATTTTCGACGATGTTTACATTATTTTATTTGTTTGAAAAAATTTAATTGAAGTTGTTCTTAAACTCGCCGCAGGGTTGAAAAATGTAAATTTTGTAATTTAGAAAATGCTACGTATGCTTTTTAGCCAAAAAGGAAAACGTTCGTAAATTTATCCTCGTTAAATTCAAGGAATGAATTTCATCAATCAAACACTTCAGCCTAATGAAAATTTTAACCGGGTTCCGAGCCAGACTCAACAAAACCCAAATTTAGGCTTGAGATATTCTTTTTGGAGTGCAAAGCAACAAAAATATTGGTACAACTTCAACATTTTTCGTGTTTTGCGAATGTAAGAAGCAATGCAAGCACCATAGAGTGCAAAATTCAAAATTTAGCAAATGTTCAAAAATGATAAGTTGTCGCAGGATAGAATTATTGATTATTAAAGATAATTACTTCTTCACTCATTCCCTATTTACAAGAGTTACATCACCAGCTTGACTGAGCGGCCGAAGTATTTTTCGAGTTTATAAAAACATGAAAGAAAACTTATCAGGCTTCAGAAAGGGAACACAGTAATTTATAGTTTAAGTCAGTGATTATGACGCCCAGTAAATTCTAGCCTTCACTGAACACACCCCAGCATCATGGGTTGTTCAATGCTCGCTACTTGTTTTGCAACAAATAGCACAATCACCGCTACAGCATTCTAGATTTACATGCCAACGACGTGCAGTGAATTCTATTCCGGTCTTGGTTCATGATTCATTATTTTACCGTTGGCAAGTTTTTCATCGACTGGTTCAATTGCATGCCGCCCGGAGGTGATCTTATCAGCATGCCCGCCCCATGACTCCCACGGCGCGCTTGTAAAAATTGCAAGAAAACCATTTAAATACGTCTTGTGATGGCTCTGTAAGACTCAACATGCCACAGGAACTTGTTCTTTCGCTTTGAACTGCCGAGTAGCAAATGCAGAACTTGTCCTCAGTCGAAGTGAATGACATTTTAGAAGTGTCCGCTTCATCCCATAAGAATCGAACTTTTGACAAGATTTCTCTTTTTGCTCAAGTTTTTGTGACTGCTATTAATCACGCTGAATCCTTACCTAGAGATGGAACTCAACGCATGGGCGACCACCTTTGATATTATTTATTTCACTATGCGCACTTAAACGGAATTTGTTCGCAAAGATTGAGCCGAACCACACTGTTTGGCGATTTAAAGCGGACTCCTCGATCCGTCCAAATCTCGTCTACTTCTTCTCTTTTCCTGTGTACCGCTAAATCGCATCAGCTGCCAGCTCAGCCGGGTTCGCTTACATTCCGTGATGTAATACACCGTTGGGGTGTACTAAATCAGTGTTCCCATACCCTAAATTTTAATTGGCAGATTTAAATTTTATTTTAAGAAAAAATGATTAAGTAAAGAAAAATGAAAAAGATTTTAAATAGTAACAAAAGTTAAATATCATGAAGAATATAATTAAAGGGAAACGTTTAAATTTACTATAAAGGAAAATTGATATAAAATGACATTTAGTAATGATAATAAGAAAGAAAACTGTTTTACAAATTACCATTATGAATGGAAGTAATTAAATGTTTTTTCTAAATCTGGCATTGAAATTTTGGATAGGAGATAGGAAGGATTTCGAGCAGTTTCTTTGTGTGACTACTCGATTACTACATGTGTTTCATGTTTGGTGCGGTGCTGTACGGACGCATTTTTATCATTTGAAACATTTGTTAACATTATTTTAAGTATAAATTTATCCATAACGATTAATACAGTAACAAATATTATAATCATAATAATCAGCTTGTTTTTCGTTCGTAGGTCTTAAATGTGCTGTGAATCCATTGTTGCTCTCAAGCGCTATATACAGCTGATTATTGGCCAAGTATTAGAAATTTAAAAATATATTAAATAATAAATGTATAATAGTCGAATTGGAAGTTTTCCATTTTATCCAAATAAAACAAATTTCCAAAGTGAGAAACTTTTAAAAACAAGAATTAATATTTCGTGAAATTCGGAAAAAGTGATAACAGAAAATGAGTGCAAATTTACAGTGTTCTGAGTGCAGTGAACGCATTGCGGAAAAATGCGATTCGTTAGACTGTACAAGTTGCAACAATTCATATCACTTTTATTGCAAAGGATTCACCAAATCGATTTTCAGGAGAGTTGCAAAGGAAAAGAAATGAAGCTGGATTTGTAAGCATTGCAAAAATCCAAATGATGCTGTAGGCAAATGTTGCAACGAATTCGGCGAAAATTTAAAAATTATGAAAAACGAATTCCTTGAACTAATTAAATTCTTGAAAGAGGAATTGGCGGAATACAGAAAATCCTTGGATTATTGTTGCAATAAAATTGATGACTTCAATGCCAATTTATTGAAATATGAAGAAAAAATAGATAGCCTCAACTCTACGTGTAACAAATTATCAGCCGAGAACATCAATCTAAACAAACAAGTACGAAGCCTCACGCAACAAGTCAATCAGCTACAACAATATAATCTGGCAACAGAACTGGAAATAAGTGGAGTTCCAGCAACAGTGAATGAAGACACTATGAACGTAGTTTTGAAAATAGCGCAATTACTAGAAATAAAAAGCGATATAAATCAGCCATCGATGGCGAAGCGGCAAGCGAGTAAACGGCAAAGCATTACACCACCATCAATTGTCGTACGTTTTACCACTCAAGAAGCGAAAGATCTGTGGGTGGCGACGGCTAAAGCTAAACGAGAACAATTAGTAAGTAAAAACATCCATAGTAGCTTTCATGAAAACAAGTTTTAAATTAATGCGCATTTGAGCCAATATTTAAAAAGCTTTTATATCTTCCCGAAAAGTTTGCGAAAGAAAATAATTATAAGTATGTATGGTTCAAAAATGACGGCATATTACTAAGAAAATCTGAGCTAGGAAATATCCACAAAATAAATTTTGAAGACGATCTTAATATTAATATACTAAAATGAGTACAATAAATTTCTTACTTCTAAAGTTTTGCATTATAGTAGTATAGTTATAGCAAATGGTTGAGGTCCTAAACCCAACGGATTTAATTACTTTTGAAGAACAAAATGTATTTGAAGTAGAAACTGCACATACTTGCAAAGTATTATTTAGTACGTACTCACTCAACAGAAATGTAAAAATTCTTCACTTGAACATTCGCAGTATAAAAAAGAATTACAATGAGTTAGTTATACTTTTGAAAGATTTAATAAATGATATTGATATAATAGCTTTATCTGAGACACACCACAGTAGCTATATCGATGATTTTAGCTCTTAAGCTCCGACTCTCCAATTGCCTCAATACACCATGTTCTATATAGAAAAATGCAGGAACAAAAATGACGGAGTGATAGTTTATGTACATGAAAATTTTAACGCTTTATGTAAAGACATAACCTGCAATGAATTCACTGGTCTGAAAATAAACATCACTTTGCAAAATAGGAAAACATCTGCAATTTATGCAATCTACAAATCGCCATTTCTTAATGAAGAAGAATATATTCATAAGCTTGAAACTATATTAGGTAGCTGCTTAAAGAGTGATTTAGACATCATAATAGGAGACATCAATATTGACATCTTAAACCAATCCAGAGCTTCGAACGATTATCCAACGACTCTAGGTTGTTTAGGCTTTTACCCCCTCATTAATAAGTACACCCGGGTAGAAAAAAAACATAAGTCTTGTATTGATCATGTTCTCCAACTCAATACATACAATTGTTCCAATAATAATCCAAAACTCAATCACTGATCATTACACCATAGTAGTTAATATCAACATCGATAATCTGGAAAACCTGAAGTTAAAATCTAAATACACGATAATTACGAAGATTGATTATATTAAGCTAAAAGAAAATCTATCAAAAAGAGATTGGGATGTATTTATTAGTACCCATTATAATGCGAATATATCTGCAAACAAATTCATAACATCATTAAAAGAGTCCATAAGTGATGCTTCAGTAAAAGTTCACGTGCCAAGCAAATTTAAACCTATTAAACCATGGGTAACTCAAGGCATCATTAAATCAATTAGAAATAGGGACTGAATTAAACAAAAATTTAACAAAGAACCCTTTAATTCTGGATTAGCCTCTTTTTATAGGAAATAAAGGAATAAATTAAACCAAATAAAGAAGAATGCGAAAACAAATTACTACCAGAAACAAATCGAGCTAGCTGGTAAAAGTAACAAAAAAGTCTGGGAAATAGTTAGAAATAATACCGAAATTAGTAATAAATGTAATAATGAATTGGATGATATGCTCAATAAATTGAAATCACAAAGTATAGACCCCGATGCGGAAATTCAATCCGAAGAAACGCTAGCAAACCTATTCAACAACGATATTTGTTGTGTTGATGATAGAATTGGTATTGTGGAGAGCAGTAAAATACGAGTACATAAGGAATCCTACGGCGTTGACCTATTGTCTAACTTCCATTTAAGCAGAATTCCGGAAAAGGAAATCAAGTTCATAATTAATGCTTTAAGGACAAACACGTCTCCAGGATGAGATGACATAAGCATTTCAACAATAATAAACATACAAGATGAAATCATTAAACCTCTCACAAAACTCTACAACAAGTGCATTGGCGAAGCTATTTTTCCAACCGATTTCAAAAAGGCAATAATCATCCCCATTTACAAAAATGGAAGTAAGCTTGAAACTAGCAATTATCGACCAATATCTCTATTCCAATATAAATTTTGTTCGAAAAATCTCTATTGCCAATGTTAGCAAAAATCTTCGAGCGTTGTATCAAAAGTAGACTGATGAAGTACTTATCTGAAAACAACATTATTTCACCGCAACAATATGGTTTTCGAGAGGGCTTAAATACAGAAGATGCTGCCTTATCCGTCACAAACTTTGTATATTCAGAAATAGATGTCAGCAATAAACCGTTGGGTATATTCATGGATATTTCGAAGGCCTTTGATTCGATACGACATAAGATGCTTGTACTAAAATTTAAAAAATTGGCATAAGTGGAAAAGCATTGAAATTGTTTCAATCATACTTGGGCCCAAGACAACAACGAGTTAGGGTTAAATACTCTTTAAGAGAGTGGATTATGAAAGATACAATAGGACTTCCACAAGTTACTGTATTGTCACCCATTCTGTACGACATATACGTCAATGACCTTTGCAACATAAACCTAGGTACCAAATGTAGGGTAGTGGCCTTTGCGGATGATACTGCCCTGTTAGTTTCATCTCCATCTTGGGTTGAAGCTAAACAAAAAGCTGAAGAGGCGATCAGAAAAATTCATAATTGGTTGCACATACACCAACTCCGCCTCAACACCCAGAAAACTCAAGTCATGACCTTTTCGCAGACATCTATGGGACAGCCGCCGTATAAATCGATTAAACTTCATCATTCAAATTGCCAGTGTATTGATGACGTAAATGCAACGTGCAATTGTCAAGATTTAGATACTGCTGAGAAAGTTAGATACCTGGGAGTAATAATCGACAAAAACATGAAATGGAATTTTCATGCAGAGCACGTAAATACAAAATTTAAGGAGATGTGTTTTCCTCTTCAACTCATTACGAGAGTTTCTGACTATACCTCAATTAAAGGTTATATACCGTATTTTGCATTAGTCCAGTCAATTATCCAATACTGTATAGCAGTTTGGGGAGGAGCATTCACTACGCACATCGAAAATTTAAGGATAACCCAAAAAGCCATACTTAAAACAATATTTAGACTACCCAGAACATTCCCATCTTCAGATTTATTTATTTCATCCGGAGTACTTGATATAAAAAAAACTCTACATAAAATCAGCAGCAAGCTTTACACTTAAGGTTCAAACAATTCAAGCTCTCAACAATGTCTATAACACAAGATACAACTCCTGTAGAATAAGTGTACCAAAGTGTAACAAGACCCAAACCCAGAGATGCGTACTATATGTTGGCCCTAGAACCTATAACATATTACCAGATTTCATAAGATATGCTATCTCAACTGAAACATTTAAACTATTTATAAAAAAATGGCTCTTAAATATGTCTAGTGAAGAATTTGGCAGGATTTTTAGTTTCATTAATTAATAATGTTTAGTTTAAATATTTAATGCTAGTTTGATCTCTGAGGTAACGGTAAATTTGTAAATAGTTGCTATATAGACAACCTAAGACAAATAAGCTCCTTTCTCAAGCTCTGCTTTTAAGGAGTTTTTAAAGAAAAGTTTAATTTTAAGATCAATAAAATGCTATGTTTATTTCCTGAATAAATAAATAAATAAACTAAAAAAAAAAAATTATAATCTTTAGTTTTTTTCATGTGATAATGAAAAACAAGAAAAGATAGCAATCAGAAAAAGCATTTCACTGGAAACTAAAATGCAAGTGATTAGAAGATTAGATTCTGGTGAAAGTCAATCTCAAACTAGTGCTGCATTGACTTTGGCAACTTAAACAATAAGGCCAATTCTTAAGAATAAAGAAATAATACTGTCATCGGTAACTGCAACTACGTCAAGCTCTGCCACTAGAACTACCCGTTCTAGAAATAACATTATAGAGGAAATGGAAAAACGACTGTCTATATGGATTAACGACGAAATTGAACGCAATATGCCATTAAGCCAATCTATCATAATGGAAACAGCTAGAAGAATTTTTAATTACATGCAGGCTGAGGCAAGTGACATAAGTGAAACTTTCGTTCCTAGTCGAGGATGGTTTAATAGATTTAAACATCGAAAGAATCTTCACAACATAAAGATTACAGGAGAAGCAACAAGTGATAATAAGAAAGCGGTGGCTGCATTCTCAGCGACATTAAAAACAGTAATTGAACAGGGAAACTATCCTCCAGAATTGGTTTTAATATTGATGAAACAGGCTTGCTTTGGAAAAGAATGCCAAAACTAACATTTCTATCCCGTGAAGAGAAACGAGCACCAGGATTTAAAGCTGCAAAAGATCGCTGAAAACTTCTACTGAGTGGTAACGCAACCGGAGATTTCAAATTAAAACCACTCCAAAAACCCAAGAGTGATGAAAGGCATATCTAAATCAACTTTACCTGTAATTTGGGAGTCGAATGAAAATTTGAACAAAGAGCACTACTATTAATTAATATGCTCCAATCCACCCAACGAATTTATCAGAATTAACAACATGCATTCCAGCAGTGGCGGATCTAGGATCTCGACGAAGGGGGGGGTCCAAAAAATTTCTGCCTAACCATAACCTCATTTTCTAACATAACCTAACATAACCTCATTTTCTAATTCTCTCATTACATCCCGCATAAAACTATGATAATGTCTCTTGTGTGTACATACGTTTTAATTCAGAACATCCTCTTCACGACAGAGTATATAATTTTTTTTTACATATATGTGCATACATATATATACATACGGCGCATATATCTATAGATATATGCGCCGTAATTGAAGGTATAAACAATCAAAGTATATATTTATTATGCGTTGTAGTCACAAAAACGTAAAATCACGAATATGAAAATATGCACATTCAAGAAATGTCGTTTTCTGTATTCTACATATCTCACGTGTTCGACATTTTAAATAGCGCGCCAACAATACTGCGATGGCAGCGCCTCGGCGTGAGATTTTCCCCGAACTTTTACTGTAACAAAATGCATCTGTCATTCAGTCATTTTGTCGTGATCTGTCGTAATTTGTGATCAACTGTGTCAGTATTTTGAGGAGATACGAAAGGTTGGAGAATTTCATGATGAAATGACCGATGAAATTTTCATCGGTCTCATTCCGTTTGAGTCGAGCTAAGAACATGAAGAGAAATTTATTCGCTTATTTCACTCGTCTTGATCCCGGATCTGAACCAGAGAAGAAAAAAAAGGAAGAATCGGTAAGTTAAAAAATTCGGGTATTTGTATAGTTTGGCTGCCCCGGCCCAAAATGAGAAAAAAAAATTGAAAAAAGGGTGTATTTCAAAGGGGAAGGACGTCCCGATGCGATTTTTGTTGAAATTGAGAGTTTGTTCAAATGAATAATTATTAAAAATGTGTTGAAAATTTGGTACCTTGGACTTGTTAATATCCGGTAAATCCATGTTTTCTCACATGAAAAAAGTGGCCGGGGATGAAGTTAGTTGCTTAAAATAAGTTCGGACTTGACGCGGAATTGGACAAACAATTAGAATTGTTTCAAAAAAGGGAGTTCTTTTCCAGCGCCGAAGTGAGAGAGAAAAGGGGAAATACTTGCTTTAGCTCGAAACGTAACCTGTAATATTGTTGTTGTTTACATTTGTTTGAAATTCGCTGACAATAACAATATCAAACAACAATATTACAGGTAAAGCAAGCTAAAGCAAGTATTTCCCCTTTTTTCTCCCACTTAGGCGCCGGAAAAGTATTCCCTCTATATCGCAGTATTTTCTGCACATCAATTGTCCACCAAATTAAAAGGAAATGACGACGCGCACGCAAAAACGCCTTATCTCGTCTGTTAACACGCCACCCACAATCACCACAGCACAACACAGTCACCTCGAGGATCAGTCAACCAAAATCAACACTTATTGACAGCTACAACGTAACCTCACTTATGCGTTTTTCGAAAATCATTTTTTCAAACAATTTCAATTGTTAATGTACTAGATCAATCGTAAAATATGTTGTTAGGAGTAATATAAAGTTTACTCATTTGGAAATAATTATCTGATAATATAATATAATATGAATGAACCGTGGATCGTAAATGAAAAACGAATTGAAGTTTTGTATACTTTTCAGAATAAGATTGACGAATCGAAGTTGAATGCTGGAGAAAGTACTTTTGAGACAGTCGAATCAGCAGAAGATTCATTTTCAAACAACACTACCGATTCTCATGATGTGTCAGTTCCCAGCAAGCGACTGACTGAAAAAATGCATCAACTAAAATTAATAACGTGCATTTTCCTAAAAACGACATAGGCGTCGTTGCTCGAAATCTGCGGAATGCACCAAATCCAGACGAATTACTCAAAATTATCGATGATTCATGGAGACCATCGGCCACATTTCAATTTCCGAAATCAAAAGCTGGTGTCAAAAGTTTATCATTTCAAACGAAATGGTTGGAAGAGTTTAGCTGGTTAGCATATTCTGCTAAAGAAGACGGTGGATATTGTAAGTACTGCGTAGCTTTTGGTGTTAAAGCCGGTGGGACACATGATGTCAAGCTAGGAAAGCTCGTTACTAAACCGTTCAATGTTTGGAAGCATGCGAAAGAAACCTTCCGAAACCACGAAAATCTCGATTATCATAAAAAATCTTTTTTCGGTATTGAACACCTACGTGATATTAAACTTGGAAGAAGTAAGCCCATTGATTTGATGATCGACGAGCAGAAGGAAAAAACCATGAAAGAAAATTATGAGAGACTTAAACCCATAGTTGGCGCTATTGTTTTGTGTGGCAGGCAAGGGATGGCTCTTCGTGGTCACAGAGACGATGGACCTTTGTATAAGCCTAGGATTGGCAATGAAACTGACAAAGAATCCTCGAACGAAGGGAATTTTCGTGCAATTTTACGATATCGAGCTGAAAGTGACAATATTCTGAAGCAACATCTCTTAACAGCTCCGAAAAATGCAACGTATTTAAGCAAACCAATTCAGAATGAAATAATCGAAACTTGTCACATACTGATCAGAAAAAAAATTGTTGCCAAAGTGAACGAAGCGAAAGGATTTTCAATTTTGGCGGACGAATCGACTGATATTTCTAGCATAGAGCAACTTTCCACGTGCGTACGATACTTGGATCCGAAATTGAATGTCTGCGAGGATTTTCTTGGATTTGTTCCAGTGTTCGACGTTTCTGGCAAAGGCTTAGGAAACACTATAAGGAATTATTTACTTGATATCGGCGTTGATTGTTCATTCATGCTTGGTCAAGGATACGACGGTGCACCAGTTATGAGTGGCGAAGTCAATGGAGTACAAGCCCATATCAGGTCTCATTTTCCTCTGGCAATCTACGTTCATTGTGCCGCCCACAGCTTCAGTTTGGCCATCAATGCGGCTTGCGGAGTATCAGGTATAAAAAATGCGTTAGGAACTATCGGAACAATCGAAGCATTTTTCCACTGGCCCAAGAGACAAAGCATTTTGAAGGAAGAAATTTTGAAAATGCCGAAAAAGAGTGACCGGAGGAAAGAAAAATTGAATTCTTTCGCTGTTACGAGATGGGCTCAGTCTCATGAAGCAGTTTCAACTTACCTGGAACTTCAACCGGCCGTTATTGAAGCTTTGGAAGAAATAAAAAATTGGAAAGATCGAGATACTTCACAAAAAGCTTCTCAACTTTTGACCGCGATTTTGACAATCGAATTTCAAATCTCCTGTCATATAATGGAATCGATCAATTCTATCGTCTTGCCTCTGAGTCGGGAATTGCAGACGAAAAATCAAGACCTAGGAGAAGCCACGAAGTTAGCTGATGATGCCACGAATGATATCAAGGAAAAGCGGGAAAACGTTGATTCAAATTTTCGTATCATTTACGACAATGTTGCTGAAATCTGTTCCGAATACGAAATTGATATGAAATTGCCTCGTCGTTGCAGTCAACAAAAAAACCGTTGCAACATCGAAACACAAAACGTCGAAGATTATTACAAAATTGCCTTCTACATTCCATTCCTTGATACTTACATTTTCCATCTCGAAAGTCGGTTCGAAAAACACAAATCGATCTTCTACAGTTTCGGACAACTATTTCCTTCCAAACAGGAATTTGATCAGGAAAAATGCGCAGATCTTTACAAGTTTTATGACGAAATATTGGACTGTTCAGAAAGGAATTTTATCTCAGAGATCAAAATGTGGAGGCAACGGATCTCCGATCAAAATATTCAAAATGCGCTCGATGCATTATCAGTGAGTAACTTTAGATCGGAATTTTCACTTCCAGTATCAGTTTATATCACCTATCGAATGCTAAATATTCAATTTTTACGTTATTTTTTAGGTCATCAATGAAAAATGCTTCAAAAACGTGAACACGATCTTACGAGTATTGGCAGTGTTACTCGTAACAACAGCAACTCCAGAACGATCATTTTCGACCCTGAGAAGAATAAAAAACTATCTTAGAAGTACAATGGGACGGGAGCGCCTGAATGGACTCGCTTCTTTGAGTATCCATCCACAAATTGGACTAACAGAAGACGAAATTCTGCAAGAATTCTTCAAAAAACCGCGGAATTTCAAAAACGATTAAGATTTTTCCTAGTTTTCGCACTATCGCTAATATAATGTAGTAAACTGAATTTAATAATAATATCATGTATGTCAAAATACGAGAAATCATTCATTTGCACATTACAATCTTTTTTGAATTTTCGAATCGTGAAATATAATATGCAAATTTTTGGCGACAGAATATCAGGATTCAAAATTCAGGTCCAATCGGGCCCGGACCCTCCTGGGGGGGGTCCGGACCCGAGGACCCCCCCCGTGGATCCGCCACTGCATTCCAGTCAAAGTGGTTTTCTTACCGCCTAACACAACTGCCTTAATCGAACCAATGGACCAAGGCACTATATCCAATTTTAAGGCTTATTATTTACGGCGAACATTTAAGCAGAAGGGAATCAATCAACAAGAGAATTTTTGAAAAACTACAATATCATGAATGCTGTAGAAAACATAAAGCTTTCTTGGAATGAGATAACATAATCTTTGAAAGGAGTATGGAAGACCATTTGGCCAGATTTAAGTAAGAACAAAGAAATTGGACACTCTGTCGATATGAATGAAATAGTGGAATTAGCGAAACAAACCGGTTTAGATGAAGTAAATGTGGAGGACGTCGAAGAAATAGTTCAAGAAATGGCAGCAGGTCTTTCTAATGATGAGCTCAAGGAATTTATTGAGCAAGAAGAAAACAAAAATATTCATAGTAGTGTGAGTTCGAAGAAGAGCGAAAAGAACTTTCGATGGCTTGTGTTAAAAGGTGTTTGACCACTATAACTGAAATCATGGACCAATTTATTGAAAATGATCCAAATTTTGACAGGAGTTCAAAAGCAAGACGGGGTGTTACAGATGCTTTATCCACTTATCAACAACTTCTAACAGAACACAAAAAGAAAATGCAAGCTACATTAGATGCCTTCTTGACAAAAAGGCAGAAAATTGGAAACACAGAATAGATTGAATGATCTGACTGACTTAGAATTTTATTTGTTTTTATAAGTATAATCGTTTATATTGTTTTAAGTTTTGTACGAAATAAATGTTTGGCTTAATTTTTATTTAAAAAAACATAATTATTAAATTAAATATTTAACCAATTTTCTATCCATCTTCCCCAAACCCAATAAATACATATTTACATGTTAAGATTGCCTCATTTAGCGCTGTTTCGCATTACGCTCTACTTTGATGGAACGTATCTCCTGCGTTAAGCGGGGTCTTACTGTATATTATAAATACAGACTGCACAAATCAAGACGACGAAAAATGAATTCAAGCAATCATCAAGAAAAAGATCCGAAAACAAAATCGGGAGAATTTAGCAACATTGAAACTGACGAAAGAAGCTCCAAAACGCGTATCAGTGACATATTCCAGGTATTCAAAAGACATCGGGAAAGTGTTCAAACATCACGGAATAGAAATTGAGTCCTCTAATCGCAGATACGCAGCACGAAAAATATTGGGATGGGGCAAGGATCTAAAAACGATGGAAGAGACGAGTGGCATTTACAAAGTAGCATGTAGTGTTTGTCTTATGATATATATCGGACAAACGAAAAGATTGATCCCGGTCAGGTTCCATGAACATATTAGGGAAGCACAAATCGCTGCCAAAAAATGAGGTCGGCCTTAGCTAAACAAATCATCGATGAATAACACATGATGGATATTAACGATGTAGGAAATTCGACGCGATAGAAGCAATAAAGATAATCCCAGTACCTGAGAAAAGAAGGATAAATACGGATAACGGTGATTGCCATTCAGTGTTATTTAGCTTAATTAAATCGTAAATATAATTGGGTTTTCTAAAGTTATTTGTACTTAAATAAACATCCTGCAGGCGAATAATAGTCGAAAATAGCTAGTATACGAAATTAATAAAATATGTAATTTTCAAAGAAAAATTAGTTTCATAATAAGAGGAAATATCATTTTTCTTGAATAATCATCATGTCTTTCCTGCACTTGTCACATCATATTGCGTCTGATAACTCGTCACCTGAGCTAAAGCATAATGATAGTATTTTACTTGAACGACGTGTGAATGCAATTTGCAATGTGTTCGCACTATAGGACTTACGATATCATCTTGTACATAAATTATATTAACGAATAAAGATTGGTCCAGTTATGAATCTCATCCCGTGGTGTTAAGGTAATTTAATTCAAACACTTTCCCAGACATTAAGTATATTCGCCTAAGACCTTTGCACAATTCCCAGAAGTAATCTTGGTGGTACACCTAGAGTTAGTCCGCCTTAGTACCAATTAAAATCAAAGATTATTAGCGCTGATAAAGTGTATGTTAACAATCATGCACTAAAAACCAAAACATAATTATATTTCCCACGTCCACATGGAATCCCCGCTAACATGATACTAATATCATGATACCAACAATTCATCGTTTCACACGATAAATTTCTAATGAAGAGATCTACGAATATGTCCGATATCTTTCCCATGTCCACCTGTGGGATCATGTTCCAGAGCTACCAAGAAGAAGTTGCAGCCACCTGTGGGATCATGTTCCAGAGCTACCAAGAAGAAGTTGCAGCTGTACGTGAGAACATTCATCTGTACGTGGGAACATCCAACACCCATCATCCATCCATCAACACTATAAATGTAATTAGATGATAATAGAATTTTTTCAGTAATTAACTTGACATCTTGTCGAATACATATGACAAAATAAAGTTTATTAAAATAACCCGGTGGTTTTTAACTGGCGCCCGAGCAGGGACCCGTATACGAAGTATCCGCGAAAGTTGACAAAAGTATCCGTGCAGATCATCAAGGAATCAACGAACAGTGGTACGAACGCGTACGCGGTTTCCAAAAATTTACAAAACGTGCTGTTGAAAAGAGGCCCCCGAGTATCTCCAGCGTGGGAAAAAAGGAGTCAGTTCTGCTGACAGCCGCTCCAGCCACAAACTATGCTAAGGAAATTTATTTTATTGTAAGTAATATTTGTAATTTCATTCAAAAAAATTTTTTTAAGTGATCATATTGAAAAATCGTGCATTGTGAAAAAATATTGTGGAAAATATATATAGTGTGCGTTTAATTGATAATAATAATTAAATATATCAGTAAAGGCCTTCCCTTTCTGTTGAACAGAGGTTTTCCTTGAAGTAAAGAATTCTTTTTGAAGTTTCTCACTCGTTCCGATAATTTTGAAAGCTCTCGGAAAGTGAATAGAAATTGTGAATCCGCAACTTGTCACTTTGTCTAGATCGATTGCAAGATTCAATATCGAGTTGATTTTGTGTTTCTTCGATTGCGTTCTCCGATTTCTCTGATTCCCGTGAAAATGTCCCGGAACGAAAATTTGATCCGACCAGCTCGGTTCCGCATTGATGAGGCTCCTCGTGATGCTGCGCCCGCTAACGTTCCGCTGCCCATCGCGGAGCCTGCCGATGGTCCAAACCCTCCCATTGTAAATTTGCAACCTCAGATTGAGGCCATGATTTCACGTATCCTTTCTACGGAGTGCCCCAGGATTGTCAATTCCATCTTGAACCCTAACGCAAGTTTTCTCCCTGAAACAGACCAGGGTATCAATGCCGATCAACTAGGGAATCTTGCCGATATGGACAGGATTCCCGACGTTGTAAAGAGCTTGCGAGAATTTTCAGGAGCTCCTGGAGAGTTCAGTTCCTGGAAAAAGAGTGTGGAACGTATCTTAAATTTGTACGAAGGGTCTAAGGGGACTCCACGATATTTTGGCATATTAAACGTTATCCGGAACAAGATCGTCGGCCAGGCCGACACCGCGCTCGAATCATACAATACACCGCTCAGCTGGGAGCGAATTGCTAAATGCCTAACCCTGCACTACGCAGACAAAAGGGAACTCGGTACCTTGGAGTATCAGATGACTTGTCTTGTTCAAGGCAACGATTCCATCCAAGGTTTCTATCAAGCTGTTTATCAACACTTGTCTCTCATATTGAATAAAATATCTTGTATGGAAATGGGAGTAGAGGCAATGAATATAATGGTGCGCTCATACCGAGATAAAGCTCTCGATACTTTCATTAGGGGTCTTAAGGGTGATCTGCCGAAATTACTCAGTATGCGGGAACCAGCCGATCTACCACAGGCATTACACCTTTGTTTAAAATTAGAAAATCTTAACTATCGCACTCAACATGCTAACAACAGTGGGCACTTAGTACGAAGCGCACAATCTGCTCCACCCCTCCCTCCGCGACACAATAAACCTCCTGTTCTCTTGCCTCGACGTATGTTCTACCCCGAATTGTTTCAACCACCTCGTCCACCCAAACAGTATAATCCATTTAATAATGCACACGTAAACCAAACCCACCCAAATTTGTTGAACCATAATCCAACACAAAGAAACCATTTCAATAACGCTTACCAACAGAATACCTTTCAACCTTCACCAAGAGCCTACTTTAACAACCCTTTCCAGCACAACGCCTTCCAGCCCCCTGCGAAACCACAACCAAGGCCAGAACCGATGGATGTAGACCAATCCATTCAATCCCAAGCGGTCAACTATCAGAATCGCCCGAGAAACGAGTATCCCTTCAAAAGGCCAACCTCTCAACCAGTCTTCCAGCCCAACAAACAACAAAGGACATATCACACACAAAGCTACAATATTGAACCCGACGTCTTTAGGTATGAGGATACCCTCAACAACGCGGATATCCTAGAGTATCTATCTCTTGAGGATACGGTACCTTTTCCACCACAGTTCGACGAAGGAGTGGCAAGGGACGTTCTCGACGATCACGCCGAACCTTCTCACAGTTCATCCGAACCACCACAAGAAACAGAGAGCGAAGAGTTACAGGATATTCATTTTTTAGGTTGAATTGCTCTTCGCTTCCGTATTTCGAGTACCAAGCGGAGAGCGGTGCCATCCTGAAGTTTCTAATCGACACCGGTTCTAACAAGAACTACATTCATTCAAGTTGCGTGAGACACTACTATCCCAACAAAACACAATTTTTCGCAAATTCCGTTGGTGGGAACGTTAAAATTACTCATTTTTCCGTCGTAAGCCTTTTCGGCCCATCAGCACCAAGCTTAAAATTTTTTATCCTACCAACATTGAAGTCCTTCCACGGAATCATTGGAAACGATAGCCTCAAGGAACTGCGTGCAGTTATCCATACTGCCGAGAACTTCATAACTTTTTACGGTGATATACATATCCCTATAAAACAACGAATTTCTGAGTCCGTTAATAACATCAACATTCGCACGTCTCACCTTACAAAAAGTCAAGCCTCAAAGTTGCTGGACGTTTTGAATTGTCATGCCGAGCTTTTTTCCGAACCAAACGCTGCACTTACCTACGTGACGACAGTCAAGGGCGAAATACGCACGCTTAACGATGAGGCTATATATTCAAAACCATATCCTTACCCAATGGCCCTAAAACATGTGGTCGAAAGTGAGGTTAAAAAGCTGCTTGCAGATGGAATTATTAGACCATCGAAGTCACCCTACAATGCTCCCGTATGGGTGGTTGGGAAGAAACCCGATTCTTCGGGAGAAAGGAAGTATAGGTTGGTCATCGACTATAGGAAGTTGAACTCAGTGACCATAGCCGATAAATATCCAATTCCCGAGATTAACGAGGTTCTCGCCAATTTAGGAAAGAACAACTTTTTCTCAGTTGTTGATCTGAAGAGTGGTTTCCATCAGATTCCATTAAGGGAATCTGATATAGAAAAAACTGCATTCTCGGTTAATAATGGGAAATACGAGTTCACTCGCCTTCCCTTCGGCCTGAAAAATGCCCCATCGATATTCCAAAGGGCTCTTGATGACATTTTAAGGGACCATATTGGAGTAAGATGCTACGTCTACATAGACGATATTATCATTTTCGGAAAATCTGAAAACGAGCACCTTGATAACATCAACACCATCTTCGAGACGCTGAGAGATGCCAATATGAAGGTCCAAATAGATAAGTGCGAATTCCTTAAAGACACAGTGGAGTTCTTGGGTTTCATTATTTCAAAGGACGGTATCAAAACTAACCCACAAAAGGTTGAAGCAATTGCCAACTTCCCTATCCCTAAAACGCTGAAGGAGCTTCGCTCATTTTTGGGTATGGCAGGATACTACCGCCGGTTTATTCGAGACTTCGCTAAACTTGCAAACCCTTTAACATCATTACTCAGAGGAGAAGAAGGTAGAATTTCCAAAACAATGTCCAGCAAAATAAACATCGAACTAACTAATGATGCCTTGGAGGCCTTCCAGAAAGTAAAAAGTTCCCTTCTCTCTCAGGACGTCACACTTTCATTTCCAGATTTTGAAAAGCCTTTCGAACTGACAACGGACGCGTCTCAATATGCGATTGGGGCAGTCCTGTCACAAGACAAAAGGCCCATATCCTTCTTGTCCCGCACATTAAGCAAAACGGAGGAAAATTATGCCACAAATGAAAAGGAAATGTTGGCAATATTCTGGGCAGTCACTTCCCTTCGCAATTTTCTCTATGGGTCAAGAAAAATAAAAATTTACACTGACCACCAACCCCTTTCCTACGCACTCAGTAATAAGAATGCAAACACGAAGATGAAACGCTGGAAATCAACCCTGGAAGAATATAATCACGAGATCATATACAAACCTGGCAAAGCTAATGTCGTGGCTGACGCACTTTCTAGACTTTCACCCCACGATTCAAACGTCCGTTCGATGACAGCTACTGTTCACAGCCACGATAGTTCTCCCCAGAACCTCATTCCTTCAGTAGAAACACCCATCAATGCCTTTAGGAACCAAATAATCCTAAAATTAGGGGAAGAAACAAGCTACCAGCTCGAAAGACCATTTCCAAATTACCTTAAGCATACTTTTATTGAGCCCGACTACACAAGAAATAGCCTGATTGGAATTTTTAAAAGATTTTTAAATCCAGGACTTGTCAACGGCATCTTAACAACAGAAGATATAATGGGTAAAATTCAAGAGTTCTATCCCAACTACTTTAGTAATTACAAGCTCAGATTTACCCATAAAGAAGTCGAAAATGTGTCAACCGATGTAGATCAGGAAGAAATAATCCTGAAATATCATAAGCGTGCCCATAGAAACGCAAACGAAAATCACCTCCAAATCATTGAGAAATACTATTTCCCGAAAATGAAATCCAAAATCAAACGTCTCGTCAAGCAGTGCACCATTTGCGTCGAAAAAAAGTACGACCGTCACCCTAATACTCCTGTTCTAAAGGCTACACCTATTCCCGAATTTCCTGGCCACATCTTACACATAGACATATATATGACTGGAAAAAATGTAGTTTTAACTGCAATAGACAAATTTTCAAAGTTTGCCCAAGCAAGAATACTTAAATCCAGGTCTATCGAGGATGTAAGAGGACCTTTGAGGGAACTTCTCCTCTTCTTCGGTGTTCCAAAATGCGTCGTCATGGATGGCGAAAAATCCTTGAACTCAACCTCGATCATATTCATGATGGAGGACCAACTTGGAATTCAACTTTACAAAACGCCTTCGTATAAAAGCGAAGTTAATGGGATCGTGGAAAAATCCCACTCTACACTTACTGAGATCATGCGATGCCTTCAAAGAGAAGGTGTTCATAGATCCTTCGAAGAACTACTGGAACGCTGCGTGTACGAATATAACTACACAATTCACTCTACTACGCGCAGCAAACCAATAGAAACATTTTATGGCCGAATCATATCAACCAACCCAGAGCAAATCGAGAAGTCTAGAAAAGACAATATCGATCAGCTCGTCCTCAAGCAAGGAAAAGATCTCAAATATAACAACCAAAACCGCCACCCAATTAAAGACTACGAAGTAGGCCAGACCATTTACGTTAAAATCCATAAAAGGAAAGGTACCAAACTGTCCGCTAGATATCGCAAAGAGATAGTTAAGGAAAATAAACCTACCTTTGTTATAACAGAATCTAAAAAAACCATCCACAAAAGTCACATTAGAAATTAAAATTTTTACAGATTTTTGGCCATCGCTTCAAATGCAGATGTGCAGATTCTCGATTACACCAACTCTCAGATCATTGCCCTGAAACTAGGACACGCCAAACTTCAAACTGGTAATCTACATCTAATCCATATTTTTCAACCAGGTCGATTCCGAGATTTCACATTAGAAGCCACATCCCTGATTAGTAAACACATTCCGGAAAGCAACCCCTTTTTCCCATTCCTACAGCATGAACTTCAGGAAATCGGAGAACTAATCAATTATACGGCCATTCATCATAAAAAGAAAAAACGCTCACTTAACTTTATCGGTTCCGCATGGAAGTGGGTTGCGGGAAGTCCCGACCACGATGACTTGATACTACTTCAAGGAAACTAAACGATGCACTCCAAAATAATCACAAGCAAGTCCTAATTAACGAGCAATATAACAAAAGGATAAATGAAATTACAAATATTACAAATAAAATTCTAAACGAAATTAGAAGAGACGATTCCTTTGTAGACACTTTGGCTTTAACTTTAAATCTTAAGATGAAAATTGTTAAAAGCGAATTAACTAACATTGTCCAGTCTATACAACTAGCTAAATCAAACATTGTAAATGTTAAAACATTGTTTAAATCCGAAATTGCCGCCATTGTAAAAAATGTAGATAAACAAAATATTCCATTTTCAAACATTATTGAAGCTCTAGAATTCGCTGAAACGAAAATTGCCTCTAATATAACGCATATATTGTACATTCTTAATATTCCAATAACAAGTGAAGCTATTTTCGGAAAGTTTCTAATTAAACCTGTTAAAAAAAAACAAAATGATTAACAAAATCGAATATAATTATGTTTTGAAAAACGACAAAAATATATTTGGAATAAAAGAATCATGTAAAATGTTTGGAGAAATTTCAATATGTAAAAGAAGCAACATTCTAGATATAAGTAATACAACCTGCTTACCAAAATTACTCGAAAGCGAAAAAGCCTACTGCAACAAAACCAATAGTCATCACGTTCCCACGGTCGAGGAAATCAAACCAGGGGTTATAATGCTCAATGACTTCACCGGAAACATAGCGATAAATGAAACAGCAACCAATCTTACCGGCACCTACCTCATAAAGTTTGAAAATGCTACAATCAAAATCAACGACACTAAATTCATCTCAGAAGACCTCGTTTCGCTCCAGCCCTTACCACCAATGCTCCAAAAAAACTCCGAAATAGACCAATTTGAGGAAATACTATCCCTGCAAATGTTAAAAGAACTGCATATCAACAATACAAAAACGATTGACCTAATCGAATCCGAAAAAACCCAAACCAAGTGGACAAACTGTGGGCTTTTTACCATCTTATTCGCCGCAATAGTTGTTTTGGCCATATTTATGCGGAAAAACAAAAAAACCAGCATAATGCTAAAAAATGAACCACCGATGGAAGTCACCACCGAGCCAACAGTTATATTTACGAATATAGCGCAACAACCGTCGCTGAAGATCATGAGTGAACCCAAAATCGCCGATATTAAGCATCATTCAAAAAGCCTATACAACCTACTATATTTTTAAGCTGATCGAGGCCGCTCAGATCTAAGAGGGGAGGTGTTAACAATCATGCACTAAAAACCAAAACATAATTATATTTCCCACGTCCACATGGAATTCCCGCTAACATGATACTCATATCATGATACCAACAATTCATCGTTTCACACGATAAATTTCTAATGAAGAGATCTACGAATATGTCCGATATCTTTCCCATGTCCACCTGTGGGATCATGTTCCAGAGCTACCAAGAAGAAGTTGCAGCCACCTGTGGGATCATGTTCCAGAGCTACCAAGAAGAAGTTGCAGCTGTACGTGAGAACATTCATCTGTACGTGGGAACATCCAACACCCATCATCCATCCATCAACACTATAAATGTAATTAGATGATAATAGAATTTTTTCAGTAATTAACTTGACATCTTGTCGAATACATATGACAAAATAAAGTTTATTAAAATAACCCGGTGGTTTTTAACTTGTAGTATAGTGAAAAATTCAAACAAAGGAGTTTGAATTCAAACAATAATAATTGTAAAAGGGATTTAGAGCTCTGATTTATGCTTTTCACGTCAAGCACTTTTGAATTTAAAATGTTTGCACTTTAAACTAACTTCTTTGATGTCTTACACGAAAGCCCGTCTCTTTATAGATTATACTTCGTTTCATTGGATAATCTTCTTTTCATGTGTTGTGACATGTGATACTTTCCATATGACTGTCAGTGTCACTGTGATGCGAATTAGTTCAAATTTTGTCGGGTATTAGACTTTGTCAGCCTGACATTTCGTGATTTTTTAGCTAACGAAAATTTAATTTGGATTTGTATTGCCCTGATCTAAATGTCCACTTTAGGCAGTTCAGAGTAAGAAATATTCCTTTTGATAAATATTTACCTTGGCGGTATCTGCAAAGCGTGACATGTAGACGTGGAAATTATCTCAAAAAGTTCAATTGTGGCCGTTCAAGTAATACGTAAGCACTATAGGGGGGTCTTTGCTTTGCTTATTTTTGATGACATGGGAGTGGGGGGTCTAAATTGTGATTACATCAGCAGTAGTTAGTATTTTTTTTGCACATATGGCCACCCACACATTGTCTATGTTTGAAAACTCGCTTAGAACAGAGAATTACCGCGCGCTATTTACTTGTCCTAATTTCTTCCGTCAATCTAGTGTCGTTTCGGTACGATTGTCAATTTGACATATTGTAAGCAAAGCAAAGCAATTTAGTGTTTATCTTAACGTTGACCCACTTTCGCCAATGTTGAATTGTTTCAATAAGATGTCATTTCAAATAGACAAATCCAAGTTGTACTAAAAGTTGTTGGAAAGTTTTAAAAAATCTCATGCAAATACAAAAATACAACATGTATAGAAGTGGGTAAACAAAGTGTGGTGTAATTATAAGTTACAAGCAAAGTCCGACAAGGAACTTGATATTATTGTCTCCAAGAGAATTGAATTGCAAGTAGCGACTAAGAACAAATCAACCATTTTAAGTATGAGTAAAGAAAACATAATGATTAGCAGACATTACCTTTAATGATTAGCAGACATTACAGCCTACCTTTAATTTATCTAATGAACATTATTAGATAGATTTATTCCTTATAATTGATTCCATCGATTGGTCACAAAAATACAAAGTGTTAATTTTTTTTGTATTTAACGGGTTCGATTCCCGGTTGTGGTATTTTTAGTTGATTAATCGTATTTCTCTTACAAAATGTACATATTTTTTTTCAGAAATTTAGAGAAGGTCTCTTAGGCACGCTTTCTTGTAACTATATGGGTATCATACCCTTACTGACGTGTCTCAATGATTAATCAGCCCTGCGTTTGATCGGATAAATGTATAAAACTGTAGATTCATTTTCGCTATGTAAATTAAATGAAACATGTTAAATGTACTTACTATAGTGTGTGTGTATCTCTTTTTAAGCTTAATAAGGCAATCATTAGCAGTGCCTATAGTGTATCAGTGGCTAGACATTAACACTGCACCAATTAGACTTACGTGAATGCAATAATAATTTATTCATGCTTATTCTATTAAATACAATTTTTCTTAGCCTAAATCTGATGATTCAATGAAAATTGATTAATTGGTTGATAGATAGTTCATAATCAGAGCTATTCTATAATGTAAATATTAACAAGTACATAACTCATGAACAAGCCTATTCCGATATGTTTATAAGTTCAATTACTTTACGATAATTGTAATTTGTGCATTTCTTAACGATTGAATGTATTTGGAATTTTGCAATTTTCGAAATAATGAAATGCTGAATATCACAGGGAGTTCAATGATATTGGGAATGCTGAATATTACAGAAAGTTCAGTGATATTGGAAATGCTGAATATTACAGAGAGTTCAATGATGTTGGATATGCTAAATATTACAAAGAGTTGAGAATGATAAATATTACATCGAGTTTAATGAATTTTAAATGATGAATATTAGAAAGTATAGTTCACTGACGTGAACATATACCTGTAAACCTGCAGACAAAACACAAATTAAATAGCCAGCTACAAATACTAAAGAACAGGAACAGGACGACATAAAACATGGAGAGGAATCACAACAGCAATGCGAAAACACAGAAAATACAGATAAACAGCCGAGAGCAAAACCTTTTCAGGAAGCTATGAAAAATAAGATTGCTCTGCTCGAAAAAAATCTGAATGCTTTGTATTCTGCCAGAGATACTATGCCAAGCCGTGTTGAATTTAATAAACAGATCATTAAGTTGCGCGAAAAATTAAGAACTGCGAAAAAGTCTTTAAACAGGAAGATTCAAAACGCTGTTGCCCAGGAGAAACACAGAGATGGTATGAAAAGAAACTTAGAAGATATTTGTCTCGAAAATCCAGAAATTAAAAAAAACTATCCCTGAGGGATTCAGTATGACATCCTAGCCTAGAAAACGATCAACCATTACTATTGAAAACAATTGCGGAGATTGCTTTATTTGGGAGTGCAGCAGATGATAGAAGACGAACGGAATCTATTCGCAGTGTAAAAACTCTTGATGAACTCACACAAGAATTACGTAAAATAGGATTTGACATTAGTCGAAGTACGACATATTTTCGTTTGATTCCCAGAAAATCTAATTCTGCAAAGGGAAGAAGACATGTGTCGACAGTCCCTGTTAAGCTCACTCAGGCTCAGGCTGATCACCACAAAATCCACTTAGAAAGCATTTTCGCTGAAACATCAATCCATTATTTGGAGAACATAGCATCCATACTTGTACCCGATCAAGTATTTTTCATATCTCAAGATGATAAAGCTCGAGCCCCTATTGGTGTTACTGCGGCAAATAAGCAAGCACCTCTTCTCATGCACATGAAATATAGAATCAAATTGCCTGATCACGACTGGGTAATCGCTGAACGGCATAAATTAATACCATCAGTTTATGCTGGTATCAAAATCACTTCCAGTATGTTAGGACAACCGTAAGTCGTTATATATTCTGGACCAACATACATCGTTATCCGAAGTGGAAAGCATAGTTCATCTACTGCTAATACTCATGCTCAGACGCTTCTCGAACTTAAAGAGTTTCAAGCATTAGCTAAAACTGACCACGGATTGATAAAACCAGTGGTAATCGTGACGGTTGATGGAGGGCCAGATGAAAATCCACGTTATCAAAAAGTCATAGGGTTTGCTATACACTTTAAGCGACATGATATCGATGCATTGTTTTTAGCTATCAATGCTCCTGGAAGAAGTGCGTGTAACAGAGTAGAGCGCAGAATTAGTCGGGAATTGGTCGGTTTTATATTGCCTCATGACCGTTTTGGGTCTCATTTGGATAAAAGTGGCGTTACAATTAATGAACATTTAGAAAGATCCAATTTCGAGTTTGCAGGAAATGTGTTAGCTGAAGTATGGAGTTCAATGGAAATTGATGGCTATCATGTTACTGCAAAATATGTTGGGCCGGGCGAACAAGAACTTTCTAATTTCCCAGACGTTAAATGGTATTCCGAACATGTGCATGAAAGCCAATACTTGCTTCAAATTGTAAAATATAGAAAAGTAGAATGCTGTCGTCCAAGAAGTGGCCTATCTACGTTACTAGACAACAGGTTTCTTCTACCACCAGTAAAAGTAAAACAAACAGTTGATGACTTGGTTTTGGATGATGGAGGGCAATTTCTCAATATTCCAGTCAATTTAGCTCTACGCTGAAATGCTTCACTCAAAGATTTCCTGCAAATGCCATACGATTATTTTTGTCCAACGGTAAAATTGAATCTATCAAGTCGAACATGCAAAACGTGTGGTATTTATCATGCTTGCGTCAAGTCACTAAATCGTCACATCGAGAAGATCCATAAAAAAGTAAGCAGGCACACTGATATGAAAGTTAGTCGCTGCTCGTCGTGCGAATGAACTGAGGTGTATTATTCAATTTGAATAGCTCGATAAGAACGACGCAGACATTTCAAAATTGGATGAAAGTGAGCAGACATACAACATCGAGCAGCAAACATGAATGTCATGGACTGAAGACTGTTAATTGGGATTAATATGTATACCAAAAAATTTAAAAGAAGTTTGTTTTGTTTGTAATATCACTTATGATTATAATATTGGTACCTCACTCTATATTGAATTATACCATGTCAATAAAGTTTGTTTAAATGAATATGAATTTAAGTTCTCTATCCTAAATCTATTTTTTTAGTTCTATTATTATAACTGCTGCTCATGAATAAATAAAAAAGCAGGATACATTGTAAGAAAAATGCATATAGCAATGTTTACGTTAAACATGGGAGGGAAGGGAATAAGAGCTTTGCTTACTTTTGCTGACAAGGCGGATGAGGGCGTAAATAATTGTAATAAGTCTGCTTACGCAATACTTGAACGACCTCATTGCAAATAGGACAAAAATGTGGTTAAATCAGGATTTCGCAGAAATCGCTCAAACCCTAAACATGAAAAAAGAAAAAAACTACATAGTTTCTTGCTGCTTTCTACTTTTATAATGTTTTGCAGGGGCCGGCAAAATAAATAATGACATTTCTGTTATTTGAAATATTTATAAGCGGAATTTGATTTTAGATCTGAATATGAAGCTGATGATGAAGCCAAAATCAAAATATGAAAAAAAAAATATCGCAAACAATTGGAACCTACCAGAAATTGACTAAAGCTTCAAAGTAATCAGGCATTTTGCAAAATTTACCAAAAGGCACTTGACAACAATGTCACCAACTTGAATAGACATTCTTCTCCTTCAATAAAAAAGGAAAAAGATCTTAAAGGACATCGTTGTACAATATAATAGAAAAGAAAAATGCAATAAAAGATACCCAACTTCGAAGTGACATTGTTATGGTAATGTATTGTGTATCTAATCATCTTCCATTTACGATTATGGATTCGTTACTACAATTATTTAAAAAATTACATCCGAGTGGTATATCAGTTAGGTTTGGTGCAACCAAAACTAATCAAATTGTCAATTTAATTGCCCCATATTCGCATAAAAGACTGTGTGTAGAGCTTTTGAGCCGAAAGTTTTCATTGATAATAGATGAAAGCACTGACGTTAGTGTAAAAAAGAGTCTGGTATTGATAGGTCGTTTTTAAGTAGTGATATTATAACTGATAGATTTTTAGGACTAATTTAACTAGATGAATTGACAAAATCTCAGACTCAATTAAATCATAACATTCCATCAGACAACTTCATTGGACTTGGTACAGATAATGCATCGGTAATGAGAGAAGATTTAAATGGAGTGAGGGCTCAATTGAAAACTTTAAATCAACATCTTTTTTTGCCTTGGATGCACTCATCACTCCTACCATTTGTGCGCAGCAATTGCATCTAAGGAAACCCTGTCTAACATCGAAAATTTAGTGAGAAGACTATATTGTTTTTTGTTCCTCATAGTTCTAAAGGACAAATTGATTTAAAAAATGTTCAACAATATTTTCAACTCGAAGACCATAAACTTTTAAACTTATACTCAACACGGTGGTTTTCTATTCTGGATTATGTTGATAGAGTTATTGAGCAGTGGACCGCATTAAAGCATTATTTCATGCTAATTTCTTTTGAAGAAAAAAAAACTGTAAATGTTGCAAGTATTTCAGAAGAGCTGAATGACGAAAACAAAGCATATTTATTATTTTTGTCATATATACTTGCTCAAATTTGTAAAATGAACAAAACATTTCAACCGGAACACCCTAGGATACATATCGTATCACCTTATTAAACATTTTTTTATTAATATCCTTGGGAATTTTCTTAAATCTGAATTCTTGTGCCTTGAAACTGACTTTTCAAAAAAAGACTTTCACTTTTTTGGTCTTGAATTCGAAAAGCATTTTTTAATTACTAAGTTAACAGCTGAATCAAAACTTGGAATCAAAAATAATTTACTCAATTATTACAGCAAGGTTTGCACTGAAGTTAAGAAACGCTTTATTTTGTAGATGTAAAATTAACCTCTTAGATTATGTATTCAGATTTAAGAAATATACAAAACGCCGATATTCCATCTATTTTACCAATTCTGCAAGAATGTTTTAAAGTTCCCTCAGAAGAAACTTTAAATGCACAATGGAGAGCATTAATCACGTTTAAAGCAAATATTTTAAACGAAAAATATGATAAGAATGTTTGGCTGAACTTAATGAAACAATAAAATATTTTAGAAGAAAAATGCTTTAAAGAATTATCTGAATATATTGTTCACTGTAAAGAAGTCGTAACGGTGAAACACCTGTTACTTTATCAATACTTATTCGGTTTAACACCTAATAAGTTCCAGGAAAACGAAATCTGCATTCATTGAACAGTTCAAGGAATATTAGCCAAACAATTAGCGTATTGACAAGTGTAAAACGTTAATATGCTCAAATGTTCAATGACTGCACTAAGCGCACGACTTTCCTAAAACGCTCCCATCAGCCTCACTGGAAGAAAACTAAAAGGCTTTTTTCGTTGAAAAATCGAACAGAACATTTATTTTTCTCTTCAAGTTCTTAAATAGTAACAAAATGCTTACCTAAACTAAAATAGCACTTACAGCAATTCTTCTCATGAGATATTACTTGGAGTAAACAATCCAAAGTCGCGAAATTCCGAATATAATATTTCACACATTCATGATGTCAATGTAGAAAGTGCTGAATTGCATTTTAAGTGGACGAGAACGTACATATTATTCTTGCAACAAAGTGTTGGACTGGTGACGAGAACGTTTGTTTATCTAAAGATTAAATTACGTGACGAGAGAATTATGATTTTGGATTGCTTGGACAATGATAAGATGTATGAAGTAGTAAAATTTGTATACATTGAAATGAAATGGTTTCAGGTTATATTTTACTTGATATTTGAAATATGAAAAATTTGAAATGTGAGATAGCTCTCGAGAAATTCGTAACATATAATTATGTTAACCTTACTAATTTTGCCACATAGCAGTGCAGCGGCGGAACGTTAATTTTCAAAAACGAACTTTGTAATATGTAAAATAAGAAACAGGCTAAAGATTAAAACCCTCCAAAATTTAATGTTTTGTAATGGTTATTAGATACAAAAGAAAAATTTTCGAGCCTCCGTTGGATTTGCTTAAATATTTTAAAAAGTTTAAACTCGTAAATGGAAAATACTAGACATTATAACAATTATACGAGTACATTAACATTTTGTGGGCAAACATTTTTTAATGCTCATATTACCTGTCATACTTACATATGAAATTTTATTAAGTCGACGTGCTGACGGGAGAGTAAAAGTTGAAAGTGAAGTACATGCAAGATAGAAGAAGGAGGTAGAAGAAGGAGACAGAAGATAAAAAGACAGAAGATAAGAAGGAGACAGAAGATTGGTAGAGAAGGAAGTCGAAGGCAGAGGGAGATAGCGAATAGGAGAGAAGTAGAGCGAGAGGAAAGATAGGAGGGTAGAAGGTAGAGCGAGACAACAGATAGATAGAGCAAAATAGAAGAAAATAGAGTGAAAGAGAAGAAGATAGAGCGAATAAAAAGATAGGAAGAAATTGAAGATAGAGCGAACAAGAAGAAAGAAGATAGAATACCGGGACTCTGGGTGAGTACTTGGTATTCCTTTACTGACCTGGGTCAGCCTCAGCCAATTTTTCTTATTATATTTTTCTAAATTCTGAATTTTATTGAAAATTAGTTATTTGGCGGATTTTATAATAATTATAGCATATAGATAGTTCCTTTTTGGTGGACAGGATGGCGACGGACGGTGGCGTGGTTGCCGGACGTGACATACCTGCTGACAAAGATGAGCAAATTGCTTCGTTGGTCGCCCAGCTTGACAATATAACGCTGAAGTTGGATCAAGTGTTTGTAACGCTGTTACAAACACAAGAGACACTCGCTAAAACTAATGCTGAGCTGGCCGACCAGCGAAACGAAAATGAGCTGCTAGCTGCGAAAAATGCAGAACTAGTGATATTGCTCAAGGACAAGGCTAAGGTCAACGGAAAATCCAAAAAAAGACAGCCCTCGGATGAAAAAGCGAAAGGTGAGGGTGTCTTCACCTCCCAAGTCAAGTTCCTCATATGAAACTACAGAGAGTGAGATGGATATTGACTGCGATAATAACAAAGATAAAGAGGATGAGATTTTCCCTGCCCTTCCACCACCAAAACCAGCTACGGTATTCAAAGAAATGGCCATCACACCAAAACCAAAGCCAACAGTTCCAAACACTACAAACACACAACCCGCAACACAAACACAAGAATCAAAAACAGTTCCGATCATTTAACGAGAGCCCTCAAAATGGTCCCAAACACTGAACATAATGAAAACACAAAACATTTCATACACATCCGCAAAAAGGGACTACCTAGGAATACAAATTATACCAACTACACCCACAGATCACAGACGACTGACCAAAGCACTAACAAAGAACGAACTGCAATACCACACTTATATACTGCCAGAAGATAGATAGCTGAATGTTGTCATCAGGGGTCTGTATGGCCTTTCAGCTGAAGAGATAAAAGAAGACTTACAATCTCAGGGCTTCAACCCAATTGAAGTCTACTACATTAAAATGAGGGAAGGTCTCTCTAAAGTCGTCAAGGTTCTCCTCCCAAAAACCGAAACAAATATTTACAACATAAAATCTGTATGCCATCTTATGTGCATCGTGGAAGCACAGCGTCCTCGTACGGGCCAGGGTATGTGCCACAATTGTCAACAATTTGGACACTCTGCCAGCAACTGTCATGCACAGTCTCGGTGTGTTAGATGCGATTCGCTTCACCATTTCTCGAACTGTCCGAAGAAAATTGAAGAGAAAGCAAAATGTGTAAACTGTGGCGGAGAGCATCCTGCAAGCTACGGGGGTTGTCCCAGGGATCCAAAGAACGTGAGAAGATCGTTCGCACAGGTTGCTGCGGCCCAACCCACACAACCAGCACAAAAACAAACAACCACGACACAGGCTCCCCCACGCATACAAAATCAAACGAACAATATGGACCAAATGTTTGCCAAAATACAGACACAGTTCCAAAACATGATGCAAAAGATGATGGCAAACATGATTCAAACCATGTTCGCTGCATCTCAAAATGTCATCAACACTAAACACTAATGAGTTTAACGAATCACGTTTCAATTCTGACGTGGAATGCGAATTCCTTGCTTCAGCATACTGGTGAATGACAACAGTTTATTTTCGATCATAAACACGATATCATCATGATACAAGAAACCTTTCTGAAGCCTGGAAGACGATTCCGCATCCCCAACTACATCATGTACAGAAATGATAGAATGACGACTAACCTATTTTGTTGCAACTTTTTTAGCTTCAAATGTAGAGCAAATTTGTCCTATAGATTTACATTAAGTTGATGTGAAAAGGGTGAAATGATCCAATTAAAAAGTTTAGCTAATACAAGTACTTACAAGAGAAATTTACCTTGAATATAACTTGCAGATACAAAAACATATTGAGTTTGCATAAGTAGAAAAATTAAAAGTTAACTCTCTCAGCTCTGAGCATGGTGGTCGCCATCACCGGTGTGTATCTAAGAGTGATGGCCTGAGGAGAATTAGTGCACACGTCGAAACCACCTTCTTCTAACATTTTTCTTCTCTAATAATTTTTCAGAAAAATTATTATTCAAAATATGCAACTAATTTATATGTAGCTGCAAACAATTACATAAAAAGTAATGACAACAATGTTTACGAAGAAGAATTTGAAATAGTAGAAAATCAACAATTTCCACTACTCTCGCTAGCCACATGTAAAAAACTTGGACTTATAAAAGTGTGTTGTGAACTAAAGACAAACCAACTCCCATATCAACTAAATCATCTACTAAAGTGCAAAACCATTTGTGATGAATATGCCTCAGTTTTCGATGGATTAAGTGGAATTTGTAGTGACGTGAAACAAGAACTAGTGCATAATTGTGGTGCGAAAAAGCAACTTTCGCGTCGTGTACATATCGCGTTATATACATACTTGAAAAGTGCGCTCGATGAAATGGAAATAAATGGCATTATTGCAAAGTGAACCATCACAGTGGTTGAATAACATTGTATTCGTGAAAAAGCCAAATAAAGAATTGCGCGTGTGTTTTGGTCCACGAGAATCAAACAAATTTCTCAAACCGATTCGATACGTTGGCAGAACATTAGCAGAAATACTTTCAGTTTTGCATAACGCGAAAGTTTTCTCGACAGTTGACGCTAAGAATGGATTTTGGCATTTCACACACCATTTGGTACATACAAATTTTTAAGAGTTCCTTTTGGGATTGGAATTATTTTTAAGTGCACAAGAGATCGTTTTAAGGCGGGGCATAATAAGCATAGCAGATGATATTTTGATTTATGGATCAGGTGATACTGAAGAAGATGCGCATCGTGATCATAATCGAAATTTAGAGGCTCTATTCCAACGTTCACGGAAACATAATTTCAAACTCAACAAAGAAAAGATTAACTTATGTATGAACGAAGTCAAATTCTACGGCCACATACTAAGTAAAGATGGTATCAAAGTGGATGAGTCAAAAATTTCAACAATTAGGAGTATGCAGCAACCAAAAACTAAGAGGAGAAGTTAATCGATTTTTGGGAATGGTGACATACATCGGGCAATACATCCCTAATCTAGCTGAGAAATCATTTCAATTGAGACAACTAACACATATTGCAACAGATTTTGTGTGGAAAGACGAACATAAGAAAGAATTTCTTGACCTTAAAGAAACTTTAGGATCGATTGCAACGCTAAAATACTACGACTGCACTAAGCCTGTAACAATACAAACAGATGCATCATCCTATGGCATTGGTAGTGTACTCTTACAAGATCAACAACCGGTTGAATACGCTTCGAAAATGCTGACCAGTACACAAAGAAACTATCCCCAGATTGGGAAAGAAATGCTTGCTATTGTTTTCGCGTGTAAACATTTTCATCAATATATCTGCGGAAAACGGGACATAACAATCGAACTGATCACAGTCCCTTGCTGAAGATTTTCTCCAAATCATTATTAGAAGCTCCAAAACACCTCCAAAACATGATTTTAATGCTACAGCGCTACAATCTCAACATCAAATATAAAAAGGTAAAGAGATGTACGAGTATATAGCTGATACATTATTCGGAGCACCTTCAAGCACAATCAATGAAGAAAAATGGTAAGATATTTACAAAATAGAACAGGCGTTTGATAATCTTGAAAGAATTAACCATACAGAGGATTCGCTCGTAAGTGACCCAACAATCGAACGCATCAAACAAGAAACACAGAAAGATAAAGCTTTACATGATTTGTACAACGTAATAACAGATGGACGGCCGATCAATAAAAGGAATCTCAAGGAGACGCTCAAATAATTTTGGAGCTATAAAGAACTGCCCACAAGAGAGGATGGACTGATAATAAAGGGAAAACGTATGTTGATTCCGAGCAATATGCGCAAAGAGATCCTTGATGAACATCATGCTAACCATGCAGGAATTGTACACACAATTAATTTAGCTAGACTTACAGTCTTTTGACCAGGAACTAACAATGAATTGAAATCAAAAGTGGAAAACTGTACAAAATGCATGAAATCGAGTATACCCCTCAGAGAAAAGAACCAATGATTACGCATCAGATTCCAGAATATATGTTTGAGATAGTATCGATGAAAATTTTTGAACTAAAAATATCAAACCGAACACAACGATTTCTCTTAAAAGTCGATCATAACTCAGATTTTTTCGTAGTCGATCAAATAACCGACATGTCTTCGCAGTGGATTATCAACATATGCAAATGACATTTTACACATCATGGAATACCAAAAAAAGTTATATCTGACAATGCGCACTATTTTATGAGTCACAAGTTCAAGGAATTCGTTAAGGATTGGAACTTTCAACACAATACCTCGAGCCCTCATCACCAGCAAGGAAATGGAAAGGCAGAATTAACTGTTAAGATTGTGAAAATGACGTTAATGAAATCGTTAGAAAATACAAGCGATTTCTACAAAGCACTTCTTGTTTGGGGAAACACTCCAAACAAGATTGGCATCAGTCCGGCTCAACGCCTTTATTGTCAATGGCTACGCTGCAACATTCCTTCAATCGATTTTGCACAGCAAATTGTAACAGAAGTAAAGGTATCCATATCAAAGAGACGAACCAATGCCAACAGACGGAAGATAGTAGGTTAGGAGATAGAGTGAGACGGCAGATAGAGCGAAATAGAAGATAGAGCGAGAATGAGATAGAAGGTATAATACCGGGACTCTGGGTGAGTACTTGGTATTCTTTTGCTGATCTGGGCCAGCTTCAGTAATTTTTTCATTTTATTTTTCTAAATTTTGAATTTTGTTTCATTTTATTGAAAGTTAGTTATTTGGTAGACTTTTTAAAAATTATAATATATAGATAGTTCCCTTTTAGCGGACAGGATGCCGACGGACGGTGGCGTGGTTGCCGGACGTGACATACCTGCTGACAAAGATGAACAAATTGCTTCGCTGGTCGCCCAGCTCGACAATATAACGCTGAAGTTGGATCAAGTGTTTGCAACGCTGTTACAAACACGAGAGACACTTGCGAAAACTTATGCTGACAAAAATCTAAAAAAGACAGCCCTCAGATGAAAAAGCGAAAGGTGAAGTCGTCTTCACCTCCCAAGTCGTGTTCCTCATCTGAAACTTCAAAAAATGCGATGGAAGTTGACTACAATAGCAGTAAAGACAAAGAGGATGAGATTTTCCCTGCCCTTCCACCACCAAAACCAGCTACGGCATTCAAAGACATTGCCATCACACCAAAACCAACACTACAGAACACGCGCCACAAGCACAAGAACCTAAACCAGTTCCGATCATTTTACAAGAGCCCTCAAAATCGTCCCAAGCAGTTAATATCATGAAAACACAAAAAATATCATATATATCCGCGAAAAGGGTCTACCTGGGAATACAAATCATACCAACTACACCCACAAACCACAGACGACTGACCAAAGCACTAATTGAGACCGAATTACAATATCACACTACATACTTCTAGAGGATAGACAGCTGAATGTTGCCATCAGGGGCCTTTATGGCCTTTCAGCTGAAGAAATCAAAGAAGACTTACAGTCTCAGGGCTTCAACCCAATAGAAGTCTACTGTATTAAAATAAGGGAAGGTCTCTCTAAAGTTGTCAAGGTTCTCCTCCCAAAATCCGAAAGTAATATCTATAATATTAAATCTGTTTGCCACCTTCTGTGCATTGCGGAGGCACAACGTCTTCGTACGGGCCAGGGTATGTGCCACAATTGTCAACAATTTGGACATTCTGTTAACAACTGTCATGCACAGCCTCGATGCGTTAAATGCGATTCGCTTCACCATTTCTCGGACTGTCCAAAGAAGATTGAAGATAATGCAAAATGTGTTAACTGTGGCGGAGAACATCCAGTAAGCTACGGGGGTTGTCCCAGGAATCCAAAGAACGTGAGAAGATTGTTCGCACATGTTGCTGCGGCCCAACCCAGACAACCAGTACAAAAACAAACAACCACGACACAGGCTCCTCCACGCATACAAAATCAAACTCACAATATGGACCAAATGTTTGCCAAAATACAGAAACAGTTCCAGAACATGATGCAAGACATGATGGCAAACATGATTCAAACCATGTTCGCTGCATCTCAAAATGTCGTCAATACTAAACACTAATGAATTTAATGAATCACGTTTCAATTCTGATGGGGAATGCGACTTGCTTGCTTCAGCATACCGGTGAGATACAAGAATTAATTTTTGATCATAAATTTGATATCATCATGATCCAAGAAACCTTTCTGAAGCCTGGAAGACGATTCCGCATCCCTAACTACATCATGTACAGAAATCATCAACTACATCATGTACATGAAATGTGATGTTTGCTTACAATCCTCCAGGAAATAGAAATCTTTAAAATGATCTTAGAGCACTAACTGCATTTGATGGCCCTATCTTCATGGACATCGGAATATCGCCAGATTTCACACAAAATGTTCGGTTGAATGTCCTCGACGAACTGTCTTCCGACCACAAACCAGTTCTTTTCCTCATAAAAAACATCTTTGTTGATGTTCCTATGCAGGAAAAGAAAACTACAAACTAGATAGCGTTTAAAGTCGCATTGGCCAATGAAACTAATTTTCGATCACCTGAAACGGCCGACGACATTGACAACATCATTGAGAACATAACTCAGAAAATTATACAGGCAAAAGTAGACCATACGGTCATAACTCCGAGAAGGGAAAATAATCCCTATGAACTCGCTCAGAATATCAAACAACTGATCAGGAGAAGGAATCAAGTTCGGAGGAGAGCTAGGTTTACAGGTGAACCTACGCTACGCATAAACGCTACTCGGATGACAAATGAAATCCGTGATAAAATAAGGGTATTTCGAAACGAGCAATGGGAGGGCTTTTTGCAGAGTCTTGAGCCTAGGTGTGCCAGTTTGTTTGTGGTACAAACTGGCACACCCAGACTCATGGTCCGAATGGGATGCAATTCTATGATGCAGGTAAGGCGGAGGCGTTTGGAGATTCCCTAGAAACACAATTCCGCGAAAATTCTTCAGATGAGGAGGACTTTGAAACTGAGGAAAGAATTGAATCTTCTGTCAACAGGCTCCTGATGGATAACATTCAACATGAAGACAGGATTGAACCAACGGACTTAGACGAAATCAAAAACATTATACAGACACTCAACAACCATAGAGCACCTGGATATGACACTATTACAAATACTATGATTTCTTGGCTACGAGACAATATTTTAACAAACACTTACTGACATTGTTAATGCAATATTTCGTTTGCGAAAGAATTCCAAAATATGGAAATCAGCGGTTATTATTGTCTTCCCGAAACCTCAAAAGGACCCACAATTTCCACAAAACTGGAGACCCATCAGTCTGTCGAGAATTGCGGAAAGGGTGATTCTGCATCGACTTAATGATGTGATATCTTATAAAGATATTCTACCGGAAGAACAATATGGCTTCAAACCCAAACACTGTACTGAACTCCAGCTAGTCAGAGTGGTCCAACATATCAGAACAGGCTTAAATCGCAGGAATTTAACAGGCTTAGATATGTTTGACATAGCTGAGGCCTTTGATAAAGTCTGGCATGAAGAACTTATTGTATCTTCAAAATGCATCAGTTCAAAATGCCACTGCAGCTCACGCAAATTATTGGCTCCTTCTTGGAAGGCAGATCATTCCGTGTCAGAATTGACAAACAACTCTCAAGCCTGAGACCAATAGATGCTGGAGTTCCTCAGGGCTCGCCCATATCACCGGTTCTATACAATATATTTACTGCAGATCTTCCTACTCTGCCTCCAAAAGCAAAACTATCACTCTACGCTCATGATACATGCATATTTGTTACAGCACGAGAAGCAGGAGTCATCACTTCAAACTTGCAAGGATCAATAAACATTTTATTGGAATACTTGCGTAAATGGAAACTTAGGATTAATTCTTATAAAACACAAGCCCTATTCATCGCAAGAAAACCACTACAAACTCCACAGATACTAACCGTTGACAATGAAAGAATAGACTGGGCACCAACGGCTAAATAGCTTGGACTTACATTCGACACAGGCTTGACATGGAGACAACACATACAAAATAAACGGAGACATTGTATTGGACTTCTCTCCTCACTGTACCCACTCATAAAATCCAAAAAACTTAGCATTAAAAATCGATTGCTCATATACAAACAAATTACACGACCGACGCCAATATACGGTAGTTCTGCTTTCTACCAGACGACAAAGGCTAACAATAAAGCACTCCAGTCCTTCCAAAATAGAATTATTCGAAAGATCTTAAGAATTCCATGGTATATTAGAAACACAGACATTTACAAGGAACTAAGACTTAAAACAGTTGAAAAATACGTACGTGACAGAGCACTGAAACTTTTTGACACAATAGACAACCATACTAATAGTACCCTGGCATTCCTTTGAACTATTTGGAATGGGGATCATTTACGTTACCCAATTATCCGCCAAATAAGTATATAAAATCAATTTCTAAAATTATATAATGACTGAAACTGGCTCAGGAACGTAAGTGGGTACTGTGGTACTCAGAGATATGAGGGAGTTAAGGTGCTAAATCGCACTAACTCCATACCCCCACATTCCAGTTAAGTATTTAGCATGTAACTCACTCAGAATCAGAAGTTCAATAAAGTAACATGTGTTAAAGACGAGCTCTCGATGTTCTGATTCCCAAAGCAAGAAAAGAATAAAACATTACCTTTAAAAGTATGTATTTTTTTATATAATTAAATGGAACGGTTTAAGGGTTCAGGCCTGATACGTGAATAAGTTTACTTTTGAAGTGTAAAATACTAATACTAATTATTTAATTTGCAGCACGGTAACATGCAATCATTTTTAAGTATTTTTTATCACCAGTCATCACAATTTTCGTTTATATTCTTTTTTGTAGTTCCGAATACTATTTTGTTGTATTATATTATTATACAAAATAAAAACTGAATTTACTGCAATAATTGAAAAACTGCTGAGACTTTTCCCTTTACATCTAGTTTAATTATTTTTTTTTAAAGTGAGAACATTGAAGTAACATAGTAAAACTGCCAAAAACTGTACCTAAATTGCTCATTCGTTTCTAATTCTTCTGATTGGCTGGTCGCTTATCCGCGCAATGCTAGTGTTGTAGTGATGTGAAAAGTAACGTCAAAAATAAAGTGAATGGAAAATAATATAGAAGTATATATTTCAACGGTAAGTAAATGTATGATAATTTTCCGTATGCAAGTGTACTGACTTAGACTGCTTTTAAGTGCGAATTTTATGGTCAAAAAAATTAATCTTTTTAAAATGGATTATTTAACTGATTAAAAGTTATAAAGGAGGAAAACAACCAAAGTCTCGGTCCGGGAACAGTTGCACATCCTGGATATGTGACGTAGAAGCTGACAGATGCATATTATTGTTGTAGCAGCGTTTTACACATTGCTCGGACATCTCGTCAACTAGCCGATGCATCCAGCTGCTACAAATACTGTTAGATTTGCAATTTTAACTTGATCAGAATTTGTCAATTTAAACTTAAAGTATAATATTACGAATTCTAACATTGCAACCCTTTTATTTTGTACCAAACCATTACATTATTATATTTAAAAATACAAAGTCAGTCCATAGCTGACCGTGTGCACAAACGGTGTCTCTTTATTATTTCACTTCCACGCAACAGGTTATGGACCCCAGCCACCCAGACACAGACGATCCGTGCATGAAAGTGTTTTGTTTTATAGTCGTGAAAAGTGAAAATTCGTCATGGAAGAGTCGATCCGTATAACGAAACTGTAGTGATATTAGGTATAAGAATCTCCGTAAAGGACTGCAGCGATGGTTGTTTAGCGATTTTTAGCAACTTGTGGCTTCCACGCAAATAATTCACCAAGGGCGATACCTGCGAAAACTATCGTTTCCCATACACTAGTATAAAAGAGTCGGCAACATCTAATCCATGTATCTTGTTTTTAAGTTTCCCTTCTAGAGTTGTACCGGTACTATCTGCTATTACGCTGCGTACGTGTTTCCTAACTTGTCTGATTCGGAGTAACATCTTTTTAAATGTACAACTGAAATAGGGGACAGCTTCAATCTATTCAATTTCTTGATCGCATCACGTTTATCTTTACAGCTAGGACAAATCCAGCCTCGGGCTCGCTGGCCCGGGTGCAAGAATTCGAATTTCGAAAGGGGTTTTTAGTAGTTTTGTTTTAACTGATTTTTGTTTGTATACTTTGGATTTAGATTATAATTTGTGAATAAAAAACGGCAATGTCAGATCAAACTCATCATTTTTCATTTTTCAAGGTGACCTCCCCTTTCCCATCCTTTTCCCTTTGTGCTAGTTCTTTTATGTAAGGTGGCTCAGCACGAGCAGAGGGTGTCCCGGAAGTCTCACGACACGACTGAGCGCTAGCCGGCGTCAGTATGCCACCCCGGGCTACACACCCCTCTGCTAATTCTTAATGTCTGCAACTGCGGTGACTTCTGGGGGTTGCCACAGTGCCTATTATAAAATTTACAGACTCTCAGTGGACCATAAAATCGCAAATTCGGTACAGTCGAACAATCCGAAATGTTTCCATGAGTGGCATAAAATATTAGGGCACCGCACGTTCGGAAACTGAATCATTTGGCCGGTAATGTAGCGATTAAAGAATGTAAGCATAATAATGTTTGTGAAGTTTGATCAATGATCATTTTCCTAATGAGTCTAAGACTAGCACGAGTGAAATTCGAGAAATAATATATTCGGATGTCTCTGGTCCTCTGCATACTACATCAAGGGCCAATAAGTACGTTCTTAGTTTGATCGATGATTTTAGTGGGTATACGTGTATATACCTAATGAAACGAAAAGACGAAGTGTCCCACATCATAAGGAATTTCATGTGTCTGATCAGATCGTCGCGGTGAGTACATGGATATTGAATTAAGAAAGTATTTTAAACAAAAGGGTATTAAAACTCAATTAACTGATTCCTCAACAAAATGGTAAAGCTCAGCGGAAGAACCGTACGCTGATTGTTATGACGCATTGCATGCTTTATAGTTCGAAATCACCTAATCGTTCCTGGGGTGAAGCAATAACAACAGCGAATCACAAATTAAATCGGGTTCCTATGAAAAATGCTGTTATAACTCCGTACGAAATATTTAAAAATAAAAAGCCAGATCTAAGTTATTTTCGTGAATTTGGTCAAAAGGTATATGTACATATCTCAAAGTATCAACGCGGTAAAATAGAATCGACCACCGACAAATTAGTTTTCGTAGGCTACGAATTGGGCACCAAAGGTTACAGACTATTAGATGCAAATACTAACAGATTCAAAATCTCTAGGGATGTTTGATTCCCAGACGCAGTTCCATCACCTGGTTATAACGATGCGAAAATTGAATTTGGAAGGGAAATGGAATCAGCGAATAAAGATACTGAAAAAAGAATTGACGGGCAACTTGATGGTATTGAAGATCATCGAGAGGTACAGGTACCTAGACAGTCAACCCGTAGTAATAAAGGCATCTCACCTCAACGTTATAGAGAAATATACAAGGTTACATCTGACAAAATTAAAACCGAACCAACTACATTTGAGGAAGCAATCGGCAGTTGTGATAAACTAAATTGGATTAAGGCTATGGATGATGAGATACTCACTAAAGCAGCATGGTACCTGGGAAAAAGTAACATTGCCTCACGGTAGTGTTGCAATCGGTAGCATATGGATTTATGAAAGGAAGACTGACCAACACAGTAATGACGCTAAACATCAAGTGCGTTTAGTTGCACAGGGAGTTTCGCAAAAGTTTGGACGTGGTTATGATGAAATTTTTGCCCCTGTTGTTAATCATGCAACTCTTAAAATTGTTCTTTCTGTGGCGGGAGAAAAGAATATGTTTGTACACCATTTCGATGTGGAGACATTTTACTTGAATGGCGAACTTTCGCATCAAGTCTACATGCGTCAACCAAAAGGATGTCATATTGGAGAACCCGATAAAGTATGCAAAGTAAAGTACGAAATCTATATGGGCTTAAACAAAGTGCTAAAGAATGGTATCAAAAATTTGATAAGGTAATGAAAGAAAATGAATAGAAAATAGTGATAATGACCCATGTCTCTACATAAAACAAATCGGCGATGATTGTATATATTTGTGTCTTTATGTTGGTGATATAGTAATCGCCTCTTCGAAATTGCAATTCATCAACGACTTCAAGATACATTTAGTGAAACATTTCAATATAAAAGACTTGTGTAATATAAAATATCATTTGGGCATTCAATTGGAACGAGACATAAGCGGAATATTCACGATGTATCAAACGAATCATATTGAAAACAAATTAAGGGAATTTTAATTGTCTGACGCTGCAGAATCAAAGATTCCTATGGAACAAAGTTACTTGTCTGAAGTAGAAACCGAATCATTCGAAAATAAGGATGTTTACAGAAGTGCAATCGGTCCGTTACTTTATTTGTTAACAAACACACGACCGGGTATAGATATAACAACATCAGTTTTAGCACGAAAAGTATACAACCCAAGCATTAAAGATTGGAATGAAGCTAAACGTGTTTTTCGATATCTTAAAGAAACTAAGTATTTAAAACTCAAACTAGGTAGTTACATGAACAATCAAGGATTAATATGTTTCGTCGACGCTGACAAGGCCGGAGATCGAATTGATCGAAAATCAAATAATAGTTACACTTTATTCTATTCAGGTTCACCAATTAGTTGGGCAAGTCGTAAATAATCAACAGTAACATTGTCATCCACCGAAGCTGAGTATGCGGCATTCAGCGAAGCCTCTCGTGAATTGATGTGGGTAATAAAACTACTCAAAGACTTCAATCAATATATAGAAACACCTGCCAAAGTATTTGAAAATAACCAAAGCTGCATCTACGGATTATACAACAGAGGAAGCAGTCAACGTACGAAGCACATCGACACTAAATATAAATTTGTTCGAGAACTAGTATCTAACAATATCATTGAAGCAGTTTATTCTCCTACTAGAATAATGACGGTTGATTTTTTGACAAAGCCATTAAATGCTAATAAATTTACTGAATTAATCAAAAATTTAAATCTGGTAAATATTAATTGTAAAATTGAGAAAGGGTGTTAGCTTTGCAATTTTAACTTGATCAAGATTTGTCAATTTAAACTCAAAGTATAATATTATGAATTCTAACATGGCAGCCCTTTTATTTTGTACCAACCATAACATTATATTTAATAAAACAAAGCCAGTCCATAGCTGACCGCATGCGCAAACGATGTCTCTTTATTATTTTACTTCCACGCAACAAATACAACCCAATTGGACATTTTGCATGTAATTTCCCACATCCGATCTATCATAATTACGTCAATAAATACCTCATTGACTAACTGCGAGCATGATACGCAGTGTCTATACATAGGTGGGTTAAAACAATTTTAAGTCAGCAAAAGTAAAAAAATCTTATAAGAAATTTCAAATTTTGTACTGAAACTCTTGAGTAAGATTCCCAATGTTACTTAGAATTCCAAAAGAAGTGAGTTAATGTCAAATTAGTTCCCATCAACTGGTATTTTTTAACAATCTGCTAAAAGGTTCCGGAAACATTCAATTTTGTCGTTGTTTCATTTTATATTCTCACGCGAATATCATTCCGTATTGCTGGAAATAAAGTGAAGTTGAACAATTCTTTACCGAAAGTATTACGTTCTTTATCACGTCCGAATCGCTATTAACATCGCATTTCTCGCGACATGAACCAAAGTTGTTTAAACGATAAAAAAATTCTAAGCATTCTAACGATAAGAAATTGTAAACATTGTTTATATATATATATATATATATATATATATATATATATACATATATATATATATATATATATATATATATATATATATATATATATATATATATATATATATATATATATATATATTGTTACATGCACGAATAATTCTGCGAGCTACTGTTGCAATTGTTTTCACAACCATTAAGAACCTCATGATCAACAAAGTGAATTTACTCGAAACCACGAGAACCCACCAAGCATTATCAACGTCTGAACGTGACGTCACTTCATTCATTAACCTGCTCGAATATACTAGGTACCTCTTGGCAGAACATTCGCCAATGTACGAGAAATGTGTTGTTAATGGCTAGAGACCCTATATAAAGGCGAGCTGAATGAATGGGGAGATCATTCATTACAACCGCGATAGACAACCGCGATAGACAACTGCGATATAGTGGTACGCGAAGTACAGGCGATATTGATTGTTTGAGTGTGAAGTGATTTTAGAAGACAATTGCGATAGAAATTTAATTGACAAGTGAAAGTTAGATTCTAATTAAAATTGTGAAATAGTTAAATGAGTGATTGTGCATTTTTTTAGTAACCAAATAAACTCTTTTAATTTAATTTAAAAGACATTGCGTTTTCACTTCCCCGGAACATTAAAATTATTGGCCGCGAATATATTGAGCATAAATAACAATTCATTATGACATATCAAATGGAGCACATTCTTTAATTACGTTTTAATCTAATAATCACTTATAAAATCCAATGAAAATCGCATTCCTTATCATTATCATAAAATCATTTTCTACACTCGTTCGACCTTGATGCCATGTGCACATTTGCCGTAGGTCAAGTCGTGAGTTGCAATTCTGCAACATATCGTTAACGCGCAAGAATTGCATAAGAGTCGACGCATAGTAATAAGATAATAGAGAGGCTATCTTAATATAAAATCGTGTACATGAGCATCGCAAAAATAGGTTGCTTTCTTTTTTTCCCGTTGCAAACTACTTTGATATTCGGCTGTTTTCGGGCAAGCTAGGTGGAAGAAATAGCTTTGTCGATGATACATGGATGTATGTGTGTGAGCGGCGCTGCAAACGTTTGGTCTCGCCACCGCGATTGAACAAGAACGCGGGTGTGGAGTTAGTCTTTTAGTAAGCGGCGGTCCGAGCGCATCGTAGTGGCAGTGCGGAAGATAAACAAAACTAAAATATGTTATAAGAGTTACAGATGATAATAAACTAATAAAGTTGAAGAGTGTTAAGAAAAAAACAGTGTTTTTAATTTTATCTCGCAACACAACAGCCACCTAATTCAAGGGTGTACCGATTCACTCCTACATGGTAGCAGAGCTATAAAGGTCTACATTGCACCAGGGTGGCATGTTCAGTGATTTTAATTGAGTTCAGTGAATCATAAAGGAGAAGTGTTCAAAAAATTACTTAAAGAGACATATAGAAGCCGGCTGACCAACGTGCTGGAAAGGCGGGAAGAAGCATAGACGCTGCATTCCAGAGGGTCACCATTTTGTTATACCAAGCGTCTCACAAGAAAAAGAGTAAGTTGAGTGTTTGCTAGTGTTAAACTTACATGTGTAGCGTCATACGGGAATTCCGTGAGCAGCGTGTCTCTGTGTGTGTTTCCGCGCTTGTCTCGACATGTCGCGCGACGTACGCCGCCATTTTCCGAGATAGATGTGCTTCAGAGAAATACGATTTGTATTTATCTGAACGGAGGGAGTTTAGACGGCACTCACGATCCTGGGCTGATGCAAAATAAAGGGGTTCTCATCTGCAATCAAGCTAAAATTTAATGAATGTATTTAAGATGTAGCGATGATATCCAATAAAGAGGATACATACAGGGAGGTTATACTGGAGAAGGTAGTAAGTTGTGGTTGCTAAGAAGTTTTCTCTCATCTTATTATTAAGAAGTTTAAAAAAAAAAAAATAATTTGGTACAAATGCTGAGGAATAAATTTCGTCAGTATTTTATTGAAAGAAAATAAATAATAAAAATTTATTTTTATTACAATCATTCAGAGAGAATTTGACGAGTGAAATAAAGTTTTTTAACTTTATCAGGGAATCAGAGTAGAAAGAAGATGGTATAAGAGGTTATAAGACGAAGAGAAATTTAGTCAAATTCAGAATTTAGCTCAAATAACTATCGAATTAAGTGCTAAAGGTGGTTTGCATTTGTTCATTTGAGTTTGGTGTCCTGTTCCGGCTTGCCTTGCGGTCAGATATCGGACTACTGGCTTCTGTGGATTTTTGTTCACTGCATAAATTAGAGTTCGGTTCATAAATAAAAATACGAGCAAATTCTATAAATTCCAGGGTAAATGTTCGGCTGAAAATTGTGTTCGGTGTAGGCTGCTCGTTGACTAGGGACATTGGTAGGATCTCATTCGAGACCCACGTGTGTGCTTGCGCAACCTAAAACCGACCAGATTTCGTGGTAACGCGCGGAGCTGAACCTCGGCGAGTGGTGTACATGCGTGGTGGTGCTCGGTGGGAGAATCTGATTTCTCGCTTCGAATTAAAATTACTTGTGTTCGGTGTTTTGGTTCAGAAGCAAGAGACATTACTCAGTTAATTAAAATACAGAGATTACCTGGTATTGGAGGGTAAAATAAGAGGTTAAAAAGAGAAATGCGTAAGAGTTAAAGATTCCAGAGAAATTTATCAGAAAAGTTGACAAAATAAATAAGTAATAAAATAAGTTTAAAAATATATAAATGAATAAAAACTAATTGAGAGTGTTTCATAATCCTGGAACAGATGGCTAGTAATCTTATTAAAGTCAACGACGATATGAGTCAAGAATATGCTGAGTATATGAGAATCAGGCTTGGAGAAGAAGTTACAGGTTCTGATCGTGCTATTCAAACAGCCACAACAATAAGAGCTTCAGAGGGTATGAGTGGGACCGATAGTCAAAATTCAGAGACGAGAGCTACGACTGAGAGAACACACAACAATCAAGCAAATTTAGAGGCGTTGCAGACGACAATTGCTAATGTTAATAAATTAGTAGCGACAATTGATGCAAGTGACATTTCAACTAATAAAACAACCGGAAATCTATTGAAGGAAGTGGTGGACAATTTGTACAAAATTCACAACCGCGTATTTGAATCAGAGAGGGCTAAATTAAACAGCAAAGAAGCCGAGCAAAGAGTAAAAATGCAATCTCAAGAGTTTCCAGGAGGCAACAGCGTAAACAACATGAGACCAAAAATTCAGGGGCAATACAAGTTGACATCCAAGGCAAGTTTTGAAGTATGGTTAGACTGCTTAAAAACCGAACTTACAAGTTGGAGTTTACTTGACATGATTGAAACAAATCATCCATCACCAACTGGAATTTCAGAGTCTGAGATTATGCTAAGAAAGAACTCGGTGAAAGACATCATTATCAGTCACATAGACGAAGACTATCATAAGAGAATTTTAGGTCTAACGGAGCCTATTGAAATCCTGAAGAGTTTAAGAGATAGCAGAAAAGGAGAAGTTAGCTCAACTCCAATATCCATCAGAACTCGACTGTATAATCTGAGAATGTTGAAAGATGAAAGAGTTCACAAATTCTGTGAAAGATTTGACCAGATAATAAGAGAACATGAATTAAGTGATGATCCTCATAAGCTCACTGAACAAGAGAAGCGCTCAACGTTCTATCAAGCCATCATCGGAGCTATGCCAGAAGTACGACGCACAGATTCGGCTGTGATATCAACTACAGGCAATGAAATGAATATGACAGCATTGAGAAAGACTATGTATCGTATACAAGAAGATAATGATGCAGTTAGAGAAAATTCAGATGGGCAAATTGTTACAGCCTCAAGAGCAATGATGCCGAAATTTAAGAGTAACAAAAACAAGTGCTATAGATGCAACAGAGACGGTCACTGGCAAAATCGTTGCCCATTAAGAGACACAAATAAATGGTTTTGTTATGTTTGCAACTATACAACAGATCATAAAGGAGATGATTGCTCTGGGAACTCAACCCAGCGATACAAGAGGCCGTTCAACAATAGTAACGGCTATGAACCTCCTACCAAGAGAAGCAGATCTACTCCAAATCAACAAATAAGAGGTAGAGGCTCGAGCAGTTCCAGAGGAACAGGTAGCAACCTTAGAGCTAACACCAGAGGCAACTTCAGAGGTAATTTCAAAGGTAAATAGGCCAATAGAGGATCCAATAATAATTCAGCGGCTAGAAGAGCTGAAGTTTATAATGAACAGGAGAACTACGAGAACAATACTGCAGAGCATGATGAGTATTCAGAGTCAGAAGGTAAGAAAACTTTTAATAAAGATTTAAATGATGACAATCAAATAGAGTTTATTGCCGATTCAGGAGCTACTAATCATATTGTTAATAAAAGTTTTATTTTAAGTAATTTTAAAAAATCTGAAAATGGAGTTATAAAAAGTGCAAATGAAAATGATTTTGCTGATATTGTTACAGATGGCAGAGGTAATCTTTTGCTTAAAAATAATAAAATAGATAAGAGTCATATTAAATTAACGAATGCAATTGCAGCAAAAGACATATCAGAGAATTTATTGTCATTACGTAAACTAGTAGATGCAGGGTTTTGTATATACTTAGATGATAAAATTTTCCGAGTCTATGCTAAAGAAAATAATAAGACGATTTTTGAAGGAGTTTATGAAAAACCTAATTGGACAGTTAAATTTGAAGTCCAGAAGCTTAAATATGATAACAATAATGTGACAAATGAGTATGATGATTATTGTTGCACTGCATCCTTAGCAGTCGACAATGAGTTTTCCGAGCAATCGCAAACTGATAAACTTGGTGAAATTTCACATTCGGAGGGAGTTAATTCAGGGTGCTTGTGACAAATGTAGGGTCTGCGATTGGGAGGGAGAGTTTGGAAGAACCCATTGTCTCAGATATTCAGATAAATTCAGAGGAATCAAATTCAGAGTGTGCAAGCGACTTGATACCGTATAAAACAGTAAACATAGATGAGTTGAAGACTGGAGAGAGTCTACAAGGCTTACTTGATGAAAATCCGGCAGGAAATATGAATTCAGAGGCCAATCAGAGTGAAGCCATGTTATGGCATCGTAGATTAGGACATGCTTCTTTAAGTTATCTGAAAATGTTACAAAAGAAAGAAAAGAGATTAGAGCGTGTTAAATTTGATGATTCAATAAAAGACTGTGAAGTATGCATATTGTCGAAAATGGAAAAACTTCCATTTAAACAAAACAGAAGTAGAGCAGAGAGGCCACTTCAAATAATTCATTCAGATGTAATGGGGCCAATCAAACCTTCCTCATGGCCTGGTCAAAAGAGGTATATAATTGTATTTGTAGAAGATTATTCTCGATATGCTAGAGTATATTGTTTAAAATCTAAAGATGAATCGGGCCAAGCGTTTGAGAGGTATTTGAGTTCTACCCGAAACCTGCTGGGTTCAGACGTAAAAGTTTGCTATGTTAGGTCAGATAAAGGAACTGAGTTTACAGGTGGAAAATTTGCAGAGATAATGAAACAGGAAAAGATTGAGTCAGATAGTGGTCCACCATATACTCCAGAACTTAATGGCACAGCTGAAAGATTCAACAAATCTATACAGAGAACGATAAGAGCGTATATGTGTGATTCGGGCTTACCAGCAAGTATGTGGGAGTTAGCTGCAGAAACAGCTGTACATACGTATAACAGAACTCCACATAAGTCAATTGATTATGAAGTTCCTTTGTTAAAATTCTCACCAAAATCAAACTGTCATTTAGAGAAAATAAGAAGATTTGGTTGTATGGCTTACGCTAAATTACCTGCTGTTGAAACAAAGTTTAGTAATGTAGCTATAAAAACTGTATTAGTAGGACACACACCCACAGGGTATATTTTGTGGCATCCTAGCACAAGAAAACTCTTAGAATCTAGACATGTAAGATTTGTAGAAAGATTAGTTTATAAAGATGTATACCTGAAAAATCAGAGTCAAGTATTAGACGAGAAAAGTAAATCAGACGAGAGGACAGAATTTACTGTAGGTGAAGAAACAACAGAAAACGATCATTCAGAGGCAAATAAAATTCAGCCTAGAAATAAAGGCAGGCCAAAGAAAATACATTCAGAGGAAAATGATAAACATTCAGAGAAAGAAAATAAAGCGAAAATGTCAGAGATACCAATAAATAAAACTGATGGTCCAGTTACCAGAAGTAAAGCTAAAAAAATCGAAGACATAAGTTTTGCTCGTTACACGAGAGGCTCAGAGACCAAAGAGTTAGACGAAGATGAATTGAGCTATGTTCTATTAGCGTCAATTCATAAAGACCCAACTACTTTTGAAGAAGCAATGAATTCAGAGAATAAAGAGTTATGGAAACAAGCCATTAGAGAAGAGTTAGACTCTATGAAAGAAAATACAGTTTGGATCTTAGTAGATTGACCGAAAGAAGACAATCATGGTAAGAAGCCTAATATTATTGACTCCAAATGGGTGTTTGAAAAGAAAATTGAGAGCAATGGGTCAATCAAATACAAGGCAAGACTAGTCTCAAGAGGTTTTAAAGATAAAAATGTATATGGGCTCAAAGAAACATATGCTCCAGTGTCAAGGTTGTCCTTGATTCGAGCAGTTCTGTCTATAATTAATAAAGAGGACTTAGAAGTAAGTCAAATGGACGTTAAAACAGCATTCCTAAATGGAGAACTTGAAGAAGAAGTCTTCATGGAAATTCCAGATGGTCTAGAGTTATCAGAGAACTTCAAACTTGAAAAAGTGTGTAAATTGAGGAAGTCTCTATATGGCCTCAGAGTAAGTCCTAAGTTGTGGAACAAGAAATTCTCAGATGAAGCTCGAAAACTTGGGCTAGAAAACGATCTTCATGATCCTTGTCTGTTCACTTGGAGGTGGAACGGAAAAATGGCTATAGTGATTTTATATGTAGATGATATGTTGATAGCCAGCAATGATCCTGAGAAACTTATCCAAATAAAAACACATTTAGGGAAAGCATTTCAGATGAAAGATTTAGGTGAACCTCAAAATTTCTTGGGTATGACTATTCAGAGAGACAGGAAAGAGAAAAGTATATTCATACATCAAACAGCATATGCAGAGAAAGTTTTACAGAGATTTAATATGCTTGAGTCGAAACCACAGAGTACACCTATGGTAACCCGTCAGGTAGATCATAGGAATAAAAAGTTTAAAAGCGACTCCGAAAATTCAGAGAAACAAAACGAAACCGAAAGAGTGCCATTTAGAGAAGCCATTGGTAGTTTAATGTACCTGGCAAATGCAACTCGACCAGACATAGCTTATGCAGTGAACTATCTGGCAAGAAAACAGATGAATCCAACTGAAGATGATTGGGTAGAGGTTAAAAGAGTGTTTAGATATTTAAGAGGTACAACCAGTCTAGGAATTAAGTTCCTGTCTAATTCAGAGAGTCTGGAAGCTCTTTCAGATGCAAGTTTCAGAGACTGTGAAGATTCTAAATCAACAGGGGGATACATAATTAAGTTGTTTGGAGATGTAATAACTTGGAGAAGTCATAAACAATCTATTGTTACGACTTCTACGTGTCAAGCAGAGTACTTAGCAATGAGTGACGCGTGCCAAGAACTGATATCACTTGATAAATCAATTAGGTATATAATTGGACGTACGTTTTATCCTATTACCTTATGGTGTGATAACAAATCTGCCAGAGATTGTACAGAGAAAGATGGAAGCCACAAGCTCAAAACTTTTGATCAGAGTGTAGAAGAAATTAAAATTGAGTTGGCATTTAGAGAAAAAACTGGAAATAGGAAAAATATGGCAATCACTCATGGAGACTTTGTAAAACAGTGTGTAGAGGAAAATAAAATTAGAGTCCGTTGGGTATCTACTGACGAAAACTTAGCCGATATAATGACAAAACCCTTATCTCAAAATAGGCATGTTTATTTAAGAGACATAATTACCAATACAATAGTCAGATGAATCTTCAGAGAAACATTAAATAAATTCAGGTGAGAAACAGAAACTAAATTGGAATTCAGATAAATCTTTAGAGAAAATATTGAGATGTATAAATTCATGTTTGAATTTTCTACAGGCAAAGAATGATTGCGTAATCCCTTTAGGGAATGTATACCAAAATTCAAGTCTAGTGAAATTAGTCATATCATTCTTTAATAACTTTTATATTTAATTTTAATGTTTGTTTCTTTTCATATTGCTTATTTAATGATTTAAACATTGTTTATATATTCGACAAAGGGAGGGAGTGGAAGAAATAACTTTGTCGATGATACATGGATGTATGTGTGTGAGCGGCGCTGCAAACGTTTGGTCTCGCCACCGCGATTGAACAAGAACGCGGGTGTGGAGTTAGTCTTTTAGTGAGCGGCGGTCCGAGCGCATCGTAGTGGCAGTGCAGAAGATAAACAAAACTAAAATATGTTATAAGAGTTACAGATTATAATAAACTAATAAAGTTAAAGAGTGTTAAGAAAAAAACAGTGTTTTTAATTTTATCTCGCAACACAACAGCCACCTAATTCATGGGTGTACCGATTCACTCCTACACTAGGTTTTGAATTGCATACATATGGAATTTAAATTAGATATTTCTAAAAGGCTTGAAAAGAGATCTTGCATTTAAAACCTAAACAGAAGAGTTTAATAAGTATTTCTCGTTTTGCAATAAAAATATGCCCGTGAATCATTCACAAAATCCAAAAATAATTGTTGAAAGGTGGTTTGTTCAATGGCAAATTTCAAATGCTAATTTCTAAAGAATGTTACATTTCTACACATTTCTTCTAATATATTTATTGTGTGTAATGAAGTCATGAAATTCTGAAAAAAGTGTGTTTTCATTCATTTATGGTAAATTGCGATTAATGTTTATGCATTTTTATAAGAAATGCAACATTCGGCTACTTTCGTGCTCAGTTTGACACTCACCTGAAACTTCTTTTTGATCAACCAATTAACATAAAGGTAGTATCACAGCTAATTGCAGAAATAGAAATTTTATTTCTATATCTTAACAAATTCGGATAAAAGTGCGTTTGATTTGTTGGCGACAAATGGCGAATTCAAATATATGGTATTTTGATTTGTGTTATTTGATCCAAAACTCAGATCGAATGAGTTTTTGTTAGAAAACTATTTATTTCACCTTATTTGGTGATCGTGTAGGTACCATTAGCTCATTTTGTCGATTTCTCATTTCTCAGCTGATTCTTCATTCGGATCTGTTCGCGATCATGTGAATGTCGATTCGGCCGAGAAAATTATTTACTGTGGTTTGAACAAGTTTGTTGATTAATTATTAGAATTCAAGTGATAATTTTATGGTGTTAAGTGGCAAACGCGAGTGTTAAAATATCTTTTGATTGAAAATCAGCGTAAGTGAAAGTGACACTACAATTGAAGAATAAAATTTAGCAATGAAGTGCATAGTTACGAAGTGCCAGAATTACACTGGTTCCCGACCTTCAGGAGTCGCATTTCACAGGTAAATTATCAAATTTTGATTAAGATTAAGTGCTCACGTTGTTCTTTGCAGTTTACAAACTGCATGAATTAAAAAGTTAGTCATAATTTGCTAGTTTTTGAAAAGTTTGTTTAAATGGGCGTAGCTAAATAGACTTCGGGAAAGCTTGACACTCACCTGAAATTCTCCCGAAGTTTGTGCACTTCAGTTCATAGACGTAGGCTTAAAGTATCAAACATAAGGGAGCAATGTAATTTGGTCAATAATTTTGGTACTAAATTATAATAAAGTGGTCGCGATTAATTTGGATTTTCGCTGGATTATTTTCAGTTTTTAATTTATTATTTATATTGATGTTAAGCTAATTGAAAGAAAGTTAAAAAATATTTTCTCATAAAAATCTTTAACCATTTGATGGAATACCGTCGGGAATAATGCGAAGCCCCGTATCTGGTATTTAAAATAAGCGTGGACATTATGTAGTATTAAATCATTTAACTTTATTATTTCATTGGGTACTAGAGTTGTTTTTGTATAAAAAATACTTTATTTTATATAACTGGCTGTCTAAAAATACGACAAGTAGCAAAGGAGAAAGTTATAGAGTTTACTAAAAGATATTGTACAGGCTTAACACTCGTATATGACATGCAAGAAACATGATTTTGCACTATCACCAATGATATAAGTTTGGAAACCATAATTTTTGCTACCCAGAAGTCTACCATCTTTCAACTTTAAAGCTTATGACTTGCAAGTTGAAACTCCATATCCCCAACATTTCGTGCAATTTGACAAGAAGCTCATCAAAGCGGTAGAAAGGAAAATCCCAAAAATAATATGGGCAAAAACTAGGAATTGATTAAAATAACACATACGTGGGATATAAATGGTAGATAACATTTATGAAGTTAGTTTCTATAAAAAATTATCTCTAGGCATGGCTACACTATTTTCTATTTTTGAAAATAATACATTTACCCATATAAAAAAGTGCATAAAATGATGAATAGAAGGCCGTGTAAGGAAAGCAGTGGAATTTTACTAGTGAAATACATCACTGTCATATAGTATGTACTGCTTGTCGTTGATCGTTTTTATTAAGTCTACTATATACGCCGTAATATCTTATATGCATGATTGGTATAAAACCTTTTTTGGATCCTTTTAACCATCTTCGTGTGTATAAATTAGCTCATTTATTTTGAAATAAACAATTTTATAGCCAAACATTTCATATTTGTTATCTACTATTCATCAGCTTTTACCCCATATTTGTTTTTTTTTTCTTATCGACTTTAGTTTTATTCGGGCGTTGTCCTTTCGATAATATTTGGACAAGGCGTCGATAGCCAAATGAACTTAAACTGAAATTTTCAAGCTAAAGATCATTTGGCTATTAACACCTAGTTAAACCAGAATTTCAATTTCTTCTGCTTTGAAGAGCTTCCAGTAACTTTGCACACAATGTTGGGGAGTTCAGCCTGCAACTTGAGAATCATAAAGTTTGATCATTTAAAAATTGTAAATTGATGCTCAACAAGTACGTTAGTTATAAAACTATCCTGGTTTATTTTTCGAATACAGTTTCCCTGAGGACGGACGCACAAAATCCATTTGGCTCAGGCAGATTGGCCATGGAATACGTGCACTTAGAAAATACAGCGTAATCTGCAGCGAGCACTTTGAGGGAAAATATTTATTCCGGTACCCAAACAAATGTGTTTTGAAGAAAAATGCGGTTCCTCATTTGGGTGATTCATATGATCAACAAACCGTAAGATATAAACTATTCAAATTCTAATAAATTAAAAGATATATGTAACTTTCTTTTAGAATATAACTAAAAATATAAATAATGGAACTAAGTTGCAGGAAGCTCCGAGGTCAAATAATGAAATGGTAATTTAGTATATATTGTAAACTCATTTCTCGTTGATTTCGAAGCTTTACTTTTTTCTTTTAAATAATTAAAAATGGTGTCGATTGATTTTTTACAGTTGTCTTCGGCAATAAATCATTCTGAAACCGGCCATTGCCTGGTTTTAGGAGAGAACATAAACCGAGATCAAAACTTTTCAGATGTAAATGTAAGATCTACTATCTAGTACATTTTGGTTTTCATATTGACAATAGGATAAATTCTTCAAAAGACAGAGTGAGTGAATGTGTATATTTTCAGGCAGTGCCCACAGCGTGCATTGGGGAAAATTAAATGAATTTAACAGTTTTCCTAACAAAAGCTCGTATTTAGCTGTTAATCCAGTTGTGGTAAGAATTTTGATTATAATTTAAATTGGTCAATAAAATTTTTATGCAGGTTTGCCCGAAAACTTTATTACAAACTACATACGCTTGGTTACCAGCAGTCACTGTGAGTCTTGAAATAATTTATTTGCACTTATACATAGTTCTATGCAACGGCGTAGCCAGGGGGGGGGTGCTGAAAGGGCTTCAGCACCCCCCGAAATTCCACCCGAAATTCTAAAAAAATACCTTCTTAAAATGCCTTAGTTTTGCTGCTTTGCTGGTTAGTTTACCGAACTATTGAGAGAGGTTATTTGGCGCACGACAAACACGCATACGGACAATTAGAGCTCTTCTGTGGCTGACTGTACGTACTCGTCGCTTTTGTGGCTGACAGTACGGACGCGTCGCTACACGAAATGTTCAGCAGCTCTACTCACAGTCACAGTGACATATCAGTCAGTCGTCATTTTACATTTGTTGCGCTTGCATTACAGTTTTGTAGTCTAGACCAACAACAACTCACGTTGTGTGGTGTCAGTGTGTATTACACTGTGCTGTGCGTGTAACAGTGCTGTTAGTTTGTTGTTGCTGAGTATCTATAGTGCGGTTATATCTTAAATAAAATGAAACGTCGTCACGTGAAAACAATTGCGAGTTATTTTTTTAAACAAACAAAAACAAAAGTATCAATTAAAACTGAAGCTTCGACTTCTGCCTCAACAAATACACAAGGAAATGAAAGCTCTGACAGTGACAGTGATAGTTGTGTGCAAGTTCAAACCGAGAATGAGACTACCAAAAACACTAGTTCACAGCCACACGTGCAAGAATATGGCGAGGTTTCTGAAAACGACATTAGTCAGATTTCAGAATTAGTTTTTTCTTCATTTCCTGTTAAAAATATGGATGAATTGAGGCATAAAGCATTGCTTGATGCATTCATACCAAATGAAAATTTTAGTTTTCCAACTACTATGGCAGGCGGTCAAAAACGAAAGTTTCAACATAACTGGCTCGTAAAATACCCGTAGCTGTCTTATTCACAATTGTTAAATGGAGCTTTTTGTAAGTATTGTGTAGCATTTTGTTCCGAAAGTGTAGGAAAAGGGAGTCACGAAAGCATAGGCTCATTAATTAGCTCACCATATACAAAATGGCAAAATGCGTTGGAAAAATTTAAAGCTCACTCTGATGCTCACTATCACAAAAAATGCGCTGCTTCTGCTGAACACTTTTTGAATGTTATAAGAATGAAAACTGACAGTATCGCTTCTCAAGTTGACACACAGGGAAAGAAACAGGTTGCAGAAAATAGAGAAGCCCTGAAACCTATAATTGAAACGGTCATTTTTTGCGGGAGAAATGAGCTTCCTTTAAGAGGCAAGGAACACGATCCTGAAAACTACGATCCAGTTTCCTTAGAAAATCCACATCACAAGGATGGGAAATTTAGAGCTCTATTGAGATTTAGCGCAAATAGTGGAGACGAGAAATTGATAAGTCATATACTTAACTCTCCAAAAAACGCAACCTACGTGAGTCCTTTCATACAAAATGACGTATTAGACATTTCCTCAAAAATTATTCAAAACAAAATTGTACAGAAAGCAAACACATCTGGTGCCTTTACAATTATAGCAGACGAAACTTCAGATGTATCGGGTACAGAGCAGCTGTCTTTATCTGTACGTTTTGTTGATGAACTAAACACACTTCATGGAGATTTCCTTACCTTTGCACCTATAATTGACATGACTGCCGAAGGCGTTACAACCGTTATCTTAGAAAAATGTATAAAACTAGGTCTTGAAATGGAAAAATTGGTTGGTCAAGGGTATGATGGCGTTAGCAATATGAGTGGACAGTTCAACGGCGTACAAGCTAAGATCAAACAACTGTACCCAAAAGCAATCTACGTTCATTGTGTGTCACACCGGTTGAACCTTGTATTGTCTTCAGCTTTAAGTGAAAAAAACGTGAAAAACTGTCACTATGACAGAAATTTGCAACCTATTCAGAAATAACGCGTATGCAGGGGACTTACTCAAATCTAATATCAAAAAGTACGTTCCAGAGAGCAAAAAAACCCGGTTGCTCCTTGTTTGTCAAACGAGGTTCATTGAAAGACATGACGCAGTTAATGTGTTTGTTGAGCTTTATGAGGCCATTGTCCCCAGTTTGATCGAGTTATCAGAGTGTTACCGTTCCATATCATCTCGTGCAAGTGGACTTCTTGCTGCTATAGAGAAAAATTACTTTGTGGTATCTCTCTCGACGTGCGAAAAATTGTTCACTTTTACTTTGCCTCTTTCAAAGTATGTACAGAGTCCAGATGTTGATTTAAGCTCAGTATACAGACATGCTTCTTCTGTTATTGAGATACTGCAGGCATTAAGAGATGACATTGATGCTGAGTTTCACAAGTTGTTTGAGTCAGCTTCTAAGATGCATGAACTCTGTTTTGACGCTGCATTGAATGTGCCTAGATTTGTGGGTAGACAAACTAATAGAGAAAACTACCCTTACGGTAGTGTTGAGGAATATTACAGAAGAACTATTTTCGTCCCATCGTTAGATGACTTAATAGCCCACCTCAAAAGCAGATTCAGCAACGGCCAGGATGATATGTTAACTGCACTAAAAGTTATGCTTCCTCAGCACGCATCCAGAAAAACGTGATGAAGTCGACAAACTTTCCCATTATTTCGAAGAAAATGTTGTAGTTGTAAAAGCAGAGTACCTAATATGGTGCAAGAAGTGGGAAAAAGAAGAGATGGCGACGAAGAAGAAATATCCAAGTATTTCTGAATGTCTGGATAACTGTGACAAGACATTTTTCCCGCACATTCACCATTTGCTTAAAATCTTGGCAACACTTCCAGGTAAGTTTAGTTAGTAAAAGAATTCTGAAATTTACCCGAAAAAACATTTACTAAACAGTTTAATATTTACCCAAAAAATATTAACTAAATTGTTTAGTTGATTTTTTTTTGGAAAATTACAGAATTTAAAGATAGTTTTAACTACTACTCCTTTTTTATTATTCTTTCAGTTATTATGCTTTTTTACTTTGACTTACCTTTACCTTATGCTCGTTTTTAATTATAAATTTTTCTAAGAACCAAACTCTCATTAGTTAAAACATTAATTTTAAGAAGCCTAGCCTAAAGTCATAATTAATTGTTCGTTTTGACAAAATGGTTTTGTTTTTCAGTATCAACATGCACAGCCGAACGGTCATTTTCGACAATGAAACGAGTAAAAAACTATTTGAGAAATCGAATGAACAATGACAGATTAACTGATCTAGCACTCTTGTCCGTTCACTACGGCAATATCAATGTTTCGCCAGAAGACGTGTTGGATATAATGGCGAATGTGCCGAAGCGGGCTGTTCTCTTGTAGTTTTTCGTGCTATAAAAACTATCTACATTTTACAAGTATCTATGGAACTAATTATAGTCTACAATTATTAATTATCAACTAATCATAGAACATGTAATTAATTATATCATAATACGTTTTCTGTTCTAAGCAATTAAGCGATAATAAAATTGACATTTGTTGTAATTTCGTTTCTTGTTCGCTTTTTTATCCCATGAAACTATTACATCCTTATAACCTTCCTGCCTATTTCAGCACCCCCCAAAATAAAATCCTAGCTACGCCCTTGGTTCTATGAGTAATTTTATAGATTTCTGACAACCGGGATGAAAGTGCTACACTCAATTCATTGTCCGGACTAATATGGTATAAATATGTTGATGCTTCTTCGTAAATAAATAATTTTTTTTCAGTTTTCACTGGCTCAAACTGTGGATTCTCCTTCTTCAGTTGTTTTGCCATTGTCAACTGGGCAAAATTTAATTTCATCTGGAATTATGGTAGTTATTTACTTTAAAGAAAAAAGTGGAAGAAATTTTTTTTAAATATTTTAGGATATTGTATACCGAGGCAATGAGTTGGTAGAAGTGGATGTTGCTGATGTAGGAAACAATAGTTTTCTCTGCCAGGATTCCACAATACGCACTTTTAATGTTAACTTTGATGTATGTTTTTGTGGCAGTATTAATTTTAATTTCTATTCAAAGCATATATTCGCAGACGACTGAAATCACAAATCTGTCAACAGCTTGCACTGCTGGCGCACATTGTGAAATACCTGGCCGGATTGTATGAATTAGTTGGAATTTTTTGACAATAAGATTAGTGCATTTAAGGTTCTTTTAGGACTCTAGTGATTTGAACAAACTAGTGGATAATGCTGCAAGAGGAACGAGTGCAGGAGACAGTATATATGTTGCAAGTGATCCTCAAGATTCATTCGACGTATTCGTATAGTTCTAATGAATTTTCTTGTAGGCTTCTGCAACGATTTCTGAAACACTGACACAGCAAAAAGTTTATCTCTCGGAAGTCAGGATTAACAATTTTGTTAGTATAATTTAGCTTATGTGCTTGTTTGTGTTTAGACTGTAATCTCAGCAAAAATTTACGGAAAATTTCTTATTTTTTACTTTACTCACACTAAGCCATGAATATTACTCAGTGAAGTCATATAAACTTCCACAAATAAAGTATTTTTTTTCTTTAATAAAAAGATTTTTGTCGGCTTTTCGTGTCGTTGATAAGTATTATTTTCTTTGACGACTCTCGACATTTCTTATGAGAGAATTGGAAAACCGAATTTAAAAAAAAAAATATTTTAACTTTGATCGCAGAAAGCTGAAATGCTGCAAGCTTAATAAAATGATGAATTTTTTGCTGAGTTTTTATTTGTTTAGAAATGCCAGTCATTGTAGAAATAATTGTTCACTCAAAGAAAAATTCGTAGTCAAATTAACTATTTTCGTTGTATTTCAACTATTCCACAGAAGCTAGTAATAATAAACACGAAAATAATTAATTCAATCAATCATGCACAGTAAATTTTACTATTGAATAATGTTCAATTTTCTGTTGCAGTTCCTACTACTTTCATCGTTCATTTTATGACTTTGAGTTTTAATCTACTACGAACTAATATGGAACATAATTGTTGACTTACAATGAAATAGTCATTTGCTATATGTTTTTCAGGAAATATTAAATGAGACAACGTGTTGTGGTTATATTACAACGTTTTGTGATAATATTACCACGTCTTGTGGTAAAATTGACCACATTTTGCGGTATGTTTTATATTGGTACCGAAAAATGTCTGTTGTCTGGAAATTTGGCAGCATTCACGTTATATCAGTGTGATAAGCGGTTAATAAAGTTTGTTTTAGTGAGTTAGTGTTGTTTTGCGAATAATTAGTTGTATTTGGTTGTGAATTAAAGCCGGCGATAAATTTTGCTTAACGGCCACTACAGGTAAGTAAAATTGTGCGTTTTGCTAATATGTATATCTCCATATCGGGAATAAGTATTGTGTACATAGTTTCAACACCTGAATTGAAATCAACCCTTAAGTGTTCGCCGGTATTTATTTTAGAAGAGAGTCAAGATCTTTCCTCACGCCACAAAATATGGAAGAATATTTAAATTTTCAACAACTGCCAGAATCATCGTTTGTGCAACGTGACACCGCTTTGTTTGACTTACTTTACAACTGGGGTCATAGTGATTTGCACACGTTTTTCGTTGAAAATAGTATAACGTTAGAAACAATGAAAGTCTTAACTGAAAAAGACATCGACGAAATTTCTTGTCAAAGAAGCTTGGCTCCAAAATTGATTTTCGGCAGAAGCTAAAGCCGTGGCGTGATGCACAGGTCAGAAAGATTTAGCATCGTTCATTGTATTAATAAATTTAAAATGGTTACAGGGTATACCACATCCTTAAATTTCGATTTCCACTGAGACTATCCGACAAATAGTTAAAGAGGTCTTGAACCAGGCTGAAAGTCAATCGACAGCTCAATCACCAATTTCATTTTCACGTAACTCATCTCTTTCATGCAACGATGAATTTTCAGATTTTGTAAGGTTATTTAAAAGGAATTGATTTTTCGATGCATATCATTTTATTACCTATGCTAGAATATTGATACCGTACTTTCAACAAGTTGTTCCGTTCAATATATTTTGAAGGAATTCGAGCGAAATGGGAGAATTGGGGAGACGTCAAGATCCATTTTAGTTGAAGCTATAGTTACTTGGTGCAATAATCTCTCAAGAAGCATAAAAAGAAAAGATTTTGACTTTTTGTCCGAGCGAATTGCAAAGCGGTTTAACGAGGAAAAAGTATAAGCTTTGAATTAGTCAAATATCAAGCACAGTTGGTACTTCCTCTAAGCTTATTGCCAAGGAAAGTGACGGGATTTTATTTCCTATTAAATTTCAAATCAAAAAACTCTTTGAAAGCTCCGACTTTTTTGCAACAATTTCAAAAAATCTTGAAACACTTCAATCCGACCCCAATAATTTCATGAATAACAAACTCTGGAGAGAAAAATTGCAGAAAGTAAACCAATTGAGAGATCATATTTATTTACCATACTTTATTTACTATGACGACTTTGAGTCAAATAACCCTTTAGGATCACATACAGGATCTCATTCTATTGGAGCTGCATATTACAGTTTTCCTTTTCTACCACAATGGATGCAATCAAGTTTGGAGTACATTCAAATAGCTTTATTGTTTTACAGCAAGTTTAAAGTGTTTGGAGTAAATAATATTTTCTATAAGCTTACAGAGATATTAATTTATATAGAACTAAATGGCATTCGAATCGAAATAAACTCTAAGCCCATTGTTATCCACTTCATACTTGGCCTCATATTAGGTGATAATTTAGGCATGAATTTTATACTTGGTTTTGTCAAAGGATTCAATTCACTTTATTGCTGCAGATTCTGCACATGCAGCAAATTAGAATCTCAAACTTACTTCAAAGATATTTGTAATAAGTGCAGAACAATAGAAAATTATAATGAAAGTTTTCTTAACTTCCGGCATCTTAAAACAAGGATCACATCTACTGGTTTAAGGGATGAAACAATTTTTAATAGCATTCCATCGTTTCATGTTTGCAATAACTTTGCTTTTGATGCCATGCATGATCTATTGGAAGGTATATGCCATTACGATATAAGTAAAATACTAAATTATTATATCTCTGAAAAACACTTTTTCAACCTAAAAACTTTAAATAACAGTATACAATATTTTAATTATGGCTCAGTAGAAGCTGGAAATATGCCACCTGTTATAAATGTCAATCATTTACATAAAATGAAGTTAAATATGTCCGCAACAGAAATGTTGACTTTTTGTAGGCTTTTGCCTTTGATGATTGGAGACTTAATTCTTGAAGATGATTCGCATTGGCATACTCGTATTTTGCTTATTTTGAATAAAATACTAGATATTGTTTTGAATTCGAAGTTTAAAAAAAAAATGATGTTGAAAAACTTTCCACGTTAATCGGAAATCACCATACCATGTACAAACAATTGTTTCACTCCTAACTTACACCCAAATTTCACTTCCTTGTTCATTACCCATTTATAATGCAAAATATAGGATCCCTCAGAGCGATCTGGAGCATGCGCTATGAATCAAAGCACGAAGAATTAAAAAGTTATTGCCAAAGCATTACGTCAAAAAAAACCTCCCTTTATCGCTAAGCAAAAAACATTGTCTAAGATTCGCTCATCTCCTACTTAAAAACAAAAATATTCCTTCGAAAATAACTTGCTTAACAAAAAGTTCAAGCTGCGTTACCAGCATCAACTTTGTGAACCTTGATTCAAATACTCAAGCTAGGTATACTGGAAAATGTTGCTATGATAATATAAAATTTGAGAACACATTATATAAGAAAAATCAATATGTGACATAAGTAATGAAAAAAGTGTTGATGTGTATTGTCTAGAGGGATTTATTGTTGAAAAAGAAAATATTGAATGCATTTGTGAAAAAGTTGTGGTTTCTCCTTTTAAAGAGCATTATAAGTCATTTGAAATAAAAAAATTACCTACTAATTTATATTTCCTCTTAAATATTGAGATATTTGATGGACTACCAGTAGATATTTTCGTTAGCTCTAAAAATATTTGTTACTATCAAATTAAATTTTTTTGAAAATATTTGGTTTTATCTTTATGATAGATTTTTGTATTATGTTTAAAGGGAAAATAAATCATTTAGCTATATTTGATCACGGATATAAGCAATTATAATAAAACTTGGAACCGATTAATTTGTTATTTTATTCTTATTTTGGTTTTATTAAAATCATATAATTTTACCCCTGCAGAAAGGAAAATCCCATAAGCAGACCTTTAGAACAGAGCTATTTTCTGCTTATTAAGAAATATTCTTGAACAGCTTTGGATGGCATAGGAGTACAGGAGACTTAACGAGAATTGTCGTTGCAACTTCGAAAAAGATGAGCATACAACGACTATGATAGGACAACCATGCGCAGAGGTTGAGTAACCAACTTCATTGTCAGCAGCCTAATGTCGTTGTTAAGCAGCGATTATCTGGTACATTAACTATGTACATTGTTCGTAGACCATTCTTAATGGTTGGTTACTTTTTCTTACCAGCTCCGTCGGAAAACTACAACGGCACATAGTTTAAAATAGCAAATAACAACTTTCGCGTTGTCATTTGCACAATTTTTGTAGTAGACGCAAAATTAACTCATGAAAATAGTTGATTTTACCAACGTTTTTCTCTCAGTGTTTTAGACTGTGTTTTGAGATATGCTGAGTGGAGTCGATCATTTGAATTATTTTTATTACATAAAAACATTTATATAGGATATAAACAATGAATGTCAATTGCTAAAGTGCAAAAATAATAGGCAGAAAATAGGAAAACTGCAAACCGAGTTGTTTTCACAGAGGAAAAAAATTGATGAAAAAAATAAACAGATTGATGCATTGAAAAAGCGCTTGCTTCGCAATAAAAGGAAGACCGCCAAAATGGAAGAGTCACTGACATTATTAAAGAAGAAAAATCTAATTAGTGAAGATATGCAGCACATGATGAAAAACATAAGTGAGCAACACAAACAAACTTTAGAAAAGCACTTATTCTAACGCAAGTTTATTAGATCTCCAACACCGTTCAATCCTACAATAAAAGCATATGCTCTAAATTTAATTTTTTGTCACCGAAAGCTTACGAGTATGTAAGAACAACATTTCGAAAAGCTTTGCCACATCATCGCACGATACGAAGATGGTACGAAGAAATTAGTTGCATTCCAGGTTTTACGAGTGAAGCATTTGAAGAAATGTAGTTAAAAGTGCTGAAAACGAAAAAGTGGTCGTAAACTTAGTGTTCGATGAAATAAGCATAAGACAGCACGTTGAATGGGATGGACAGCGCATGCACGGTTATGTTGATATTGGTAATGGTGGCAACATCGGCAAAATTGCCACACAAATGTAGTGTTTGCAAATAAGCCATGGAAAATTCCAATGGGTTTTTCCCAATTGCATCAATAACCGCAGAACAAAAAGCAAATAATGTATTGCTGTGCATGAAACATTTAACTAGCCCAGTCATATTAGGGCTTTCACCTTGGAATGAAAGATAATAAGCTGCAAATTGGTATGAACCTTTGTTTTGTCATTCTAAATGTTGTCTCAAAAGTCACAATCGTTATCGTGTTCGCGTCTCAAGATATTCAAGGTCAAAGGTCACAAAAATCGGTTTTTCGCGAATATCTGGCTTCCTATCGGTTAAATGAGATTTGCATTTATTATAAAAGTTGTAGGCTATAAAATTCCCTACAACTTTTGTTTAAACTTTTTTTTCATACGACCAACCGTTTTGAAGGTAGAGCGCGAAGAGTGCACATCGTACAGTCATATACGGCCTAATGCAAGGTCAAGCGTGAGTTATGGTTATCAGTACGTTATAAAGTCAATTATTTACTTGGAAATTATAATTATTAAACAATGCCTATTATTTATGTACTAACTATTAATTATTTATATTTAATTAAAGTAGAACCTAAAGAATGGGGCTGGATGCTTGAAAATGAAATCCTGGAGCCCATACGAACGTTATTACCTCCAGCACCAGCCGAACTACTAAACGTAATATTTTGCAATTGCAAAAATGGTTGTGGTTCCCGCTGTGGATGCAGAAAATCAGGGCTACAATGTTCTTTAGCTTGCGGCCTGTGCAACGGACAAGCTTGCCTCAACGCTTCACTGTATCCAAGTAATCCCGATGAAGAAAATACATATGATCCCGATATTCTGGAAGGTTTGGAGATGAACATGACAGATAATGAGGATGATGACAATGAATTCTTCTTCTTGTCGCTCAAAAATGTTCGATTCATTGTCATCATCCTCATTATCTGTCATGTTCATCTCCAAACCTTCCAGAATATCGGGATCATATGTATTATCTTCATCGGGATTACTTGGATACAGTGAAGCGTTGAGGCAAGCTTGTCCGTTGCACTGGCCGCAAGCTAAAGAACATTGTAGCCCTGATTTTCTGCATCCACAGCGGGAACCACAACCATTTTTGCAATTGCAAAATATTACGTTTAGTAGTTCGGCTGGTGCTGGAGGTAATAACGTTCGTATGGGCTCCAGGATTTCATTTTCAAGCATCCAGCCCCATTCTTTAGGTTCTACTTTAATTAAATATAAATAATTAATAGTTAGTACATAAATAATAGGCATTGTTTAATAATTATAATTTCCAAGTAAATAATTGACTTTATAACGTACTGATAACCATAACTCACGCTTGACCTTGCATTAGGCCGTATATGACTGTACGATGTGCACTCTTCGCGCTCTACCTTCAAAACGGTTGGTCGTATGAAAAAAAAAGTTTAAACAAAAGTTGTAGGGAATTTTATAGCCTACAACTTTTATAATAAATGCAAATCTCATTTAACCGATAGGAAGCCAGATATTCGCGAAAAACCGATTTTTGTGACCTTTGACCTTGAATATCTTGAGACGCGAACACGATAACGATTGTGACTTTTGAGACAACATTTAGAATGACAAAACAAAGGTTCATACCAATTTGCAGCTTATTATCTTTCATTCCAAGGTGAAAGCCCTAATATGACTGGGCTAAACAGAAAGTGACGTTGACGGGGTCGGAGTATTTTTTGATGGACTGGCTTCAAATTTGTACATGACAAAGTTGTTATGATCAGATTTACGCTGTTTCAATTCAAAAGGCTATATGCTGCTGAAAGATTCTCCAGTAAAGTTTGTCCTTCACCCTGAAAGTTGTCATATGTTTAAGCTCTGTGTAAATGCATTGGCAGACCTGAAAGTTTTCAAAGACAATTACAACAATACCATCAAATGGGACTACTTTATTTCGCTGCTTGAATTACAAGAAAGTGACGGTTTGCATTTAGGAAATAAGTTACGAAAGGCACACGTTTACTCCACAGACAAAAAATGAAAGTGCGTTTAGCTGTGCAAACATTCAGTAATTCAGTAGCTGATGCTTTAGATTTTTGCAGTTGGAGCAATTTTCTGGAAGTCAACCAACGGCAAATTTTATATGAATATTTAATGAAATTTTTGATATTTTGAACTCAAGAAAGTTGTTTGCATCTTCTCCGTTAAAGCAAGCGCTTTCTGAGCGAAATTATGATGTCATATTTGCAAATTGCGTCGATTATATATCGTATATAAAGAGTTTAAGGCTTGCTTCGTATCAGCTAGTTACCGAATCCAAAAGGAATGTAGGATTTATTGGTCTAATTGTTGGTCTACAGAACATAAAAGTTTTGTACGAACATTTCATCAAAACCATAACAGTTAAGTGCATTCCTTTGTACAGGTTGAGCCAAGACCATTTTGAACTATTCTTTGGTTCGATACGAGCAGGTTTGGGAAACAATAATAACCCAACGGTAAGGCAGTTTATTTCTCGCTACAAGAAAATTTCGTTCCGAACGCAGTTCTAAGATGGTGGGATGGGGAACTGCATTCCATTAGAACAGCCATACTCAACCTGCGGCCCGCCGAGCTTTTTTGTGCGGCCCTAAAGACATTCATGGTTTACAAAATCTGGCATTCTATATTTCGTATATCTTGAGATTAATTTTTACTTTGACGTGCAGATAGTGACACCCGAAGAGGATTGTCTTTGTCGCATAAATATACCAAACCACCCACCGTTGTCGTGTCAATATCAGATCTGGTACAGAGTGTTGCTATTGCACACGCTAGATTTATTCCCAAAAAACAAACATTCGACAGACAAGTATGCGCGCAAATAATTTTTCTTGTGGCAACACATAAATGTTTGTGTTGTGGCTTTATTTCAAGTAAACATTAGCATTTTTTGCTGTCTTATATAATATTGTATTGTTATAATTTAATTACCCATAATGGCGGGATAGTCTTCGAAATGTAAACGAAAAATATCTGATGAAAAGAGAGTGTTCCAAGACAATTGGGAAGAAGAATATTTCGTTGTTGCAAATAAACATGGTTCGACCACATGTTTGATCTGTCGTGAGAGTGTTATTTTAAAAAAATATAATATTCTTCGACATTATACCACAAAGCACAAAACATTTAATGTAACTTTTCCTCGTGGCTCCTTAAAAAGACGTGAAAAGTTAACATTCTTCAAGAAGTCTTTACAACATCAACAAAATATCATATCAATGGCGGTATCACATGACGCAGCGGTGACAAGAGCGTCGTATGAAATTTGTTACATACTTGGTAAACATATGAAACCATTTACTGACGCAGAGGTTGTGAAAGAATGTTTCCTCAGTGCTTCCAACATATTATTTGATAAATTTAGCAATAAAAGTCAAATAATATCTCAGATCAAAAGTATGCAGCTCTCTGATTCTACCTTTGCTAGACGCATTGAAGATATTGCTAAACACATATTTAATCGCATCATAGAAGATATGAAGAAATGCAAATATTTTAGTTTGGCTTTGATTCTAGCACCGATATTTCAGCAACATCACAATGTTCCGTTTTTGTTAGATATTGTACCGGACAAAATGAATTTTTAGTTCATGAAGATTTTTTGAAATTTCTTCCTATGAAAAATCAAACCAGAGGGGTGGACTATCTCAATACTATCAGTACATTTCTGGAAAACAATGATATTGATATAGAAAAATTGGTTTGTGTATGCACGGATGGATGTCCTTCAATGATCGAATCTGAAAAAGGATTTATTACTTTATTGAAAAAGAAATATAATTTAACAAATCTCTTATCTTTCCACTGTATCATTCACCAAGAGAACTTAGCAGCACGTATATCCATTGCCGAAATAGACGCCGCAATGAAGACTGTAATAAGTATAGTTAATTTTATTAGAGCACAAGAACTGAACCACAGGAAATTTAAAAGTCTCTTGGAAGAATTGAACAGTAACTATAGTGACGTCCTTTTACATACCTCGGTGAGGTGGCTAAGCCGAGGAAAAGTTCTGGAACGGTTTTATTCTTTGAGGCATGAAATTATTTTGTTTTTACAGCAAAATAATAAAATTTACATCGAACTTGACAATGATGGATGGTGGTGTCTTTTGGCTTTTCTGTGTGATATCGCAGAAAAACTTAATGAACTCAATCGTGGCTTACAAGGCGAAAATAAAATCATTACGCAGATGGCGAATAAAGTATTTGCTTTTGAAGAGAAACTAAACATCTACCACGAAGAAATAGAGAACCAGGTATTCCATAACTTTCCAACTATAATAAAAGCTAATCAAGAAGGTATACATGTTTCTGAAGAAAACTATACGATATTTTTAAATTATTTAGCTGCCTTAAGTAAGGAATTTAAGAGCAGATTTCAGGACTTACGTTGTATCAAGAATTGTTTGTTACTCATAGAAAATCCCTGGCACCTAGAAACAGCCACTATAACAAATTTAGCTGCATTGGGATATAATTATGCCGAGCTTTTTGACGAATTTATTGAATTTAAGAACGATACTAATCTGAAAGCTATTTTTGAAGAAAAAAGAGAAGGAAAGGAGTACATCCATTTTTGGAAATTAGTTCCAGAAAAATACAAGACTAAAAAATTGTGCCTTCCTGCTCCTCACATTGTTTTCATCAACATATCTTTGTGAATCATCATATTCCAAAATGAAATATGCAAAAAACGTATACAGGAATCGACTTACTGATTCTCACCTTGATGACGTATTGAGGGTAGCATGCAGCAATTACAAGCCCGATTTGTCTAAAATTGTTGAAAATTTATCACAATATCAAATATCACACTAATTTTGTAATAAACGATACATGTTACTTTTATCACTGTATTAATATTTAATGAACCGTATGCTGATAGAAGTGATATATACTATTACACGACAAAAAGACTGAAGAAGAAATTAAAAGAAAACGATGGAATAGCCAGAGAATCCTTGACAAACAGATATTTGATTCAATAGTAATTATCGTTCAATCCAATTGTATTGGACAAAATTTATTCGATGATCAATCCGAACATATGCATGAAACAATGCACAACAGCTTGCTTTTAAAATCAATGACAGAAAAGTATCTTCACACTCGATTTTATTTCATTGCCAAAAAGTGTTCCGAAAAAATATCTGTACGACAGCAATATAATAAAATAATTCATTTTTAAAGAATGTAAGATATGTCATAAGAATCTAAAATAAGAGTATTTAAAACTACATATTTAATTGTTTTTTGCGAAGTCAGCACCGTAATTCCGCCATGCCAGTCCCAAGCCCGGTCAAAGGAAGAGGGAGGTGCATACGTACTGCATTAATTGTTAACAATTTTTAACTTGATACTTGTATCAATATTAGAGTTTGTTTTTTCAGCATAAATTATATAAAAGTTAAACGAATTCGACTAGAGGAGCAGAATTTAACATTGTTTCTGTAATGATAGATTAATTGAATTTTAAATCAAATATTTTAACTCCAAAACAACGGCTTGAAAATGCCCTGTAAAGAATGAAATAAATTTTGTAGAACCGGTGCCAAATCAGTATCCCCGTTTTGAAATAAAGTATAGAAAAATGTGCTCTGCCATGGGGAACAAAATGGCGGCAATGTTTTGTGTTTATAAATGAAATCTTTGATCCTACTGATTGGTTCAGTTATGTTTTCAGAAGAATTAGTTTGACTCCTTTGTTTTTACAAAACCCTTTTGGCAGGCGCACTCTCCTGCCTACCTGACTTGTTTTTAGATACGCATAATATAGGCTGCTACTGGCCATAGATGATATGCTGTTGAAATGGAACGCTGTATAGAACTGGTGGGAGGTTTTGCAATGATAATGACTATTACTATTATTATTTTATTATCATTATCATTACTAATACCAGACTTCAATTTGTGTTTAAAACTGATGTAATATGTTTTACTGAGGCACATTTTCTTAATGGCAATTCATGCATTATTAGCAAAGCTAGTTTGCCCCTTAAAATCTACGTCTATCGAAAAAATATGTAGGTAGTCGTGAATTTTAATCAGTGTTGGTAAAAAATGGGAGGTTACGACGCAAAAGTTGTTTATTGTCCACTCTAGTCTATAACTCTACGAGTCGACGAGTGTTATTGTTTTGCCGCGTAGAACATCGATTGGGGCAAAATAAATAAATACAAATGAGTCAATGCTCTACGCGAACAATAAAAATATGTAAGCAATTATGATACCTTGAGCTTACTCAAGAAAGTTGCAAGCCATCATAATTGCAATCGATTATTGTTCTTCTATGTAAGCATGCTTGATACTTTCAGCAAAATAAATAAATATTGTACAAATTAGTCAATGCTCCATACGAACAATTAAAATATGTAAGCAATTATGATAGCTGGAGCTCACTCAAGAAAAGTTGCCAGGTATCATGATTGCAATTAATTGTTCTTGTTTGTAAGCATGTTTGGTACTTTCACCTTTCCATATGCGTATGAAAAGTACCAGCCATGCATTTTCAATCAATAATTATTTTGTTCAATGGTAAATTTATCTGTTGTAAGCATTCATGGTACTTTGACTTTCTTGAAGTAAGGTGCAAGGTACCATGAATGTGATTTAGCTAACATCTACAAGATTTTGTAATAAATTGGAATGATATAGAATAAATTACCATCAGTTGTGATTTTAAAACCAAGTGAAATTAATGTTGTTTTAATTTAAAGTGAATTTAAATTTCTTGGGTAAGTTACATATTGATCCGTCTTCTTAGGAAACCTAAGGAGACGTACTTTGTATTGTTATTCTCCTTGTGCATTAGAGGTACCTAGTGCAGAAGGATACAAGAATTGTGGTTGCACATAGAGAGACCTATTTGCAGTCCAATTCTATTTTGCTTTGACTTGTCCTCCTAGGAGGCTTTTCTGTTTATTCCATCCTCCTTTGGCACTAGAGGTACCTAGTGTGAAAGGATACAAGAATTGTGGTTGCACATAGAGAAACCTATGTGCAAGTCAATTCTATCATATTGAGTCGAATTGCCAGAAAAGGCAATTACTCAGATCTGTCCTAGAGTTACCTAGCGACAGAATCCAAAAAGGATATTTTTGCGAATAGAGTAACCTATCCGCAGAAATTTATTCATTTTTTTGTATTCACTTTCAGTAGTACATCCAGTTAAAACATAAATACCCGTATTTGAGCAAGCGATCGAATTTGATGTACTTGCAATGTCTTTCAGATTCTCCCGAAAACTATTTATAATAAAAAATCGATTCAGTTGTCCTTCCGTGCCACCTGCTGTCGACTTTTCTATTGAACCACGTTCTCCACAGAATCATCTATTAGTGACAGCGTTTACCTAGAATCAGCATATCGCATTGCGTGATTTTCGTTTATATCATACCGAATTGCGACTAGTTAAAAAAAAGCCCACAAGCTCCTCTTGGCCCCGATAATCAGGTATTTGTCTGCTTTTAGCTAAAATTCACACTTGCATGACGGAAAAATTGCTGTCATAGTTATGTATTTTAATACGTTATCCGTTTAACTTACTGATAAACACTAAATAATAAAATATCATAAGTGTGCAAAAGCCTATAAAAGGGATACGTTAGAACTTTTCAACAATCCGGCGGTAACAGATAAAGAAAGTATTTAAATGCAACTCGTAGTTCTATGTTAAGATACTATAGTATATATGTAGCCATGACTCAAATGGACTGAGAAAATGGTTTGCCTAATGAAAGTGTACTTACTACCCTCACTCTGTCGATGTGAAATTCGGATCGATGATTCTATTTATTCACCGCGTAAATCGATATTGTCCCAGTTTTTTAGTCCAGTTTTAAATTTAATTCCGTACAAAGTTTGTATTTGTCGTGAATTGGGTTGGTGAATAGAATTTCCGTGAAGGACAGCAGCGATGGTAACTGTCTCAATGACCTAGGATTTCAGCCTTCGCTGATATGACTTTGCGTGACAACATGTACGCGTACTGGCAGCAAGCTTTCTGCGGTGTCATAAGGCGGGTTCTGTTCGCCAGCGCAAATTCCACACTACAAAAATATTTTTGACGCGTACGAATTCAGCTATAACATGGCCTGATACAAAGCGAAAAAGTATTTTCTTATCCCGCCTACCCTACTGTTGACACAAGCCATCCTTCCATTTTCAGCGGAGAAGCTAGCTTATACCTGAAAATGGGCAACCGCGTGGAACTGGTGCCCTCACACACCACATCTTCAAGGACATATCATCCCTTAGCGTGGAAGCCCCTTTATCCCAAGAAAAAAGGGACAACATTCTTAGGTCTACATCATGAGGTATATGCCGCCACGTTGCGGTTCCTTACCCCGTTCAGGCGGAAAAAGAAGATTCAGTGTAACATTCTTAACTGTTCATTTTTTTTCAAAACGAAATTCTTATGTTTTCAATAAATTTTAATACAAATAGCTAAACAATGTCGGAAAACCCGGTGTGCATACATTATGCCTTTCAATAAAAGAAAGTATCACTAACAATAAGCAAAAATAGTAAATTTCAATAGTATCTCCAACGTTGCAATAACTTTTAGACTATCTTATCATACCTAATGTGCCACATTGTCAGCTCTTTAGCTACATGAATGGTAGAAACTCGGAAAAGAACTGGGCTAAAGCTCCGGAAGGGGAAATGCGTGCGAAGGCCAGGCTAACTCTAATGGTGGAGCCGGTTAATTATAGCCACATTCAATCTGCAAGTACGGCTAAATGAATTTAGCAGAATCTTAAAACAGCATTCGACGATAGACGATTGATGCGACGGGTTGGTTTGCTGTGTACAATCATCAACAACAAATTCGAAAATTGCTCATCTATGGAACAATTCATCATCACTATATAAGTGTCTGCACATAAATTACGAGGCACGGGAATGGCTGTCGAGGGAAGTCGACAGCATGTCGACGGACGGTGGCGTGTTTGCCGGACGTGACATACCTGCTGACAAAGATGAACAAATTGCTTCGTTGGTCGCCCAGCTTGACAATATAACGCTGAAGTTGGATCAAGTGTTTTTAACGCTGTTACAAACACAAGAGACACTCGCGAAAACTAATGCTGAGCTGGCCAACCAGCGAAACCAAAATGAGCTGCTAGCTGCGAAAAATGCAGAACTAGTGTTAATGCTCAAGGACAAGGCTAAGGTAAACGGAAAATCCAAAAACGACAGCCCTTGGATGAAAAAGCGAAAGGTGAGGGCATCTTCACCTCCCAAGTCAAGTTCCTCATATAAAACTACAGAGAGTGAGATGGAAGTTGACTGCGATAATAACAAAGATAAAGAGGATGAGATTTTCCCTGCCCTTCCACCACCAAAACCAGCTACGGTATTCAAAGAAATGGCCATCACACCAAAACCAAAGCCAACAGTTCAAAACACTACAAACACACAACCCGCAAGACAAACACAAGAATCAAAAACAGTTCCGATCATTTTACGAGAGCCCTCAAAATGTTCCCAAACACTGAACATAATGAAAACACAAAACATTTCATACACATCAGCGAAAAGGGTCTACCTGGAAATACAAATTATACCAACTACACCCACAGATCACAGACGACTGACCAAAGCACAAACTGAGAACGAACTGCAATACCACACTTATATACTGCCAGAAGATAGACAGCTGAATGTTGTCATCAGGGGTCTGTATGGCCTTTCAGCTGAAGAGATAAAAGAAGATTTACAATCTCAGGGCTTCAACCTCATTGAAGTCTATTACATTAAAATGAGGGAAGGTCTCTCTAAAGTCGTCAAGGTTCTCCTCCCAAGAACCGAAACAAATATTTACAACATAAAATCTGTATGCCATCTTATGTGCATCGTGGAAGCACAGCGTCCTCGTACGGGCCAGGGTATGTGGCACAATTGTCAACAATTTGGACATTCTGCTAGCAACTGTCATGCATAGTCTCGATGTGTTAAATGCGATTCGCTTCACCATTTCTCGAACTGTCCGAAGAAAATTGAAGAGAAAGCAAAATGTGTTAACTGTAGCGGAGAACATCCAGCAAGCTACGGGGGTTGCCCCAGGGATCCAAAGAACGTGAGAAGATCGTTCGCACAGGTTGCTGCGGCCCAACTCACACAACCAGCACAAAAACAAACAACCACGACACAGGCTCCCCCACGTATACAAAATGAAACTCACAATATGGACCAAATGTTTGCCAAAATACAGACACAGTTCCAAAACATGATGCAAGAGATGATGGCAAACATGATTCAAACCATGTTCGCTGCATCTCAAAATGTCATCAACACTAAGCACTAATGCGAATTCTTTGCCTCAGCATACCGGTGAATTTCAACAATTCATTTTTGATCATAAATATGATATCATCATGATCCAAGAAACCTTTCTGAAGCCTGGAAGACGATTCCGCATCCCCAACTACATTATGTACAGAAATGATAGAATGACAGGTAGGGGAACGGAACGGCCATTCTCGTGAGACGAAACGTGAGTCATTATCTCATCAATACACCCATACTTGAGAAACTAGAGGCCACAATAATCAAGGTGTGAACTGTTTTTCTGGAGTTCATTGTGATTTCTGTTTACAATCCTCTGTTGAGTATCTTGCAACGAACGTTGCAACCTCAACTGCCTGGAGTAAATATTACCACAACGCTACACCCTATGTATAGCGTTGATACCTGTAAAGGAAGCAAAGCACTGTACCTACTACCGAACGAACACCTTCCTCCAGTATAAACTAATCTTCCTTCTTTTAATGCACATTTATTTAATTTCAAATGTTTGTACAAATTATTCTGGGCCTGCCGTGGGCGATCCTTCAATAGCCTGCTCCAATGCTGGACGGTCCGTCGGCATAACAGATGATTCCCTCTGCGTGTCCGGGACTTCGAAGTTGTTGGTATTCGCTTGTCCGCTGCTTGCCTCTGCGTGTCTGGGACTTCGAAGTTGTTGGTGTTCGCTTGTCCGCTGCTTGGCTTTCCTTTGTATGTTCAGCACGACGAGGCCTTGATCGCTTTTCGCTATTCCTGGCGGAAGCCTTGGAAGTGGTATTGTTCGGGCATACGCCTTGAACAAGCTACTCAACGATTAAGACACCATTGTTGGAACCACCAGGTTCTTTTATACTCGAAGATAGCCTACTTTTAATTGATTTATTGATTATCAAGCAAAATAATGGTTTCAATTTAGTTCATTCAAACATTTCAGAGCCCCGACAATCTCTTCCTCCGTAGCTGCTACAGCTATAACGCGAAAGCTCCCGTCTTTGCCACGCCCACTTTTCGCTCTTAACCGTAAGTTTCTCTTTTGAGACTCGGCTCGGTACATTAAACATGCCGAAGATTTTGTGTGTACACGCGAGTCGAGGTTTTGTGTTTCAATGCAAGTGCAAGTTAGACACACCTCTTTCATGCATGTGTAATTAATTGTGATAAGCGAAATATCAGGCAACTCGTGACTTTATCAAAGAGAGGGAGTCATGATAAGTAAAGTAGCATGCAACTAGAGAAATAGCATGCAATAAGTATATCGCATGTGACCTATAACATTACTATCCTGCAGAAAAAGATTGAGCACGAATGGCTTGGAGCCTAGTCATGATAGGGTCCAGAAATGTTTCTCTTCTAGTAGTTAAATTCAAATTACATTTTCCTTGCCTATTATGTTGCTTGATAAACGTTAAATTCTTGTTTTCTTTTAAATATATCGCTTATCGACTCTGTACAAGTTCTCCTTGTACTTTTGATTTAAATTACCCTTTTTTTTTGTTTTAATTTATTAATCTTATTTCTTTTAATTACATTATAGTATTCAAAATTAAGTATTCTTATGTTCAAAGTTCTTTCATATGTATACAATTTCAATTTAATTTTATAGTGGTCTATTGCTTTGTTGATAAAGTTCCTTATTTTACTTAAACTACTTTGTTCCATCTGATTTTGATTGTATTTGATGCTTATTTTTTTTTATCTTTTATATTCAGTTACAATTTTCTTCTTTTCCTAGACAACATTTTTCTTTCTTATAAATGTGGATAACCGGCCAGATATATATTTACTTTTTAGTTTCGAATATTTTTTTATATTTCATTCCTTATGTACAATACATTTTACACACGTAATAAATAAAGATATATTGAACTTCAGTAACTAGTATGTATTTTTTTTCTTTTAATAAATTTCCTTTACACATTTTTTACATCTTTGCATACATTTACTTATTTATGGGTAATTGAATAGCCTTATATTTACAACTCAGTTTCCAATCTTTCTGATAGTACATTGTCTCGCCTTAATTTTAAATATCTTTTACTTAATCAAACTTTACGTACATATTTTTTCTATTTAATAAATATAAGTATTGACGTACAGTAATAGCATGCATTTATTATTTATAAATCTTCGTTTTATTTTCTCTTTACATTATTTTTCTTTACAATCGTATTTACCTGTTTATGAGTAATTAAACAGCATTATATTTATTTCTCAGTTTCCAATATTTCTGATATTATGTACTTTGCTTCGTTTAATTAATAATTGTCCTTTACTCAATCAAATTTACGTGCATACTTAAACTTATGTTGTTTCTTCTATGCGAGAAATAATTAATTAGTAATTAGCATGCACTTTAAATAATTTTTTTTTGCATTTTGTTTCTTAATATTTTCTGATTTGCATCATTTTGTCTTCTAACTTTTATTTCATAAAGATCTTCTTCTTCTTCAATTATTTATATTTATAATAGTATATACTTCTTTCAAAAAATTTCCTTACTTTATTCCTCTTGCAATTGTATTTACCAAATATTTTTGGATTAACAACATTACATTGTTTTGAATCTCTATTTTTAAATCAATTTATCTTTACGTTTCCCATAACGAGAAGCTTTCATGGTAAGCTTCTGGTTACGACATCATTCATCATTGATGTTTAAATTATTTATTAGTATTTTGGGTGGGGAATAGGATTGGCATGGTAATTAACATGCAAAGGGTTTGGCATAGCGCCATTTTATCCGCACTTCATTGCATAGGTAATATGAACCTGGCGGACCATCCACCCAATCATATGCGGATTGTCAGCACGATCGGGTACGATCATAAAAACTTCGAGTGATTGGTGCTACCCACTAAATTGAATTGTTCGGCTACCAGAAAAGCTTTTGCAGCTCATATATGGATACAGAAAAATTATTCACGGACTTTCGCTTCTATCTGCACGTATGTGCATGCATGTAGCTTGGCGACGATGCGTGTAGCTCTAGCTGCTGAACTCAATTCAGTGCACTCAAATTTATGCGCTGACAAAATCATTTGATATGTGGACTCCGTGGGGAATTTTTAAATGGGAAAAATTAGTATTTTTTAGTTAATATATTTTTTGTTTGTTTGTTAGACTAATTGAAAGGATCGGGCTGAGGAATATGTTGGGGCTACCGTGATTTTTTCTAAAACAGTTTGTGCTGGAATCTCTTTTGTTGTCATCCGCTCCTCACGAAGATTGAGGGTAATATTAGAACTTGATGGCTGACTTGTGTTGCTGTTTCCTGAATGTTTGGGCGCTTTGGATGACCTTTGACAGCGAAACAACACAAAGCGAACAATTAAATATGCTACTACCGCAAGTATAAAAAGTGCTACAATTGACGTAGATAGTTGGGTTACCTGCATATGCTTTCTACTAATTTCCTTGAATTTTATTTGGTCCAATTTAGAGTATATTTCAGTCAGGGAATGCGTCCCACTTTGAAATATCTTACTTCCATCTTTAGGTGGTACTAATTGTAGGGAATTATTAGGATGACTCACTGAAAAGGTTGAAAGATTGAGGTTAAATAGCTCGTTATCAAACTCGGGGAAGAAAGGTGGATGTTGAATTTTAAAATCATGCGTACTTTCCACCTGATGCGGTATAAGAAGCTCGTTGAATTGCATATTGCAGGGCTGAATAACAGTCAGGATCCCTTGTCCACTAAAAGTATGAGTTGTGATATTGTTGTCACACTGCACATGAACGGGTGTGATGGTTGGGAAAAAATATAGCCAACTATTAGAGGTTAGCACATTGCGAGGAGATACATCTATTCGAAGAGGAAAATTAACTTTTTCCTGATAGGGATTATGCAGCAACGAAATAATTTCATTTTGTGCGGGTGGGGAACGGATTATTGGGACAGTAAGGGGCATAACGTATAGGTCTCCCGGCTCAGGGTGACTAATCTTTTTAAAACTCTGCGCGTTTATAGACGTTAATAATAGGAATTGTTGTGATGGTATATGGCTTGCTATGTGAGTGTAACCAATCTCGGGCACTAGCGTGTATGTTTTATTAGTGCTAACAGGAAAAATATGTATTTGCTGCAACCGCATCCTTGGCAATTGAAATAGTGGAAGTCCTATGACTACTATGAGTTTATCCTTTAACCGATAATAATGTAAACTTGCGGACTGAGTTAATACTTGCTCACAAAACACCGGACAATTATTGCCGGTTTTAACGTAAACTTCCCGAAGTTTTCTGGTAGATATAAGAAGAGGATGTATTCTATTGTTATTGGTTGCTACTACGATATCTACTAACGTTCGCTGCCTTGCTTCGATTTCCAATATTTGTGCAAGCAGGGTGGTAATGATTTGATTTTTCCGTTCACTTACTAACAAAGCATTAGTTGCATTTTCAATATCGCGAATCTGCATTGCTAATTGGCGCTGCCTATCTATAACGTGTGCTAATGGTTTGTGAAGTTCCTCCAAAGAAGTCTTTACAACGCTTATTCTCTGCTTCTCCAAGTTCACTAGCTGCTCTTCGTTTTTTTCCACCTGCCCAAGCCTACTATATAGCTCCTGCTCATTTTCGTTGTCCATAGTCCCAAACAAAAAATGCATGGTTCGTCCCAAACCGTCGAATAAGGATCTTTTTGATCTTCGCGGCACCAAGGATTCCTGAAGAGTTTCGGAGCGGAGTTTTAGGTTTTCTACTAACACATGCATATGCCGGTCCTGATCCTTGCATTCTGTGTTGTTAAAAGAACAAAGTAGTTGCACCAAGTGCTCTGCTCGCTCCGCAAGGTCTATTTGCGTCCGAATTTCTCCAAGGTTTAGTTCCATTACAATGCTCCAAGAGCTATAATAACAAAGGAGTTCACCTACGTCTTCAAATAAAACTCCCGAATTGCTAACTGGTGTGATAGTGAATGGTACCGCTTCGATTCGGGCAATAACTGCGGCGAGGATTAAAAGTGTGGTTATCGAACGTTGCGCCATTTCTAAATGATCAAAATCGTAAAAAAAAAATGAAAATAAATATACAAAATTGTTTATTCATGATAAAGTTTTAATCTATTGTTGTGAACGTTGAGAAACTTTTTGCCTATCGCAATCGTGGTGTTGACCGGTGACGTTATTTTTTTCACTATGTAAGGGCCTAACCATACCTGTACTAACTTGTGCTTTCTATTTTCATTCCTCAAGAGTACCTTATCCCCCAAATGGAAAGATACTGGCCTCATCTTTTTGTCATACTGCTCTTTAGACTTTATTTTACTCGAGAATAAGTTCTGTCGGGCTATCGAATGCATTTTTTGTAGTTTATATCTGAGGCTATAGTAATAATTCTCATGGTTATATAAAGGTTCAGGATCTTTTCTGAAGTTAGATGGTATATCTGCCGTGAAACCAAATAAACAATCCATAGGTGTCAATTTGGTACTATCGTGTACACTTTTATTATACACAAACGCGGCAGTCCTTAAAAAGTGGTCCCAAGTGTTTGGATTTTCATCCACAGCTGTACGTAAGTACTCTACTAGAGGACGATGGGCCCTTTCCAGAGCTCCGTTGGATTGTGGATGGTATGCAGTGGTCTGCAGTTTCCTGACATGGAGTAATTTACAAACTTGTTTGAATAAATCGCTGGTGAAATTTGTACCCTGGTCCGTAACTACCTGTTTCGGTATTCTATACCTTGTAATAATTTCCTCAAAGAAAATCTGGGCTACAGTTTCCGCTTCCGCGTTGGGCATCGCATACCAATCAACAAATTTTGTTAGATTATCCTGGAAAGTGAGAATATACTTATTGCCTAAAGAGGTTTCAATTAAAGGGCCTACGATGTCCAGGTATATTTTGTCGAAAGGTTTATCAGCTATGTCTGTAATAACCATGGGCATACGGTGCTGAAGACTGCTCTTCATCACTTGACACTTCTTGCATTTTTTTATATAAGACTTGATGTCTTGCAACATATGATTCCATCTAAAATGCTTCTTGAGTTTTTTATATGTTTTTGAAACTCCCTGATGACCACCGAAAGCGGAATCATGATACTCGTGTAATACAGCCTTAACTTGCTCGGGAGTATGTAATAGAGTAATGTTATCTGGTCCTGTAGTTTCCGACTGTATACCAAGAGGACAGGCTGACTCTACTGGCAACTCATCTATCTCGATACAAACCCCTTCTGGGTGAGCCACCGGGTGGGTTGTCTGTGAGAGAGAGAGATCAGCTGGAGGTAGCTGGTTTTCTTCTTTCTGAACTTCTGAATCCTTTTTCCTGGACCGGGTGGTGACATTACACTGGCGCACCTGTTCCGTATCTTCCACTGTCTCCGCAGGAATCCTACTGAGAGCGTCAGCGTTCGTGTTATACTTACCAGGTTTGTATTCTATCCGGTAATCAAACTCTGATAGCTTGTGATGAAATCTAACCAAACGTGTAGTAGGGTCTTTTACATTGAAGACCCCTTTTAGAGGTTTATGGTCTGTGAACACCGTGAACTGCCGACCTAAAAGGTAACAGCGGAAGTTGCGTGCTGCCCATACTATTGCTAGTAGTTCCCTCTCGATGGTAGAATAATTCTGCTCTGCCTTATTTAGGGTACGGCTGGCATAGGCTATTGGTTTATCCTTACCTATCTCCCCCTGGGATAATACCGCACCCAGTGCTTTTTTACTTGCATCTGTGGTTAGGTTGAAAGGCTGACTAAAATTGGGGTAGGCTAGCAATGGTGGTTGAACCAAAGCGGCTTTAAGAAGCTGGAATGCTTCATTACACTTTTCCGTCCAGGTATACTTTACATCCTTTCTAAGCAAGTTTGTAAGGGGTTTAGCTATTTTCGAAAAGTTAGGAATGAATTTGCGGTAGTAGTTTACCAAACCCAGGAAAGACTGCAACCGTTTCACAGTGGTGGGTACTGGAAAATCTTGAACGCAGCTAGTCTTGCTAGGATCTGGCCGGGCACCAGTTTGAGAACAGATATGACCCAAATAGACGACTTCGGGACGGAGGAATTGACATTTCTCTGGCTGCAACTTTAAATTGTTTTCCCAGAGGCGATAAAAAAGTCTCCTGAGTCTGCCAATATGCTCGTGTAGGTTCTTTCCGTATACTACTACATCGTCCAAATACACGAAACAATCAATACCCTGGAGGCCAGTCAAGATGTGATTCATTAACCTCTGAAAAGTAGCTGGCGCTCCCTTCAGCCCAAATGGCATACGCTTGAATTCATAATGCCCATAGCTCGTGCTGAACGCTGTCTTGGACCGGTCCCTGGGCTGAACAAGGACTTGATGGTAGCCACTAGCTAAATCAAGTGTGCTGAAATAGCGTGAATGTCCAAGTTGGTCCAGGATGTCTTCAATACGAGGCAGAGGGAATGCATCCCCTATGGTTTTATCGTTCAACCGCCTAAAGTCGACAACTACGCGCCATTTCTTCTTACCATCAACTCCAGCCTTTTTTGGCACTACCAAAAGGGGAGAGTTCCAAGGGCTTTTACTAGGCTGGACAATATCATTGTCCGACATCTCTTTTAACTGCTCGTTAATTATTTCCTTTTGGGGCTGAGCCAGCCTATACATTTTCTGGTTGATAGGTGCTTGATTGGCCACAAAAGGTATTTCATGCTGAATAGCATTCGTATGTGTGAGTTTGTCGCCTGATAAGAAAAATATGTCGTTGAATTCTTGACAAAGCTGCGTTATAGCTCCCTTTTCCTCGGGATTCAGGTGTTCATATAATATCAGTTCTTTTTCAAGTTGTGAGTTTCTTTCAGTATCAGTATGCCTTGTAGAATTGATCGGAGAATGCCGGGAATTGAATTTGAAACCTGGTTCCACCGACCTGGACACAACCCCTACTCGTTCCATTTGAATTCGCGGTTTTACAATAGGAGCTACAGTAGGGCCTGTTGACCCTTTCTCTTCAGTTAACTTCTGAATATGGTATTTTGTGACTGCTTCGAGTGTCAGATCAACATGGGTTATTGTGATGGGGATACTGTTAGCGTTGAGCATGCCAATGAATACCCTGCAAGGGCTCAGCAAGGAGTTAGCTAGGAAAACTCCATCACAAACCTCTTGCGATTGACAAAGCATCTCATGGGGTAATTTTAATGGGACTTCCACTATTTGTTGGGTACGGGGGTGTAATGTGACGGCCTTCTCTAAAGTAACCCTGTGTCTGCCATCCTCCATGTCCCTAGTGGATATTACGTCCCTTGGGTTTTGTCGTGAATCTGCGGGTACTTCAGGTGTCACGCGTGCCTGCCCCTCACTAGGGTCTGGATCCGCGCTCTTCGACACCACTTGGCAACTCCGCTGCTCCTGTGTCCCATCCCCTGGCAGGGATAATGGGAATGAAAACTCCTCAGGGTTGATTTCCGTGCGAGGAAATCGAAGAGTTTGTCCAGGACCTTCCACCTTACAGTGTTTAGCTAAAAAGTCGTTTCCCAATAACCCATCATCGGCTACCCCAGGTATCTCATCCACTACATGAAAATTGCAGAAAAGGGGAGTGGGAAAATCAAATCTTCCTAAAATAGTACCTAATGTTTCTCCTCGACCAAACGGACATTGCAGTGTTATTTTCTGACGAAAGTTAATATTTCCTGCTTTTATGGCAGATTTTTTTATTAAGCTAACCTCTGCGCCTGTGTCAATTGTGAGCCTAGTCCTAATTTCTATGCCTATATCTATGGGTAGGGACGCGGAAAACAGTTTGGATCCACCACGAGCGGTGCCCAGTTCAATTCTAATTAGAGTCGAGTCGGGGATTTTCGGCTCGACTTTTTCTCGTTTCCCGCTTTAGAACTCTCCCATTTCAATTTTTGGTAACAGTCTCCCACAGAAATCACAAATTACCGACATATGATACACTTGTGGACCATTATCTTGTTTCGGTGTGGCAACGGTTGCATTGCAGTCTCTTAGATCATGTCCATACTTCTTACAAGTGGGGCAGAAAGGAGCGTTCTTCCGCTTTAGACATTCGGAATACGTATGTCCAGGTTTATGGCAAAAGTTACACGTGAACTTAGATGGCTTTTTACGCACCTCTGAATGGTCTGGACTAGTTATTACCTTTTCGGCCTGCGGTTGAAAGGATGGTATAAGGGGATTAAGTGCCATGGTGGTTTGGCTGGTTGGATAGCTAAAACTGGGTTGCTCATGAATCCACTGAACATGGTGGGCTCCTTGTTGCATCTTTTCCATATCCAAGGCTTTGGGTATGAGGTCCTCAAACGTTATCTTCTCCAGTGGCAGCAGGTACTGGCGTAAGTATGGATTCGTAACTCCACCCTTGAGGGATGTTATAGCAAAGTCCTCCAATTGTTGATTTAATACGTTGGCTGCTTCCTTTCCGTATTTGAGCCCTGCCGCTTCCTGACAACGCTTTAGCAGTTGCCGCAGCCGAGATGTGTAAGCAGTAAGAGTCTCTATAGGAGACTGCTTGGCCGTAGCTAACCCAATAACTAACTCCTGATAAGTTTCCCGTGGTAGGTATAACCTGTTCAGGAGTTCCTCTGCTGCTTCAAGTGTTGTCGGGCAACTTGAAGAAATTAATTGATAAGCTTCACCTCGTAGCCTGGTAGGGAAAATTTGCATGAATGCAGCTTGCTCTAGTTTGTTTAAGCATTGCCAAACCTGCCTACTGCATCCTAAAAAGGTCTGCAACTCGTACACGATGGTGGGACTCGGGGCGCCAGAGAACAATGGGATCATCTGTCCCATTAGTTTGGCCACTTTCATGTAGTCGGCCATTTCGTTCGAACTCTCGTCTACCATGGATTGAGTAGCAAAAAAGGAGGTATTTCCTGATTCTAGAGAAATTTTCCAATCTTGTGAAGTGATTAATCGATCAACTGATTGCGATACGTGGTCAAAACGGCCTGTTGGGTTTTGCGAGGTTCCGCGGAACTGATTTATCTCGTTCTTAAATTCTTCCGTTTTTTCACAAAACTTGTCTATGAATTGGATCCGTTTGATATTTATTTCTTCTAAAGTTTTGGTAATACTTTGAATTGATTCCAGTTCTTGGAGGGCAGAATCTCGCAGAACCTGTGCTGTGGTTATCTGGTTCGATTCGTCAAAGGACTCAGACTTACTTCTTTGAGGTTGTAATACCTTTCCGCTTCGTAGCACTACTCCGCTGGGTTTACCTGAAGGCGTCGAATGATGGAACAAATCATCAACGTTGAATGTTTTGTCAGTCATATGCTCCTTACTCTTAGAGTTTTTTTTTCACTTTCAAACTGCCTTTATACACTTTAATCAAAAATTAAATTTCCCCGTTTATTCGGTTACCCGCACCAAGAGCTCACTTGTTATATTGCAGTCTCTGTTTTTATGTTAATTAAAATTATTTCACTGTAATTTAAATGTGATTATTAATATTTTATAACAACGGATTAGTTAAGACTGGAGTACCTCAAGGCATGTTCGTGGTAGAGTATGCTTTTCGAAAAATAAGATGTTTAGAAACCTCACTCTCAAGCAATAATTAATATAGGTTCGAATGCCGGTTGATGTTCCCATCACTTAATTTGCTATACAGACGCTATCACTGTAATCTAAGCGAAACCGGTATCCTACCGGCTGCTTCGAAGTTGTTGGTGTTCGCTTGTCCGCTGCTTGCCTCTGCGTGTCTGGGACTTCGAAGTTGTTGGTGTTCGCTTGTCCGCTGCTTGCCTCTGCGTGTCTGGGACTTCGAAGTTGTTGGTGTTCGCTTGTCCGCTGCTTGCCTCTGCGTGTCTGGGACTTCGAAGTTGTTGGTGTTCGCTTGTCCGCTGCTTGGCTTTCCTTTGTATGTTCAGCACGACGAGGCCTTGATCGCTTTTCGCTATTCCTGGCGGAAGCCTTGGAAGTGGTATTGTTCGGGCATACGCCTTGAACAAGCTACTCAACGATTAAGACACCATTGTTGGAACCACCAGGTTCTTTTATACTCGAAGATAGCCTACTTTTAATTGATTTATTGATTATCAAGCAAAATAATGGTTTCAATTTAGTTCATTCAAACATTTCAGAACCCCGACAATCTCTTCCTCCGTAGCTGCTACAGCTATAACGCGAAAGCTCCCGTCTTTGCCACGCCCACTTTTCGCTCTTAACCGTAAGTTTCTCTTTTGAGACTCGGCTCGGTACATTAAACATGCCGAAGATTTTGTGTGTACACGCGAGTCGAGGTTTTGTGTTTCAATGCAAGTGCAAGTTAGACACACCTCTTTCATGCATGTGTAATTAATTGTGATAAGCGAAATATCAGGCAACTCGTGACTTTATCAAAGAGAGGGAGTCATGATAAGTAAAGTAGCATGCAACTAGAGAAATAGCATGCAATAAGTATATCGCATGTGACCTATAACACCTCCATCAAATAGAAATCTTTCAGATGATCTCAGAATACGTACTGCATTTGATGGCCCTATCTTCATTGCAGGAGATCTAAATGCCACACACCGCCTTTGGGGAGCTGTGAGAAGCAATAAAGCTAGGACCGAGCTCAATACATTCATCACAGCCAACCATTTCAGCCTGCATATCCCCAATGAGCCAACACATTACGGATCCAGACATGGCTCTATACTGGACATAGGAATATCACGTGATATTACACCAAATAATCGATTAAATGTCCTCGACGAACTGTCTTCCGACCACAAACCAGTCCTTTACCTCATAGAAAACATCTTTACTGATTTTCCTATGCAGGAAAAGAAAACTACCAACTGGAAAGCGTTTAAAGTCGCATTGGCCAATGAAACTAATTTTCAATCACCAGAAACGGCCAACGACATCGACAATATCATTGAGAACATAACTCAGAAAATTATACAGGCAAAGGAGGACCACACGGTCATAACTCCGAGAAGGGAAACGAATCCCTATGAACTCGCTCAGAATATCAAACAACTGATCAGGAGAAGGAATCAAGTTCGGAGGAGAGCTAGGTTTACAGGTGACCCTACGCTACGCATAAACGCTACTCGGATGACAAATGAAATCCGTGATAAAATAAGGGTAGATATTCCGAGACGAGCAATGGGAGAGCTTTTGCAGAGTCTCGAACCTGGGTGTGCCAGTTTCTGGAGAATGACCAAATATTGTCGGAAAAACTGTAAGATTGCGGCACCGCCTATTCATGGTCCGAATGGGATGCAATTCTACGCTGCGGGTAAGGCAGAGGCTTTTGCAGATTCCCTCGAATCTCAATTCCGCGAAAATTCTTCGGATGAGGAGGACTTGGAAACTGAGGAGAGAGTTGAATCTTCTGTCAACAGACTCCTGATGAATAACATTCAACACGAAGGCAGGATTAAACCAACAGACTTAGACGAAATCAAAAACATTACACAGACACTCGACAAACATAAATCACCTGGATATGACACTATTACAAACACTATGATTTCTTGGCTACCAGACAATATTCTACAAATACTTACTGACATTATTCATGCGATCTTCCGTTTGCGAAGGTATCCCAAAATATGGAAATCAGCAATTATTATTGTCTTCCCAAAACCTCGAAAGGACCCACAATTTCCACAAAACTGGAGACCCATCAGTCTCCTCTCTTCGCTGTCGAAAATTGCGGAAAGGGTGATTCTGCATCGACTTTATGAGGTTATATCTGATAAAGATATTCTACCGGAAGAACAATATGGCTTCAAAGCCAAACACTCTACTGAGCTCCAGCTAGTTAGAGTGGTCAAACATATCAGAACAGGCTTTAATCGCAGGAATTCAACAGGCTTAGTTATGTTTGACATAGCTAAGGCCTTTGATAAAGTCTGGCATGCAGGACTTATCTTCAAAATGCATCAGTTTAATATTCTATTGCAGCTCACTCAAACCATTGGCTCCTTTTTGGAAGGCAGATCATTCCGTGTCAGAATTGACAAACAACTCTCAAGCCTGAGACCAATTAATGCTGGAGTTCCTCAGGGCTCGCCCATATCACCGGTCCTATATAATATATTTACTGCAGATCTTCCTACACTGCCTCCAAAAGTAAAATTATCACTGTACGCTGATGATACCTGTATATTTGTTACAGCACGACAGGCAAGAGTCATCACCTCAAACTTGCAAAGCTCGATAAACATTTTATTGGAATACTTTCGCAAATGGAAAATTAGACTTAATTCTGATAAAACACAGGCCATATTCATCACAAAAAAACCACTACAAACTCCACAGAGACTAAACGTAGACAGTGAAACAATAGACTGGGCACCAACGGCTAAATACCTTGGACTTACATACGACACAGGCCTGACATGGAGACAACATATACAAAATAAACGGGGACACTGTATTGGACTTCTCTCCAAACTATACCCACTCATTGAACCCAAAAAAACTTAGCCTTAAAAATCGATTGCTCATCTACAAACAAATTATACGACCGACGCTACTTTACGGTAGTTCTGCTTTCTACCAGACGACAAAGGCTAACAAAAAAGCACTCCAGTCCTTCCAAAATAGAACTATTCGAAAGATCTTAAGAATTCCATGGTACATTAGAAACACGGACATATACAAGGACCTACGACTTGAGACAGTTGAAAAATACGTACGTGACAGAGCACTGAAACTCTTTGATACAATAGACAACCACACTAATAGTACCCTGGCATTCCTTCGAACTGTTCGGAACGAGGATGATTTACATTACCCAACTATCCGCCAAATAACTACATAAAATTTATTACTAAAATTGTATATTGACTGAAACTGGCTCAAGAAGGTAGGTGGGTACTGTAGTACTCACAGATACGAGGGAGTTAAGGTGCTAAATCGCACTAACTCCATACCACTCCACATTCCAGCTGGCTGTCGACGATCTGGCAGGTCTAGGCGAGGAATATAAGCCGATGATAATCGTGATCGAAAGCAGAGGATTCTTGCAGTAGCAGTGGTCGAAGCAACATATAGCCTGAAGCCCAAAAAGTAAAATGACTTTGAATAACAAAGAGTAAAATGGCTTGATGAAATATGTTAACTAAGACAGATTACTGAAAGTGGTGAATTTTCGAGTGTACATGCAAAGTTTCAAGCGTTTTATTTGTTTATCCGAAAGTAGTGAATAGGAAATAGTGGTCATGAATGGAAATGAGTTGTTCCGTATTAGTACGGTGCTAGTTTTTGAAAATCTAGAACTAAAAGATAAAATGAAAGACCTCGGTGAAAAAAGTGTTTGTGTCAAAAATTAAAATGGGAAACTTTTTGCGGAAAAGGAACAGTTGACAGTGGATAAGAATTTTATGGGTGCAGAGTTTGTCCGTATAAATGAGCAAATGCACAAGATGCCGTGGGAAAAAGAATTAGTTAAAGCAGACAACCTAAACTTATTAAAAACAATATTGAATAGTGAATAGCCAGAAGACACTAGAAACAATAGCAAACGAAGCGGCAAAATATATTGTAATACGGAAAAAGGAAACGGTATCAAAAAAGTCAACAAGCGGAAAGTAGCGACATCGCAACAATGGAGTATGAGGAAGAGCGAACGAACACGACAACTTATGGAAGGAATAATGCAATAGTGACTTCGAATGAAACTAAAAAATGGACCGAAGGGAAGAAAACATCGATCAAACTAGTGACGAATAAGCGAGAACCACAACCAGGAACGAGCAAGCAACAGAAAATAAGGTAGAAAATGCAAGTGGTAGATTGAAGAATATTCCACCCATTATTGCTTATAATTTAGACATCAAAGCGTTTAGAAGTGAACTAATTGCACATTACATAAATAAAGATTCTTTTCGAATCCAACAAGGATTTAATAAAAATAGATGTGTCATTTATTGCACAAATAATGAAACACGAGAAAAAGTTATAGAGATCCTAAAAATGAATCATGTACCATGAAAAGTGTCTACAAATACACAAAAAAAGAATGTGCCGCAAAGACACAGGAAGAACTGGCTTGCGTTTTGTGCAAGGAGTCTGGGCACACGGCAAATTTTAGGGGTTGTGCCAATTGGCGGGAGATTCTGGATAGGAAAAAGTTAGGCAGTAGAAAAATAATACAAGCAGTTCAAACTATCCAATTAAAACAGAAACAACGCTTGCACAAATGACAAGAGTGCAACAAACCAAGGGAAATAATAGAGGGGCGAATACGCAAAATACTAACAATACTTTTAAATCATTCCTTGACAACGCGGCAAATGAATGATTTGGTAGTAACTATGATGGATTAACACAGATAATCAAAGATTTTGCAAAAAAAACATGGTACACTGAAAGACATACATGAGAAAAGGAAAGCACTTATTGAATTCACACTGCAAATAGAAATAAATGACCTTTAATATCAAGATTTTGTCTATAAATGTATGCTCAATAGTAACACAGAAACAGAATAGACCTAGATATGTTATTGAAACAAACCCTCAAATAGTGCTTTTGATCTGATACGACAGGAGGAGGAGAAAGGCGGAACAGCAATCCTTGTGAAATCACGAATGCAATACAGGAGAAAACATCTGGGGACCAACACATACAAGGATATAACTGCAATAGAGGTTAAAATAGGTGAAAGGTGGCTTGTAGTCACCTCCATACATATAAGAGATGGAGAATTATCTGGTCCATTATTGAGCAATTTCTTCTCTCCTATTATCTTTGTAGTATTAGGGGGGATTTTAATGCAAAGCATATAAATTGGAAAAATCACTCAAACTATCAAAACGGTTATAGATCTAAGAAATGGTTAGAAGATGAAAGCGATACATATAATATAAAACATTTATTTTCGAAAACACCAACAGAGACGAAAATATTCTGGATGATGAAATATTAAAGCTCATCAAGTTCAAGAAGCAACTCAGAAGAATCTTACATAGGAGTGGTCGCTGAAATAACACAATAAAGGACTTACTTGACTGTGTAAATGAGCAAATAGGAAAACGCATAGTAGATATAATAAATTAAAGTTCTTATCCAAAATTAAATCTATTAAATATGGACCAGACTTCTTTAAACGAATAAAGGGTCTAACAGGCAATTTGTCTCTAAGAAAGAGGTACCTTTAATGGAGGGAGCTAACTCGAAGAAAGACAACGCTAGCATTTACGCAATTTTTTTTGGTAAAGTTAATAACGAATCACTGGCAGCTATAGCTAGCTCTAGGACAACAGGAGAAGTGGCTAACGGCAAATACAATACAATCAAAACAAGGATGATGGGAACCTTTAGTTTTAATACAATACATACAAATTTTTGGTACATTTTGCCTTCCCATGGACCTCCTAATTCATAAAATGATTTTTTTATTTCAGATTCTAAAAATTCAAATCAAGACCTTTCATTTGATACCCAGACTCGACTTATGATTAAAAAAATTGTTTAAGGGTTCATTCGTTATTAGGGGGACCCCCCTTAAAAATTGTTTAAATTTTTGGTAAGACCTTAACTTTTGCGAGACCACCACTTTTGACCTTTTCACAAAGTTTGAGCATTTTAGCTTCTATAGTTCCTGAGGAAACTAGCTGTGACGCAGGGACAGACGAACAGACAGGTGGCGAAACTAGTAGGTCTTTGTAAAAAAAATTCTACAAAGGCCTTAAAACAAGACTATTCAATTCGCATTGATATATTTGACTTGATCGCATATGAAAATATCACACAAGGTCAAGTTCGATAAAAACAAATAAGGTATAATGAAAAGATATGTGCAACAACTGGATGTATACGGCAATGCAAGGCCGAGAGATAATTACTTTTGTTTGTGTGATTTCAATGCGCGTGTCTTGTCAATGTTTTGCTTTAGGGAATCCCAATTGGAAGGTTTTTTGTTTCAGTTAAGGAATGATATACATGTTGACATTGTATGTAGGTTATAGGGCATTTACATGTTTTGAAATGTATTTACATATTTTGTTTTTAGTTTGTATTGTGAATAAATGTATTTACATATTTAGATTTTTATATTATGAATATAAGTTACCACCTGAACCCATAACAAAGTGCTGATGCTGCGTCTAGACCTGAGTACATGGTTTCCGAAATAGTAATAAAGCAATGTAATATTCTATGAGAAACCAACTATGCTGATGCAACAAAATAGAATTAAGATTCATTTTAAATTTCATGTTAGAATTAAGTCAGTTGTAAACCTGACTTTAATAAAAACACATTGGGCTCAGCCCTAAAAAATATTTTTTCATTTTAATTTCCCGCATGGAATATTAACTTACGCCCGAGCAGGGACCTGCATTCGCACGCGTAATAGGATAGTAACAATAAATCTTAAAAATAGGGCAGATAATTGAAAATTATCAAGCCTATATAGCCCTTACATCCAAGCTGAGGCTGGCCGATGGTTTGTAGAATTATTATCCTAGTCGACGCAAAGTTTACGCGAATTTAAAGTGCAGCGCGATAACCATACGCTGTTTCCGTGAAAACGCGTCCATGAACCGAGATAACCAAATTTCGAGAACACGCGTGTAGGTCGACTTTAGCCCCCTAGAAGCCGCTATCAACCAAGCAGCAGCAAAAAGGAAATCATTAGCCAAGCGACACCAGGATAGCAACCCAACTGACCAGAAACCTTGACCACAGGAAACAGGATCAGTGAGCCCAAAAAAAAATTTCAACATTCGGTGTGGGAAATAATCATTAAATATCTATTTTTTTGTGAAATTACGCCAAATAGTAACAAACTATTGCTTGTGAGAAAAAAATATTATTGTACCAACGTGTCGATTTTAAATATTTATGCAAAGAAATTTTATCGTGCTATTTATCCAATTTTATTCAAAACATCGATCGAAAAGTGAATTCTTAGTGCAAATCAAATTAAAATATTTAAACTACAATTAAACTAGATTTTATTGCCAAAATACAGAATTTTTGAATATCCTCAACTTTCCCTAACTTTTTCATAAAACTGCAGCGTAAGTGTGTAAAAATAAAAAACCTGTATATATAGAAACATATCAAAAGTGTTATTTACATGAGTCTTCATAAAACAGTTGTGTTTCATTTAAGTGACTTTAAAGTAATTAAATATTTATCTTGTGCTGTAAACATCTAGTTGAAGTTGCACATTTTTCGAATTTCGTATATTTTCTTGAACTCGGGTTGGAATTGTGTGTTCTAGGTTGCTAAAGTTTGTACACGCACTTGCTTAACGTTATCGAAGTTACGTTGCGTAAGTGAGTGACTGCAATCAGGTGAATGAGTATTTTCGTGGAGAAAAGTGAGATCTAAATATGCGAAACGTCGATAACTTAATTCATCCGGCGCGACTCAATTATAACCCTACTGCTGAGGGACGGCCTGACGTAAATCTTCCGGGTCCTAATAATATGGATCCTGCGGGTAATAATAATGCTGGTGACAATGCACCAAATAACGTGCCACAAATTGACCTCATACAAACTATTTTGCGGGTAGTAGCGGAGATCCTTCGAACACAGGGAAGAGAGCTCTTTTATTCATTGATGAACCCTGCCTCTGACATCAATAACGATGTTGATGTGCCAATAAACGTCGGCAACGACGGGAATCTGTCAGAAATGGACAAAATTACCGACGTTGTAAGACGTCTAAAGACGTTCAGCTCTTGGCGAAAGAGCGTCGACAGAATCCTCCTTATTTACGACCATTTGAAAGGTACACCTAAGTACTATGGTATTTTGTCAGTGATTCGAAACAAGATAATAGGTCACGCAGATATTGCCTTGGAGTCATATAACACTCAACTGAACTGGAACCAAATTTCAAAGTGTCTCACGCTGCATTACGCAGACAAAAGAGACCTTGGCACTTTAGAGTACCAGATGACAACGTTGGTACAAGGGGGCAACTCAATATTTCAATTCTACCAAGAGGTTTATAGCCATCTATCACTTATTCTCAACAAATTAGGATCTATTGAGATGAGTCAAGATGCTGTGAACATAATGACCCAGGCATATCGCGATACAGCCTTAGATAAATTTCTCAGGGGACTTCGAGGTGACTTACCGAGACTATTAACTATTCGCGAGCCGGCTGATTTGCCGCAGGCTCTGCATCTCTGCTAAAAATTACAGAATATTGACTACAGAACCCAATATGCAAACAATTCCAACCCCGATTCGAGAAGGCGCACCATAGTATTCCCCCTCCTGTTCCTTCTCGCAGGGCCTTATATCATTTTTCAAGGCCTGCACATATTCCAGTTCCTAGGCGTTCATTTCGACCGGAACTTTTACACAATCCACAGGCCATATAGCCACTAAGGTTTTACGTTCAAAATTATCAACACCCTGTAGTAATAGAGCAGTTACCCTATCAAACTGCTCTAAAACTTCCCTATCTCCATCACCCCTACAGCATGGTGATCAAAAAAATTGAAATTCTTACTAGCCCCATATTGCTATGGGCGGCGACAAGTAGACATTAATGATTATTCAGTTTAGAATTTTTTCTAAATATCTAATGTCTTCTTTTCTTAAAATAATCCAGAACTAATAAACACCTCGCACACCAATTTTTTTTCAAATCAACGTGATATCAAAGAAAAACTGCGATATATTATTACGCATCATTCATTATTGTTTCTTTACATTGGAAATGAATTCAAATTCATCAATAAAACCGTATGATAATAGTATTAGTTAAAAATATAAACAACCACCAAGAAGCCATTCTGTTTATTCGGACATAATTTGCATTTGTGCTCTAAGTGTGCGCACCCACACATATAAAAAAATATCATATGCAACCTACCTTGAGGTTTGCATCGAAAAGATAGGTGTGAAGTGTTGCAATGTTCCTCGACGTATTGAGAAGGTTGGCTAAAGTGACGAAATGTCAGTGTGGTTGCCGACGGATGTCGAGGTTGACAGATGTTCATTGGTGGCGGAGATAAACTGTAAATTTTTGATTGTTCAAACAAAGGGTTGAAAAACGTAATTGTGTTCAGTTCGACATACACGTGAAATTAGTGATTTGGATTGGTTACCAGGACATAGCACAAAAGGCATTGAATTATTGCGAGGGGGCACCATAACCACCCGGTTGTCCCACTCTTATTTGTGGGCCATGAGCTTCGTCGGGTAACGACGAGGTTACCCTAAGTCCGTCCGTTTTTACTTGTTCCACTTGTTCTCTGAACAAGTCATTTTGCGACTTCGGTCGCCCTTTCTTTTGAGACGCAAGAATTCATGAACGCGAAATTCTTTTGTAGTGGGTCCTTGTGCTGGGGGAATGAACCCACCCCACGACACCGCAACGCTAGCCTGCCAGCGCATTCACGCGTCCCCAGACAAGGGCATTCTCGGCGGATATCTACATCTTCCTCCGCCGAGGCAGCAGGCCATCGCTGCAGTCCTTTACGGACTTTGAAATCACCTATTCACTTCAACCCCCAGAATGAAAATACAATAAAATGGACCTCCTCGACCACCACGAGGTCCAGTCCCTATGGACGTCTATCCATTAGGACTCATAACGTTAATTACGCAAACAGGCTCCAAAATCAACAGTTTTTTGCAGAAACGTCCCTTTCAGAACTCTCAAGGAATACACCTTCCACCCAAAGCCCAACGAGTTTATTACACTGAGCCAGAAGAAACAAACGACGTCACGGAAAAACAGTACAAGGAAGACATCAACGAAGAAGACGGAAACTACGAAAAAACATTAGCGGATTATATGGAACCGAATGAAGTAATGAACATGGAAAGTACAGAGGAATTAGAAGATATTTATTTTTTAGATTGAAACGCTCTTCACTTCCATATTTTGGATATTCAACGAGAAGTGAAGAGCTGCTGAGATTCTTAGTGGACACCGGGTCCAACAAAAACTATAAATAACCAAAGCACATCCTTAATCCTATACCAAATAACCACCCCTTTAATGCTAATTCAGTAGCAGGAAACATTAAAATCAAACACCACACATTCGTAAACCTATCCGACCACCAAACACCACGAATAAAATTTTTCATACTCCAAAGTTTAATAGCGTTTGACGGCATCATCGGCAACGATACTCTCAATCATTTAAAAGCCATAACCCACACCAACGTCAATTACATGATACTTTACCCGAATATACACATCGCTTTAAAGCAGCGCCTTTCACAGTCAGTCAATAGCATCAATCTCAGAACGAATCATCTGAATTGTGACCAAACAGTCAAACTGAAAACAATCCTAAAGAAATGTTCCAGGTTACTAGGTGAACCTGATGAGAAACTAACTTATACTACCTCTTTTAAAGGAGAAATACGGACGACAAGCGATGAGCCGGTCTATTCAAGGTAGTTCCCTTATCCGATGGCCCTAAAGGGAGAAGTCAAGAAAGAAATAAATAAGCTTCTCGAAAACGAAATTATAAGACCCTCAAAATTTACAACTCACCAGTTTGGGTCATTCCTAAGAAAAGCGACGCATTTGGTGAAAAAAATATCGGATGGTAACTGATTACCGCAAAGTTAACACCGTCACTATTGCGGATAAGTACCCAATACCCGAGATCAGCGAGATTTTGGCGAACTTGGGAAAGAATAGCTATTTTTCAATTGTCGATCTTAAGAGCGGTTTTCATTAGCTCCCACTCAGAGAATGATATATACCATAAACTGCCTTTTCCGTCAAGAACGGGAAATTCCAGTTTACTCGACTCCCATTGGCTGAAAAATGCTCCTTCAATTTTCCAGAGAACTCTGGATGACATTCTCCGAGAGCACATTGCTGTGCGTTGCTATGTGTACATTGATGATATCATCATCTTTGGGAGGAATGAAGCAGAGCATTTCGACAACCTGGAGAAGGTGCTCAAAGCCCTGGAGATCTCTAACATGAAAATTCATTTAGATAAGTGTGAATTTCTGAAAAGAGAGATAGAGTTCCTAGGATTTGTTGGAAGCCTCGATGGCATAGAAACCAACCTCCAAAAGGTTAAGGCAAAAGCAAATATGCCGAAACCTAAAACATAAAAGATCTAAGATCCTTCTTAGGGACGTCGGGCCATTACCGTCGATTTATACAGAATCACGCGAAAATTGCAAAGCCCCTGACAGCCCTTTTAAGAGGTGAGGAAAAACGAGTGTCCAAGAATCAATCCAAAAACAAAATCATTCACAGTGATTCTAAAGCCATCAACGCATTTAACGCTCTTAAAAACTTAAGGAGGTAGTACTGACACATCCGAATTTTGAGAAAGAATTTCACTTTACTACAGATGCTTCTGAGTATGCTATTGGTGCAGTTTTTTCTCGATCGTCTTCCTCTAACGAACATTATCCAAAACGGAGGAAAACAACTCTACCAATGAGAAGGATATGCTCGCCATCATCTGGGCTCTCACCTTATTGAGGAGCTACCTTTATGGATCGAAAAAAGTGAAGATATACACCGACCATCAACCCCTTACCTATGCGCTCAGCAATGAAACTACAAACTCCAAGATGAAGAGATGGAAGGCCATCTTGTAAGTATACAACCATGAGCTGAAGTATAAGCCGGGTAAGGCCAACGTTGTTGCGGACTCTCTCTCACGACCCCCCAAAAAAACATTGATTAACTCTCTAACTCTCTCTCTCTCTCTAACTCTAACAGCGATGATAGCTCATCTCACAATTTAATCCCCACCGTTGACTCTCCCATAAACGCATTCCAAAATCAAATTATTCTAAAAACTGGTGACGAAGATAGTTATCAGCTTCAAAACCCATTCCCAAATCACATGAGGCATACATTTATAAGACTGCAATATACTGATAAAATAAATATTTTCAAGCACTTTCTAAACGGTCTCTTAACATGCAAGGAAACCCTGGGTCGCATTCAGCAAATTTACCCCCAACACTTTACAAGTTATCGCATTCGATACACACAAAAATTTATCGAGGATATCCCCAATGAAGCGGAACAGGAAGAAAAAATCCTACAAACTCACAAAAGAGCACATTTGAATGCCGAAGAGAATCGCCTACAGCTCCTCCAAAGTTTCTATTTTCCAAAGATGTCTGCAAAAATTAAAAAATAAGTAAAGTGTAGTATTTGTAAAGAAAATAAGTATGACCGACATCCTAATAAACCAGTTTTAAATCCTACCCCAATCCCATCTCACCCTGGTCATACAATACATATTGATCTTTTCAGCACCGAAAAACATCGGGTTCTAACCGCTATAGATAAGTTCTCGAAATTGGGTCAGGCTAAAATCATTCCCTCAAAATCAATTGAGGATATAAAGCAGCCACCCACCGACTTGCTCTTTTATTTTTGTGTACCCGAAATTGTCGTCATTGATAATGAAAGTTCTCTAAGATCGGCCTCCATTCCATCTTTAATGGAAGATGAAAATTAAGGTATACAAGACACGTCCATACAAAAGTGAGGTTAATGGGCAAGTCGAACGCTGGCACAGTACTCTGTTGCAACCGCGGAAGTCACCGCAGTTGCAGACATTAAGTTTTGGCAGAGGGGTGTGTAGCACGGGGTGGCATACTGAGGCCGGCTAGCGCTTAGTCGTGTCGTGGGAGTTCCGGGACACTCTCTGCTCGTGCTGAGCCACCTTACACCTACTAACTAACACTAAGAGAAAAGGACGGGAAAAGGGAGGACATCTTGAGAAATGGAAATGATGCTCTTAACTCGACATAGCCGTTTTATTAAGTTTAAAAATGAAATTCTACACAGGATATTCACAAATTCTAATTTCAATAAAAAAAACCCTTTCAAATTTTATGTAAAAGCAAACAGTCAATAATTTTTTTATAAAAGATAACAAAGAAAAAAGAATGAACTTGATAATGAGAATCAAACATAAAACAAAATCCAAATTGGTACACACTCTTTCCTCGTGAAACTCCGAACGCTCGGCGAAGACAAAAAAAGAGTGTGGGGTCACTGTAAGTTAAATTTAAATTAGTTTGAAGATAAACAATCAGAATCAATAGAACACTCAACGGCCACTTATATCACTATGACCCACTGTTCAACAGTCTCTTCTGTGTAAGTTAATTTGACAACAACAAAAAAATCCAAAATCCGGCGCTTTGCCTTCTCAATTTAGCATCAATTCTTTCTTCACTCCTAAAACATTATTTCTTTCTTCACTCATAAGACATTATTTCTTTCTTCACTCATAGGACATTCGCTGTTGGTTCGTTTTTTTTTCTAATTCTGAAGCACTTATCACCATGTGTAACCAATTGCGCTTTATTCGCACTTTTCGCTTTGCCGTACCCTTTTAAAATCCAACCGCAGTAACTTAATTTCCGGCGGCCGAAAACCAAAATTCTTTTCCATCACTCGTAAATTCGCACAAATTTTAATTTATCCCACATCCGATGCAGTTTTTCGGTTCTTCTTCACTTTCCCACACCAAAACTTCCGCCACTGAACTTCGCAATCAAATAACTGATTTTCACTTTCTTCTTCCGACACCAAGAAACTCAATTTCATTCCAGTCCAAATCCAGATTTCCTTCCTTTTCGAATTAAAAATTAGCAAACTTTTCGGACCCCGCCAAATAACTTCCACTAATTTTCAAGTCAAAAACTGACTGCCACTATCCCAACAACTTAATCCCGCATTTTTCACTTCCCTCCACTCCGATTCCGTAATCTCTTTTTCATTTTTAATTACCGCTGCCGCATTTGGGTAACTTACACTTCGATTCCGCTACCCAGTTTCCGTAATGTATATGTGAATTAGTTAGTATGAAGGAAGGAATAAGGTTTTGTTAGGGAAAAGGTATTGAATGAAGTTTTGTTAGTGGGAATTAATGAATGGAATATTGTTAGTGGGAAAATTGAAATTATTAGCATATATTATATTATTTTAGTTGGAAATAAGGGAAAACGAAAGGATTGAGATGATGGGGAGGTAAAAATTATAGGGAAATTGAAAAATTTTAATAAAATTAAATAAAGAACAGGGAAAAAGGTATAAATGCCCAAAGGAAGATGGAGATGTTACGGCGGCAATTTAAAGTTGTGAATGGGAGAAAGTTGGTACGCCGGAATTCGCAACAACTCTCAGAGAAATAATGCGATGTTTGAAAAAGGATGGACCACCCAGATCTTTTGAAAATCTTCTACAACACGCCGTACACGAATATTACTTCTCAATTCACACAACGACTGGAAGGAAACCCATCGAGCTGCACTTCTGACGGACTACAAGGACTAACCCAGACAAAATGGAGAGGATTCGACTATCGAACATAGAACAAAAAACAAAATACCGACCTAACAAACCACAATAAAACAAGACAACCTACCAAATAGTATGAGATCGGAGAAACCATTTTCGTTAGACAGAATAAAAGGAAAGGGTCTAAACTGACACCACGATACAAACAAGAAATAGTGAAAGAAAATAATAACTCAATCGTTCTAACAGAACCCGGTAAAGTTATTCATAAGAGCCACATACGTAATTGACCTTTCTCGTTCAGGCTTCTACTCTACATAATTGACGCCAAAATCGAAATTTTTGACACTTGCAAGCTTCCAAATTATTTCTTTTCACACTGGAAGAGCTAAAATACAGGATGGGAATTTCAAGTTAATACATACGATCGACATTGGCCAATTCGAACATTTTATCCAAGAAATTGAACCAGTTCTTAATCTTGCGGAAGTCAGACACTACTCTCTCTCATCTCATCTGTCCTTCGAGCGACAGCAGATTCAAAGTCTAATTCATAACCTGAAACCACGCAAAATAAAGAGATCACTTGACTTTATCGGCACCACCTGGAAATGGATTCCAGGCGATCCCGATCACGAGGATTTTATTACAATTAAAGCGAAAATCAATAACATGAAACATAAACAGAACGTATAACGACAGAATTAATAATATAACCAAACTAGCAAACGAAATTCAAAGGATGTTCAAGGAAAATAGCCAAACAAACTTTAATATAGTATTAGATCTTCAGTTTAGATTATCCTTAATAAAAGAAGGATTAACAAATATAAATCTCGCTATATATTGGGCCAAATTAGGCATTATCAATTCAATAATTTTATCCAAATCCGAAATAAGATTGTCAACAAGTATTCTGGATAAAGTACTCCTTCCATATTCTACGATAGAAGAGGCCCTAGATTTTCCGATGTTAAAATAATAACGAACAAGTCTTTAATATTTTACATAATTAACATTCCGGTGACAACAAGCCTTATTTATGAATCCTTGTTAATCAAACCAATTTAAAAAAATCAAATTATTAACGACCTTCAATTTAATAAAATTTTAAAAAGTAACGACCAAATATTTGGCGTAATTGGATATTGTAAAAATGTTAATAGCATTAGTATTTGTAAATCAACCGAGCTCATGGATATAACCAACACCTCCTGTATACCAAATCGAATGAGGAGCCTGACCGCCACTTGCAACAGAACAAGCAACGCCCACGTACCATCAATTGAGGAAATATCCTCGGGTACGATATTATTGAATCAATTCACGGGTACAATAGTAACTGAGCAAATGGCCTATCGTTTGAACGGGACCTACCTCGTTAAAATCTACAACACGAGCATAAACGTGAATGCGCGAACCTTTGTGAATCACGAGACTACAACGATCCATGCCCTGCCTGCCATCCTTCAGCCATCACCAGAAAGCAACGCATACTAAGCCCTTTCACTTGATATGGTGAAGGATCTGCAAATCAATACTAGTGAAATCCAGCTGATGCGCAACGGCAATGTACCCAATACTTACTAACGGCAATGTATCCAATACTCACCATCATGGGAAAGTATTCAATAATCTTACTCAGCTGCAAATTATGCTCAAGATTCAAGGCGAGGCCGACTACCACAATAAACATAGAGAAGACAGCAGTTCCCCCATCTACCGAAGAAAAGAATCAAATACCCGAATTACCACTACCGGTCCAAATTCTATCATCATCCGATCCACAACTTGCAAGAAAAAATATAAGGTTCAACGACATCCAGTTCTTTTAATCGATTGAGGACAATCGCATTTAAAGGTGGACGAGTAACCACCTGAACCCACAACAAAGTGCTGATGCTGCGTCTAGATCTGAGTACATCATTTCCAGAATTGTAGCAATACAATATTCTATGAGAAACCAACTATGCTGATGCAACAAAGAAGAATTAAGTTTCATTTTAAATTTTATGCGAGAATTAAGTCAGTTGTAAACCGGACTTTAATAAAAACACATCGGGCTCAGCCCTAATAAATATTTTTTTATTTTAATTTCCCGTGTGGAATATTAACTTATACATTACACCCCGCTCAGGTGGATAAAAGAAGATCCAGTTTAAAATTCTTAATCGTTAATTTTTTTCAAAACGAAATTCTTACTATGTTTTCAATAAATTTTATTACAAATGGCAAAACAACGTCAGAAAACGCGGTGCGCTCACATTATGGCTTTTAAGAAACGAAAGTACCCCTTAACAATAAGCAATTTCAATAGTATCTTCAACGTTGCAACAAATTTTAGACTATCTTATCGTACGAATACTTAATGTGCCACATTGTTAGCTCTCTAGCTACATGAACGGCACGAACTCGGAGAAGGAGCCGACAATGCTGCGGAAGGAGAAATGCGTGCGAAGGCCAAGCTAACTCTAATGGTGAAGCCGGTTAATTATAGCCAAATTCTATCTGCAAGTCCGGCTAAAGAAATTTGGCAGAATCTTAAAACAGCATTCGACGATAGTGGATTGATGCGACGGGTTGGTTTTCTGTGTACAACTGTCAACAACAAATTGGAAAATCGCTCATCCATAGAACACTTCATCAAGACAATATGAGTGCCTGCGCATAAATTACGAGGCACGGGAATGGCTTTCGACGATGAATGGACTGAGACTCCATTTCTGGTAGGTCTAGGCGAGGAATATAATGATAATTGCGATTGAAAGAACAAGACAATTTCGGTCGACTTTGCTAAAACCAAACTTCTGCAGGATATCGGTAATAGTTTAGCACAACCACCCAGCGATCAAAGTACATTGAATGCATTATTTACGAACAAACACAGCGCCAATCATTATACACGTGGCAAGCCTCCATTCGAAAAAAAAAGTTAAATACTTCGAATGCAATCAGCGAGGACAGATAGCAAAACAGTGTCCAAAGCGAACGTCCCCTAATGCAACGAACTTGTTTTATTTGATAGTTCAACATCGGATGACTGGTTTATTGATTCCGCAGCAAGTGGGCATATGACGAATCGTAGCGACTAGATGCATAATTGCAACGAAATTTGTAACAGTGGTTAATAACTGTACGTTAGATGCTAAAAACGTTGGTGATGTAAAGCTTCTTCTGGATTTAAAACATCCAATGAAAACAGTAGAGGCTACTGTGATTAACGTTCTATATGTTCCAGAATTGTGTACGAACTTCTATCAGTTTCTCAATTATTGAAAACAGGAAAGTCCGTAAATTTCACTAGTTCTGGTTGCCAAACAGGCAGTGAAAAAGGTGACATTATAAAGCAAGCCGTTTTGTGCAATAACATGTACAAAAAAGGTGAACAAATGAAACGTCGTTATTGACGAAAGCATCGGATGATACTCATAGATGGCATAGGAGATTTGGACATGTTGCTCATACTAAGCTCTCCAGATCGAATAAAAGCAACATAGTTGGTGGTCCCAACTTTCGTAAGACGTTTGTTGATAGTCAAAGCAAGACAACAGATCTTTTGGAATTAATCCATACAGATGTCTGCGGGCCGATGTAGGAAGCTTCGTTTGGAGGCTAGTTATATTGCGTCACATTTATCGACGACTTCAGTGGCAAAACCTCCATGTACTTGATGAGGGGTAAGTCTGTCGTTCTTCAGAAATTTGAAGGGTTTAAGGCTGTCGGAGAAAATCATGCTGGTAATAAGATTAAGATTCTCAGATTGGATAACGGTGATGAATACATGAACATGACGTTCAGTAATTTCTTGCGCAAGCATGGCATAGTTGATCAGACGACTACGGCATACACGCCAGAATGGCAAAGCTGAAAAGATTAATAGGACTCTTGTAGGAAAACATTATGCATGCTAATTGGCAGCCGTCTACCAACAACATTCAGGGCAGAGGAAATTAACACCGCTATGTGCTTGGTCAACGACAAGGATTCGAACAAAACTCCAGAGGAAACGACGAAAACCAGATGTTCGTCATCTAAAGATCTTCGGATGCAAGGCGATGGTGCATGTGCCACAACAACAAGGAGAAAGCTAGATCCCAAATCAATTCCGTGCATTATGGTCGGCTACGAAAAAACAAAACAAACATATCGACTATTTAATCCAAAGGATAACAAAATTATCCTGAGTTGCGATGTCGATTGTATCGAGAATGAAGAAGAAGTTCAAACTGAAGTGGAGGATGTGGCCCCGATGGTCGGCAGTCCAGGGGACCCGGAGGTAAAGGATGAAGACGATGCGCTTACAAATCTTTTTGGTGAATTCGATGAAGAAGCTAAAAATAACTCGAACGGCGACGGAACTTTTCGGCCATCGACATTGTTGCATATGTAAATTAATGCTGTCTTAGATATAAAAAACAACCTTAAGATGTGATGTAAATTGAACCCTGGGAGGTTGGCGGCTTGGTCCACGACTTCCGGAGACAGCAGAATGTAGAAAAGATCGAAGTCAATCGGTGTTTAAATTGCTGGATAGGGATGTGGTAAAGTAACAAGCAATCGTAAAACTGGCGACGAGGAAAAAAACTCAAAATTTCAAGAAGAAATCATAGTCAAACCGGGAAAAGCAAACACACCACCTAGAATGGCATTTAATGGTAACATAAGTGAATATACACCAGGAGACGATTTTTCAGCATACAAAAACTGAGCCGATCAATGTTTTGTTGCAAATAACGTAGCAGAGGAGAAAAAAGTGGGAACATTTATTCGTGTATGGGCGCAGAATTATACAAAGTATGTAAGTCACTGACAGCTCCAAAGAAACCTAGTGATAAGAATTATGCCCTGCTAATTACTATACTAACAAAGCATTATGAGATTAAAGTCAACAAAAGAGTTGAAAGGTTTAAGTTTTGAAAAGCGAAGCAGGAACCAAGTGAATCAATTAGTGATTTTATAATCAAGTTACGATCGTTAGCAGACACGTGTAAATTCCGAGACTATATTATGAGCACCGCCCAAGAAAGCGGTGAACCAGGAAACCTAGCACTAGAAGATGCTCTTGTTGACAGATTCGTTGTCGGACTTCATAATGAACGCATACAACAAAAATTACTAGATGACGATCCGAATAAATTTGAAATCTGCTGCACTACTGCTCTTAGTTTTGAAATGCCACTAATAGGGCCCATTGACGAGCAACTTAGTCGTCAACCTTGTCATCAATCTTCCCATCAACCTTGTTGTCGGTTGATGCAAGAGGCGACAAGTGCTGTTGACAACTAAGTTGAAAACATCATTCTCGGTGAAAATTTATTTTATTTTTTTCGACATTAGAATGGTTCCCAATATCAAGAGCAAGATACCGAGGAATGCTTATTTAAAGTTGCATCGGAGCAAAAATTGAAGTCCATTTCTGCTCTGATGCAATTTAAAAAAAAAATTCCTCAGTATCGTTTTCTTGATATTGAGAACCATTTTAATACCGCTGAATGTTAATGTTTCATGCGTCGCAATATTACAAAACAACCCTTTTGAATGTTTATGTTATATGCATCGCGATACAAAAATACAATACCAGCGATTGTTTGTTTTATTTTGTTCGATTTTGAAACACTTCACAAAATCGAAAGACAAATGTTTATTTAAAATTGCATCAGTTGCAATTTCATAAATAAAATTAGTTTCTTGACCATTCCTAAAACGTGTAACATCCCCTGAAAATAGATTTTGACAGATAATTTCATCACAACATATCTCTGTATGGAGCATTTGTACTGTAGTGCTCACAAAATACAAATTATGTTGACAGCCTTGTCTTCAACTGTCCCACACACGCCTCCACATTGTCATCAACATCAGGCTCAGCCCATCAAATATCAAATCGATTTGATCTACATCAACTTCAACTTGGTTGACGACATCAAAATCAGTCATCAACATGCCCACACAAATTCAACATTGTCGTCAACATGGCATGTTGATAACCCAAGTTGACGACTAAATTGCTCGTCGATGGGCCCTATAAGAGAACAAGAAACAATTCACCCAGTCACGCATCAAGTGCACAGAATAAACTTTGGAAAAAATTGAAAACCAAACAAAACTTATAACCGACCTAAAAAAACTTCCAGAAGCGTCTCATTCGAACTAGATATAAAGAGATAAACAACCACTCCGCCGATGTCCAAAGTGCAATCGGATGAAAAATCATGATACGCAGTCGTGTCCAGCCCGAAATTGAAAGTCTTTTATCTGTGGTAAAATTGGACATATTAGTACGGTTTGTTATGCAAAAAAGGGTCAGATTTTTCCAATCTTCGAAGATGTAAATACCATAAATCGTTCTTCAAAGTTGGTAATTAAAACACAAGTGGAAAATATAGAACTGGAATGTGATATCGATACTGGAAGCGGAGTGTCAGTCATAAGCTATTCAGTCTATAAAGATAAGTTTTCTCAGTTAACTTTACGTAAGAATTTTTATGTATTAAGTACAATATCAGGCCAAAACCTTAGTGTATTAGGATCAATAAAAGTGGATTTGGAGTATGCCAGAACAAAATATCAATTGGAATTCATTGTCGTGAAATCAAGCAGAAAATTTAACACTCTGCTTGGGAGCAATTTTTTAGTATGGTTAATTCGGGCTGGGAAAGTTCATTATTAATTGAAATATCCAAAGACTACACAAAAATACTTAATGGAACCAATAAATGAATTTGAAGCAGAAATATTATTAGAAAGAAATGTCCATCCCATATTCCATAAAGCGTATACGGTACCATATAGATTGAAGGATCAAGTCCCCAACGAACCAGATAAACTGGTTAGCGAAAATATTTTAACACCAGTAAAACAAAGCAAATGAGCTTCACGAATAGTTATAGTCCCTAAGCCGAATGGAGAAATACGTACTTGCGTAGATTTCAAAAGAACCATAAATAAAGTCATTTCTATAGAACACTACCCTGTGGGTAATAGTGAAGATATTTTCAGCAGCTTAGCGAAATATTTTTCTGTCATAGATCTGTCGGGTGCTTATACCCAATTGCCTGTATCATTACGGTCGCAAGAATATCTTACGACAAACACCCATAAGAGATTATTTCGATATCAAAGGTTACACTTTGGAGTTGCTAGCGCACCTGCAATTTTTCAAGCAACTATCGATAAAATCATTTGTGGAAATAATAAAACCCATAGTTGTATACACGATATTATTGTAGGAGGGGAAACTTTGTAGGATAGTAAAAACAACCCCTTTAGAGTGATAGATAGATTGAGCCAATATAATATTAAGATCAATATCGAAAAGTGTAAATTTTTAAAGACATCTGTCGAGTTTTTATGACATATAATATCTTTAAACCAAAAACAACCAAACTTTAGTAAAATAAAGGCAATTAGGGACGCTCTACAACCACGTAATGTCCGAGAACTTCAGGCGTATTTAGGTCTAACTAATTATTACCAACGTTTCATACCCAATTTGTCTACAAAATTAAAAGTACTATATTGATTATTACAAAAGGATGTTAGATTCCAATGGTCCCAAGAATGTGAGGAAACTTTTCAAAAATTAACAGAACTGTTCCAGAAACATAATGTCTTAGAATTATTTGACCCAAACAAGCGCATAGTAGTTTCCACAGATATGGAGTCGCGGGAGTCTGATCACACATTATCAATGGGGACGAGAAGCCTGTCATGAGGTAGTTCTCTCTGGCTATTGTCTCAACGGTAAAAAAGTTTTTTAAGTATCTATATGGCAAACAGTTCATACTATATACGGGCAACCAAGCCAGAAAAGAAATATCCAATCCCGAAAAAATACCCTGGCTGTAGTGGCAGCTAGGCTGCAAAGATGGCCAGTCTACTTGTCGATGTTTAAATACAGAATCGTTGATAGACCTGCCAGGAAAATGTTCAAATGCAAATACATTATCGAGACTCCCTATTAACGAGAATACAGAGATCGAATATATTACAATTAATTCCTTGAACTTCGCGGACGAGCTACCTGTAGATAGTATACAAATCCAAGAAAATACTAGCAGGGATCTAATATTATTTTAAAATTGTAAATTATCTTATGGGAGGGTTCCTCTTAAAGCCTGAAGAAGAGATAAAATCCTTCTGGAATAAGCAAAACTTGTAAGTACAGAAGACGGTTGTATATTTTACGGTAGTAGAATTGTGGTTCCCCTATATTTGAGAAATCAAATGCTGAGTTTATTACATTCCAGTTACTCTATGAAAAGAAAAGCAAGGTCTTATGTTTGGTGGCCTGATGATGGTAACATCGAGCACTTTGTAAAATATTGTGACATCTGTCAACAAACAAGTAACATTCCTAAAGAGAAATTACTAACTACATGGCCTGTAACTACGTACCCGTTCCAAAGAGTACATTTAGATTTTTTCTATTTTGAAGGCAAAACATTTTTTTCGTTTTAGTTGACTCATATAGTAAATTTGTCAACTTTGTGGTGGTGACATCCACAACTGCGTCCAAGTTGATAGAGGTACTTACGCATTTTATGGCTACTTTTGGGTTGCCAAAAGAAATTGTGGTTGATAATGAGCCACTCTTTTTGTCCTACCAATTCAAAAACTTATGTAATAACAGTAGAATAAAGTTGTTTTTTAGTCCGGTTTATTTTATTTAATGAATAAGCAGAAAGAACCGTTCAAACAGTTAAATCCGTATTTAAGAGATTCCTATTGGGAAAGGGAAAAAGACTAGATGTAAATCAGAAAACTGATTTATTTTTAATAGATTATAGAAATTCGATGCATCCTACGACACTGGCATCTCCAAATGCCCTTATTTTTAAATAAGAACCGCGAATACTTGTAAAAAGTAAATAGGACTAGTGTGTGTGTGTGCGTATAGGTTGCACACCTGCGAAATTCCGCCCGTCGGCAAAACAATGATCCCGGCTTCGCCCAAATTTAAGAAGACCTCAAAACGCAAAAAAAAGAGAGTGGCCGTAGATGGCAAGGAAAGCGTGAACGAGTCGGACTCTAACTCCGTGAACCTCGTGCCGATGATGGAAGAGAGAGATGGCGTTGGTATCGACCAAACGGATACACCCCGCTCTGCTTGCGATATCAATAGCAAATCTGCACTCACGGAGAAAATTAAAAAGCTGAAGTCCGACCTACAGCAAAAACAAAATTAGATAACAAACCTGAGAGCCAAAATGATGCAGTTGGAAGCAATTGTCATGCGTTCTCAACCACCCAGTGGAGCTACAGCGAGCAACAGCGAAATGACATCGCCAGCACCAGCAACGAAGAAAATCAGCAACAACAATAAAAAATTAACAACAACAGCGAGGTCAAAAATACTACAACAGCACCAAACAGCGATACCACCGCAGCGCCAAAGACTTAAACCACGTAACAGAGAAAGGTGCCTCCGCTCGTTGTGATGAAAGATTTCCCCGCTTTGGGTGAAATCAAAAGTAAGTGTTCGAATAGCTTAGAAAATGATTATTTATTCAAACGCCAGGGTCCCCACACACATATCCTTCCTAATTCTAAAGAAGACTATGTGAAAAGAGTTCCTTAGTCAAGTGAAAAAGCCTTACTTAACATAGCGCCTGTTGACAGCACAAACGAGCGTATGTCATTATAGGGCTTCACTCATCATTTACGGCAGAAGAGATATCTGCCGATATTAAGCAACAGGGGATCGAGTCGCTTAAATTATACGAAACTTCTGCCTCAAAGCGCAACAATCGGCAATTAAACTTATGGTTGCTTGTATTAATACCTAGCTAGTCATGTATACGGTAACCGAAAACCCCTTGAAAAATAATAATTCTATAGAGAATTTACTGCAAACGTTGCATTTACCTAATTCAGGAAAATGCAATTAGGTAAATGCAACGATAGAATTTCATAAACGACACATGTCTAATCGCAGACATGGTGTCAGCATAATTTAATTATTTAAGTTCCCTCGATACATGACCTCGCTCCAGTCGTTTTGACCTATACTAATTAAGCGCACGCATGTACATACTCGTAAATTCAGTTAAAATAAACTTTGATTTGTTTAATTTGAACTAAAAGCTATTTGAGTGAATTTGTGAACAAATAAATCATTTTTTTAACTTCGCCCACCTCTCGATACAAAGCTAGCTTTGATATCAACAAATTAAAAAATATTCGTGCCATCCTGCACATGGTTGTGTGCTTTGAGGAGATACAGAATAAGGAAATACTGTGGAGTAAGAACTGCAACGTATTGGCTACTCAGCACTCAACTGCCATTTGAATTACCGCTGCGTAAAATGCAGCCAATCTTATGGGCCAGGCAAGTTTACGCGTTTTCTTTTCCCTAAGTTTAATTTGCCGTATCAGTCCTATGAAAGTCGTTTCTCCTTCCTATCTCTTCCATCTCTAATATCCCGACGAACTTATTTAAACCAATGTTTTTTGTTTAAACTCTGCTACCATCAAGTCCCGTTAACTATTTTGTCTGAGCTGCGTTTCCGACAAACATCTCGTTTTCCTCGAATGAATTCTGATTTCGTTATTCCATATGCTAGAACTGATTTATATTTCCATTCACCAATTTTGAGAATCGTATAGAATCATAATAAAATCGAGCTTGGTCCTTTTCCCTCTTCTTACATAGCATTTAAGAAAAAACTAAGGGACTTACTACTAGTTTAACTTACAATTATCGACATTTTATTATTTTTTTCATTTAAATATTGTTGTATTTATTCTTTGCGTTCCATTTTGTTATTTGATTATTCAGTCTGTAAGGTGGAATAAATAAATAAATAAATTGTCAGAAAACACCCTAGCAATCTCCGCTCTGCGCAAACTGTGGCTCTAAACACATCGCAAATTACAAGAACTACCCGATATTTAAGCGGCATATAGAACTACTCAACGTCAAGAAAAACGCGAGTTTCGTTAGACAAACCGCTACAAGGACACCAAACTTCACCTGGTTCTCACAATCGCCAGTTCCCATGAGTATCAACGGCTCATATGCAAGCCACTTGAAATCACCCAGCGGGACCCGAACATCCGCTAACTTTTTGGAGGCTGAGGTGGAGAGCCTATTCGGGTGTGATTTTGCCTCGTTGGCATCGAAGATGAGGAAGTTCATGCCGAACTAACGTGCATGTACGGTTACCTATGAGAAGCATCTCCTTCTCATGGGATTCGTCACGAGCTTTGATGAAGCTTAGGTTCATGCAATTGAACGTAAACTCCATTAGATTCCGAGCACGACGCCATGAACTCCAATCCTTCCTCAATTATCATAACCCTGATGTAGTCTTACTCTCCGAAACCAGAATCACTTCCTGACACATCCCTTCTCTCCGTCGCTACACATTCCTTCGTACCGACCGCCCTGGAAACTCCAAAGGTGGTGGCACAGGCATCTTCCTCGGAAAATCTTTTCAAGTTACCCAAATCCAGCCCAAATTCCCAAGTCAATCTTTTGAATGTAACCTTGCTCGCTTCAAAACAAATGACACTCTCTTCGTGTGTGCATCCGCAAATTGCCCCAAACAGACGCTAGTTAACCACCAACGAACTACAATAATTTCCTTCATGAAAGCCTATCCGAACCCCAATCAGAAAAAAACTCCACATCATCATTGGTGGCGACCTAAACGCCCGACACCCAGAATTCTTTGACTCCCAAACCAATCAAAATGGCAGCATACTGGCACAGTGGAAGAACAACTGCGCAATCCCCCACGGATGGTCATCCTGAGTACAGCACGTCTTTCTTTTCAACGAGGTCCAACCAAAGTTTCCTAGACTTATTCATCACAAACGATAACTTTCCCGTTGAGTTCAATAGCAATATCCTGCCTCACCCTGAGACCGTCCCTGGAGTCAGTGAACACGATGCATCCATAATCCCCCGATCCATACTCAACTTGAATTAGCCTAACACTATTTCCGTGTTAACTGCCGATCGGTTAATGAATCCGTTGCCTCAACCCTCTCCAGGTTCTGTTGGCAGTTAATTGTCGCGTATCCGACACTGAAATTGATCAAGTTGTGTCAGGATATACTGATTCGGTACAGAAATGTTTCGAATCTTGTGTACTTCTGGGCACACTCGGATATCATGCCATGATATCTCTTCCTGAAGACATCATCAACAACATTAACCGGAAAAAAATTCCCTAGCAGGCTTCGCTTCCGCCACCGGTACGACGCTGAATATTGGTATTGACGAGATGAGATCAACTATCTCAGCGATATTGATGTGCTGTATAGCGAGCATCTAAAGATCAAGCTTGACAATTCCATCAATACTGCCAACACCTTCAGAGAGCTGCAGAAGACCTGTTCGAGCCTCGGAAAGCCCCCGAGAACTCCAGCCGATTACCTTCTCCAAAACCAACCACCACAGGAGAGAGTAAATTCGTTGGCAAATCACTTTACAAAAGCTCATATCCTGACCCAACACCTATACAACCCAGAAACTGACCCGTGTGTTGAAACCTCCATTTCAATGCTCCTCACTCCACATTCAAAAGTTCCATAGATGAATCCGATACCCTGTTTTCACAACCTCTTCAAACGCCAAACGCACGCCCATGACATTCAATTCGTCACTCCGAAGATCCTTCAATCCATAATCTCAAATTTAAAAAGTCATGACGGCATACCCACCAAATTCCTTAAAAAATGCAGCTGATTCCTGTCTTCCTTCCTCTCGAACCTTATTAACCACTGCATCCTCAATGCCTACTATCCCAAGCTATGGCGCCACTCCATTATCGTCCCGATCCCTAAGAAAGGCGAAAGTCCGCTACTCCCAAGCAGCTATTTTCCCATTTCCTTGCTTCCCACCACTAGCAATATCTTCGAACTTGCGGTCAAATATCAACGATCTGGGGGTTATAATCAGCTCCCGTCTTTCTTTTTTCCCCCAAATAAAAAAGACCCACTTTCGTGTAGCCACCACGGCATTCCATTCACTACTTCCGCTCATCCACTATAAAACCACCTATCCTATCAAGACCAGTATCCTCTGCTGCAACTCACTAATCCGCCCCATCCAATCCTATGGCTTTGTTTTCTGGTGCGACCTGTCATCAGCCCAAATGGAAAAGCTGTGCATCAAAGAACGACAGATCCTTCGTCATTGCACGGGAATTCGGAAAAAGTCTATGAAAAAGCCGAGATCAACCCCTGTGGGCGACAGTGAAAGAACAGAGGGTGTGTTGATTCGAGAAGATGACGTTTTTGAGCGCGGAGAACAAAAGAAGAAAAAAGGAACGCATGTCGGGCGGATTTGAGACGAGCTTGTTAAGCGCATGCAGCGGACGCTTGAAAAATGTTAACCCATGTCTCCAAGTATGCTTGTTTATTCGATCGCATATTAAATTCAATTCTTACTAAATTGCTTGGTCGCGAATAATTCTTATCGCGCTAAGCCGCTTAGCAATAAATTTTAGATATACATTTCTCTTAATGATTTTTCTGCAATAGAAGCAAATTTCGCTAAATAATAAGAACGTTGACGCGGTCAATGCACCGAGACAGATGGACGCGCTGTTTGCAGGAAGCGAAGGCCCGAGAGGGGCTGTAGTGCTAAGAAGAGAAGAGAAGAATTAGAACGTAGAAGATATGAAACGGAGTGGTTGTTGTGCGATCATCGATTCTCTCGGACGTGAAAGAATATACTTACTGTACTAAAACAAATTTAAATTCAAAGTATTTATAATAAACAATAAGTGACATTATGAAAAGGCAATGTTTTCCTATAGAATAGTGGTCCTTAACCGGTGGTCAGCGGACCACTGGCGGTCCCTGGAAACATCTGCAGTGGGCCGCGAAGCCATCCGTAAAATATCTGCTCTTGAACATAAAAAAAGATCTCCGTTGACACCTCCAGCCGAAAAATTAAATTCCTCGGAGGTACCGCTAGATTACGATAAACAAATGAGTTTGTACGGTTCTAGACTTGGTAGAAAAGGAAGGCTTAGGATTGGAAATTCAAGCTTTAATTTTCTTTTTTATAGTCCTATTTAGAAATTGTTTTCCATTTAAGGTGAATTCGAGTCTAGGAAATACAAATTTAATTTAAATTGGTTGAAAATATGGCCACTAAACAGGAGCCCAAATAAAATCAACAGTCGTCACTAATTGGAGCCTTGTTTGCAAACAACCAAAAAATTTGAACATAATTATAACTTAATAAAATCGATCTTAGTTTCCAATTTTATTTAAAATAGTAGCCAATAAAATTACGAACAAAATCTTCGATCTTTTTTTATTTATCGTCCAATTTTTATGATTTTTCATACGATCAGAGAACTAGACCCAATAAGGTGCAATACTAAATTTCATCAATATCAATTTGATAACTTGGCCACTAGAGGGCCACAAAAATCTGAAAAAATTGCATTTTTGAGCCACGGCCGTTTTGTAACCCAGTGTTGCATGGATGCCAAAATTGTAGTGCGCTTTAATGCTAGGAGACAAAGAACTGAATGCATCAAATAAGCTGTGAGCTATCCCATGCAAATGCATTTGCTTTGTTATTGCTTTGCGTTATTTCAAACTTACTTGCATCCTTCGAATTTCAATTATATTCGTTTTGAAGGCTGCATCAAAATATTAGTAAATTTATATTTATTTGCATAAAGACAACGGTTTGTTTAATTTTCATTGAATTGCATCAAATAAGCTGTGAGCCACTGTATATAAAAATATATATGCTCTCTACTCTCCGCAATAGGTGAATTTCTCTCGAGAAATCTACATAAATCCTTAAAAACCCAGGTTGCCAATCAAACATGAACCGGATTTTTGTCCCCGTGTTGTGTTGGTGGTTTCTTGTTCAGGGGCTCTTTATAGTTGTGCTCATCGTGGCAAGTGCGAGCGGGCAGAACAATTGGCGTGGGGTATGCGTAGCGCGTGTGCAGCAGATTGGTTTTCGTTTTCATTTGGAAATGATAATTCGCGTTAGCTGTTTTGTTTTGAATGCTCATTTCTAATTTTGAAGTTCAACAGAAAAGGGCAAATATAAACGTTACGGTCTTCGAAGGTTTTTATAATCAACGCATTTGTTTTTTTCTTTTGAATCCTTGCTTATTAATAAGTTTGAATTTCAATAGAAGAGGATGAATATTAACGTCGGTCTTCAAAAGCCTTTATATTGAATATGTAAGTAAAGTAAATCTTATTCGTTGTTCATGCCACACATTGATTCTACTTAAGTATGTAGGTGCTGTGAATGCTACAGATTAATAAGTTTTACATACGTATGACTGTTTGAAAGTCACATTGTGACCCACGGTGTAAATTTTTTTTAGTTCGAATTTGATATCGCATATTACTTTATTTTGTTATGTCCTTTACATTATTAACACTAGAGTACACGCGCCCATATTTTTTACATGAAATGTACGAATTAAATTACAGCAGATTAATCGCATGCCCTTCATTGATGATATGCGGGCATGCGATTAATCAAGAAGATGCAAAATGCATAAAAATGGTCAAAAAACGAAGCCAGTTGGACGCCTGCGAAAGCATGTACATTGCTCGAACTGAAAAAGGCAAACGGATGAATCACGATTTAGGCAACGTATTTACGACCCTGATAGAGAGGATTATAGAATAAGTAGGCAACTAAAAGAAGTAAATAGTTTTGTAATTATAGTAATAAATCATGTTGTAAAATATTTTGCAACCAATTTTGAAGCAATGAATGAAATAAAAACAAAATTTATAAAAAGCTAGGAAGTAAGGAAATAAATTTAGTTGTAAAAAACCCACTGAAGAAGGGGTCAACTAGATCCCGAAATACGTATCTGGAAAAAACAAAATGAGCCCGTGTATAAGGAAAATAAGAGTTTTATTTATTTAGCAATAAATGAATATTTTGAGAAACATGGATTTATGTGGGAAAAGCATAATTTGTACGTCTGCTATGCTTTGCACTCACTCTGGACTTGCAGCATTGATAAAAACAAAAAATCAATCTGCGTTTACGACGCGCTATGTTATTCACCGTCAAGCATTGGCTGGCAAAACGCTTCCAAAATGCTTTGCTATCCACATGAAAACATCTATCAGAGTAGTTGACTTCATTAAAAATTGTGCACTTAATACTCGCCTCTTCAAACAATTGTGCTCTGAAATGAACTCTGAACATGAAACTCTGCTTTTCCTCATGGAAGTGCGTTGGCTTTCCAAAGGAAACATGTTGTCGAAGATGTATTAACTGAGAAAATATTCTTAACTGATAAGAACGAAGCGTTGCCAAAACAGTTTTATGAATCCAAATTTCAAATAAGTCTTGCTCACTTAGTCGACCTTTTTTCACAGCTAAATAAATTAAATCTGACACTGCAAGGGTAAGGAAATTTGAAGCTAGAAGGCGCGAACAATATATTTTCAAATCAGTGCATTCATCGCAAAAATTGATCAATGGATCAATCAAGCCCAAAGCCGAGATTATTCTGTATTTGATACGCTGAAGCAAATTATTGACGAACAGTGCGCTGAGATTAAAGTCCAAATACAGAAGAACATTATTCTGCATTTGAAAAACTTAAAAAGTGAAACCAACCGATATTTTCCTGACTGCGTGAACAAAGGTACAAGGTGTCTCAAAAGAGAATTTCATTATGAGTGGATCGATTAAAAAAAAGTAACCCGTATATAGAAAAATTTTTTATTAATTATTAAAATACGCTTTTTGGGGATTTAATTCTTAAAAAAAATATCGTCTAAATGTAGACCCTCGCGTTCTCGGCACTTATTTAATCGAACAGTAAAATTACTTATGATGATGGCTGCCATTTTGTGACGGATATTTTCTTTCAAGTGCGCCAGTGAAGTCAGCTTATTGGCGTAAACTTTAGATCCGTCCTGTTGAAACCATGTTCTTTGGTTATAGCCAGGAAAGTTTTGCAGTTCAGGTACCAAGAAGTTGTCTAACATCTCCACATAACGCCCTGAATTCACTGCAACTTCACGCCCCCTTTCGTCTTCAAAAAAGTAAGGGCCGATAATTCCTCGCGTCGATATCGCAGCCCATGCGGTCACTTTAGGCGAGTGTAGGGGTTTCTGATGTTTGCGTTTCGGATTCGTTGCACTCCAGTACGGCAGTTCTGCTTATTTACGTGGCCATAAAGATGAAAATGAACTTCATCCGAAAACGAAATGTTGGTAAACGTTGAAAATCGCTCAATCACTTGATTTACGAAATCAAGCCTCTGACTGGCATCTTGGGGCTTTAATTCTTTCACCAATTGAATTTTGTGGGGGTGCAGCGTTAGGTCTTTGTGCATAATTCGATGTAATGATGATAAATGCACATTTAAAGCACTTGCGCGCTTCCAAATTGAAAGGTTCGGGTCGTCACGAACAGACCGATTAACATTCTCCACGTTTTCTACCGTTCTTGATGACCTAGGTCGCCCGGATTTTGATTTATCCAGCGTTATACCAGTCTCTTCAAACTATTTAACCCAATGTCGAATGAGAGGAATGCTTGGCGCGTCATTTAAGGGGCGAAAACCTCGAATACTGCAGAATTTTCTACGCGCTACAGTTGCGGAATCGTCGTTTTTGTAAAACTCTCGCACGCACAACGCGCGATCTGCTCCCAAGAAACGCTCCATAGCGACTGAATTCCCAAGAGCCAGACTACCGATTGCTATAACCCCCGCGCCCCTCGGATACGTTGCGTTCACGCAGTAAGCTAAATAAATATAAAATTGCTTTTGAGACACCTTGTATTAGGAAACTTATCCTTAATCCTTTTATTGTCAACATTTATGAAATATCTGATGAAATTCAAGAAGAACTGATTGAAATGTTACACGACAGTAACCTGAAGGACACATTTGACGCAGGAATTAATTTGGAAGACTTTTAGAGCCAAAATACGATTTCTTTTTGAAAGGTTCGAAATATTGCCCTACGATACTTAACTTTGTTTTCATCTACGTATCTATGCGAGCATGGATTCTAGGCGTTAGTCATAGTGAAAAATATGCACAGGAATCGATTGCATGTCACCGGCGACATACGTTTGGTTTTGAGTAGTACGGAACCTAGAATTCAGATGTTAGTTAATTGTATGCAGTCACAAAAATAACTGTTCAAGTATCTAACCTTAGGTCAGATAAGTTCACAAAAAAATATCTAACTTTAAGTTATATATTAACTTCAATCGATCGATCTAATTTGAAACTAGATCGAAATAACGTAAGTTAAAACACCTTGAATTTTCCTTTTGACTAGTCGTCTTTATTTTCATTTCATCGTCTTAAATACTAAATAACATCTTACATTGCAATTTTACATTTCTTAACAATTTTTGCTTCATGCGTTAGAAATATGCTGGCGTCAGCTAAACGTGCTCGCGCAAGCATTTTTGCTTTTGTTACATTTATGAAAAATGCATTTGGCGGAAGCAAAGTGAAAAATGATGCATCTACCTTGACAGTGGATGCATTGCAAGAAAATTTATATTCGTAAGGTGTATTCGTAATTTAATGCTGACTCAGGAAGAACCTTGACATTGACTTAAACGCTAATGAATATTTTCCACGTGAGCTTAATTTTGATGAGAAAGTGTTAAATTTAGAATTACTGAGCTTGATATGAATATGAATATGTGAATGGTGAGGATGAAATAATTCAAGGAATTCAATGGCTGATTGAGTTTTATTGTATTTTTTACTAACAGAATTGCAAGAATTAAGGATTTGTTTTGCTTGATATGAATATGAATTTCGAACTCTTACAATAACATTAACATTTTCGAGACTATACACTTCGTCATTATTACTTTCTACCAACAGAATTAGTACTGTAAGATTTTCATATGATAAAAATTTTGAACAACTTTTTGGTGCATTATTTGTATACGTAGCTACATAATCCCTTAATTCATTAGATTTACTGTATACGAACGGTTGGCGGCCCGTGATAATGTTAAAATGTTGTCAAGTGGTCCCTCATCACTAGAAGGTTAAGAACCACTGGTATAGAATATTAGTGACATATTAACCAGAGACAGTGTTTCTCTAGGTTAATTCGTTAGTAACGTTTGTGGCGCTTAACAAGTTGTCGAGAAACCGCATCGTGATTTAAGTTGGTACAAGAAAAAGGAAGAGATTGTTACAGGCCGCGAGGTGTCGCATCGTTTCTTACATCGCTGTTGAAAAGCAAAAAGACATAAATGTTATTCGCGGAGATGGAATGTGAAAAATGCATTTTGTCAAAGTCGCTTAGAACAGAGAACTAATTTTGGCGCGCATCAATTTTGACGGGGCTTGCTGTGGTCTTTCAGTGAATTTGCGAATCGTGGTAGCTTTATCGTGCTTTTGTCTGTCTATGTAAAGAAATCGGCATTGGTCTCGGAAAAAAATTTCCCAAAAAGGAATATTGACCCCCTTTTCATTATCGGTGATCGGTGCCATTCTCTGCTGTTGCTCCTGTCTCCTTCGACGAAGGCCCGCCATGAAAAGTGATGTTAAGTATAGTACTAATTTGTACATTAGAATATTCGATTGAAATGTGAAGTCACGTAGTGTAACTAATCATCTGGATTTTTTTTTGTTTTCGGCCATGCGCCATGCTCGACAATATAACGCTGAAGTTGGATCAAGTGTTTGTAACAAACGCCACAGTCTGATTTAGAGCTTCATCGTCGACGGTTGTTTAGTGTGAAAAGTCTTCATGGAAAACGTATAGTGTAGTTGTACAGTGACTAACTTCAACGCGCGATTCAATAGAACAAACGTTTTAAGTGTGGGTGTATGTATTATTCATATTCATTGCACCATACAAACAGCAATCCAATTGAAACGGACAAGAGCCAGGTGCAATTCAAGATTCTTGGGTGAGTGTGTGTGTACTCGCTTTACTAAGATTTAGTTAGTTTGACGAACGGACAAATACTTGATTATCGGACTCGGGTAATCAACTCTGCTCGGAGCAAAACATTTTTAAATTGTGTTAGGCAGAATGGAGGGGACGATGGGACCTGGACGTGACCCAAAGGACCAGCAAAATGAGGTATTTCCTGAGCAATTTAGAAAATTGGAGAACCAACTTGATCAGATTCTCAAGGAGCTTCAGTTCACAAGAGAGTAACTTCAGAGCTCTCAACAACAACTACTGAACGCTCAGGCCGAACTTGCGGCACAACGCAAGAAGAATGACGTGCTCTTCCTGAAGCTTGTAGAGAAGACGTCGCCCAAAAAGGGTCCGAAAAACGAAGGTTGTTGAACTCCCCGACTTCCTCGACCAAATCGGCCTCCTATTCAGAAGAGGAAAAACAAGAATCGGTTGAATCGATTTCCGACAAAAAAATGAAGGAGGAACTCTGTGAAGAGGAGGAACCGGAAGAAGAGACATTTCCAACCCTTCCTCCCCCAAAACCCGCTGTCAGTTTCCCAGAAATGAGCAAAATCCCCAAAGCCAAACCTCCGACATCTTCAGTTCCTGCCAATCAATCTCCCACAAAACCAGAGCAAGACAACGAACAGAAACGAACTGTACCGATTGTATTACGTGAACCTGTAAAATGGACGAACTTTTCGAAGATGCTACGAGACAAAAACATAAAGTTTTTTTCGGCAAACGTATATAACAACTGACCATCTACAGATGACAAAACTACTGACCGAACAAAAACGTCAATACCATAAGTACTATCTGCCGGAAGACAAAAATTAAACGTGGTCCTTCGTGGACTACATGGCCTCACCTGCGAAGTAATTAAGGAAGACCTCGAACTTTAAGACTTGTCAAACTCCTCCTCCCAAAGGAGGAAACTTTTATTTTTAATATAACCACGGTTTGCCATCTGATCTACAAGGTGGAAGCTTTGAAGCCTAGAAATTGTCTAGCGATGTGTCACAACTGCCAACAATTTGGTCATTCCTCGGGCAATTGTCATGCAAGTCATGTATACGCTTACTCCGAATTCCTATAAAAATAATTCTCACATAAATCAATTACTGCAAACGTTGCATTTACCCAAATGCAACGAATCTGCAACGGAAATGACATGTGCCGAACCTAGACAATAGGTAAGCAATTTACGCGGCGGCACATGTCCCATCGTAATCAAAATTACTTTCGCATAATTAATTCACGTGTCGCGAACTCATCATTTTTCGCATAATAAATAGAAGCGTATCCATGAACACCTTCAGTTTTTTGCTAATTAGATGTAGAACGTTACGCTGTCCGAGTGAATACTCAAACGAAATTGTAATCAATAAAGTTCTTAAAGTTAAATGTAAAGTTCGTGTTTGGATTTCTTGATGTGCGCGGAGCACTTTCTTATTTTTTTTATAGTTCGGTCAAACTAGACACAAAACTTGCACAGGCCCGGTGCGTTAAATGTAATGGCATGCATCACCACAAAGATTGGGTCAAGGCGAAAGATGAAACACCGGCCAACTAAAAAATCCCAATGATATTAGGAAGTCGTTTGTACAGATGGCTGCACAGAAAAATCCCAACACAAACACAAGCCTTCCCACAACCGCAAAAACAAACAACATCTCAACACCAACAGACAGAACACAATTCACCAAAAAACAACCACAAACAACACACAACACTTTCACTCCACCAGACATGGGACAATTTTTAGTCTCAATGCAATCTCAGTTTCAGCTGATGATGCAAGATATGATGGCGAAGATGTTGCAGGGAGTGTTCTCTGCCCAAAACATGACACCAAACACAAATAAACAATAATGGATCCAGTGAATCACATTTCCATACTCACATGGAATGCAAATTCCTTGCTTCCGAAGGTTGGAGAGTTTAAACAATTTATACTAGATTATAAATTTGATATTATACTCCTCCAAGAATCCTTTCTGAAGCCCGGGATTTGTCTCCACATCCCTAACTACATGCTGTACAGAAACGACAGAATGACTGGTAGGGGAGTTGGAACATCCATTCTCGTGAGATTAAATGTGAATCACCACATAATTACAACACCACAAATGCAACGAGCAGAAGCCACCGCCTGCCTTCGAATTTATCGTGATTTCTTTGTAGAACCCCCCAACAACAAACACCTAGCCCAAGACCTTGCTTCTCTCTTCAGCCTCGAAGGCCCAGTCCTAGTTATAGGAGACTTCAATGCAAGTCAACAACAATGGGGAGCTGTGAGAAGAAATCAAGCTGGGACTGTGCTAAGTAGATTCATCACAAGCAATGAAGGTAGCCTGCATATCCCCGATGAACCAACCCAAACATCGAGCAACATTCTGGATATTGGAGTCTCTCGAAAATTCCATCAAAATATAAGAATCAGAGTCCTCAATGAGCTCTCCTCAGACGACAAACCGGTTCACTTCTTAAAAGAGCACGTTTTTATAGACGATCCTCTAAAAGTTAAGAAGCTCATAAATTGGAACGCTTTCCAAGACTCGCTGGCAAACGAAAGTTTCACCCAGAAATTAAACACAGCTGGCGACGTCGAAAAAGTTATTCAAGAAATAACAGAGAAGATTAAACAGGCAAAAGAGGACCACCACAGTCACAACTTCAGCAAGGGAACACAATTCCCATGAACTCCCTCAAGATATAAAAAACTTGATAAGGAGGAAGAACCCAGCCCGGAGAAGAGCTAGGAACACGGGTGATCCTAGACTTAGAACGAAAGCCAACCAGTTAACAAACAAGATCCGAAATAAAATCCATGAATTTCATAACGAGCAATGGGAGAGCTTCTTACAGAGCCTGGAGCCTGGCGAGAATGCCTTTTGGAGGACTACTAAATATTTTCGAACGAAAAACAAGCTAGTTGTGCCATCAATCCATGGACCAAATGACCTCGAATTCGACAATGCAGGTAAGGCAGAAGCGTTTGCAGACACACTAGAACTTCAGTTCCGCGAAAACATCTTCCAAGAGGAGGACATTGACGAAGAAGACCAAATTTTAAATAAAGTTCACGAGATAACACACACGCAAATTTAGGCAGTACACTAGAACCAAACAACTTAGAAGAGACAAAAGACCTTATACTAAAACTCAACAAACGTAAAGCACCTGGTTTTGATACACTGACATACACGACGCTTAAATGGCTACCTGACAATCTTCCGTTTGTGGAGAGACCCCAAAATATAGAAGTCGGCAGTAGTAATAGTTATCCCCGAACCAGGGAAGGATCTTACTTTTCCACAGAGTCGGAGGCCAACCAGTCTCCTCTCATCTCTATCCAAAATAGCTGAAAGAGCTGTTCTTAAAAGACTTCAAAATAATATTAACACAAATCAAACTCTTCCTGACGAACAATTCGGATTCGGAACAGCTCATTCCACAAAACTCCAGCTAACAAGGGTGGTCCAACATCTAAGAAACGGGATGAACCGCACGAAGTAAACGGGCTTAGTTATGTTTGACATAGCGAAAGCCTTTGACAAGTCTGGCATGCAGGACTTATCTTCGAAATGCATGAACTCAAAATACCACTCGCGTTTATACAAATAATTCATTCATTCCTACAAGGCAGATCTTTCCGTGTCAAAATTGACAACTTCTTCTCAAACCTGCGACCAATCCTAGCTGGAGTTCCCCAAGGATCACCTATTTCACCAATCCTTTACAGCCTATGCATTGCTGACATACCTAGCCTTCCCAACAATGTTCAAGTTTCCCTATATGCTGATGATACATGTATATATTATTCAGCTCGACAAGCAGAAGTCATCACCTTAAAACTGCAACAATCTATCAATACTTTCCTGGAGTACTTTCGCAAATGGAAGATCAAACTAAACAACGACAAGACGCAGGCAATTTTTATCTCAAGATGTAGGCATCAACAACCACCAACTTTACAAATAAATTCAGACATTATACCTTGGAACAGAACCGCAAAATACCTAGGACTAAGCCTGGACCATAAACTGACATGGAATGCCATACCAATAAAACGACAGCACTGCATTGATATCCTATCCTCATTAAAACCCATCCTAAAATATAACCGGCTCAACATTAAAAATAAGTTGCTATAAGCAAATAATACGCCCGGCATTACTCTATGGATGTATCGCATTTCGCCAGACATCAAAAACAAACAAGAAAACTCTCCAGTCACTTCAAAACAGGGCCACAAGATGTATCTTCCAAATCCCATGGTATATTATAACACAGACATCTACAAAGACCTACGAATTAATAGAAGCTACAGCCATGAAACTTTGTGGAAAGGTCAGAATTGGTGGCTTTTTGGAAGTTTTGGGGTGAAAAAAATTTCCGAAAGTTTTATGTGTTTTAAGTTTTTTTCACTATTGGTAGTCGAGTATAGTATCATTGGAAAGGCCTCTACGAGATCTTTCCAAAACAGGTCTTAAAATTACCTTGTTAGTGCCTAGGGGGAAAGAGAAGGGGAAATATACAGAATTTTTTTTTTACTATGGAACCATATGGCTATGGAACAATATGCGCTTTTTACCGACTCAGACACTAAGGGTTTGCTAGGATTTGCATGACAGTTTCAGGAATTGTACGCATCATGAATATCTTTGAGGATTTGTTCAACGAGTAACATCAGTAATCGTACAACCAACTGGCAGCTGTTTTAAATGAGAAAATTGAATCAATTTGTGTTATATTCCCCCAACTTCAACATCTCAGATACATGCTATTAACGCATGATTGAATTCATTAATGAATGGCTGAAGATGAATACCTAAGATTCTGAGTTAAAACAAGTCGTGTAAAAAAAAAAAAGACTTTGTAACCATCCTAGGGTTCGAAACAAGTTTTCTGAGGGCATGAATTGAAATTTTTTAAAGTGTGATAAGGCCGGGCCTCCCCATATGGGGAGGGTGGCCCTTAAGCATTTTTTTTTTTCATCGAAGGTAGTAAAGTGGGGTATCACATGAAAGGTTTTAATGAGATCTTTTCAAAACAGGTCTTGAAATTACCTTATTAGTGTCGAGAAGGGCGGGAGAAGGGGAAATGTATGATATTTCCCAGTGAATAGTATCAAGGATTTACAACGAAATGACAGCTGTTTCAAACGGAATACAGGCAAATTAAATCGAGTTACCCATAATTACAGCATTCCATTTTTATATAAAATTGAGATAATCGGTTCACAAAGGTATTATTCATTGAGATAATTTAATCTTTTTGAAGAATTAAATTTGACACTGAGCATCGTCAGATTTCTATGTTGTGTTTCGCATATAAAAACCTAAATTCTAGGATTTTTGCTGTGAAGCAAACGAATTTCATCAATTTTCCGATTTTTTCTCCCATTTTCAACAGTTTAGTTACTATACAACCAATAATTAAGGAATCAAGATCTTGATAGACTATTTGTAGTAATCGAGCAGTCCTACAAGTAAACTTCTCGAAAATCCTCCTGTTCAAAGTAATAATAGGGAAGTCCAATCAATTAAAACTAAAAGAAAATTGTATTAAAGCATAACTATTGTTCACACCGAGTGCCCTGTTCTGATATTAGATAATTATATACACAAAAAATAGACTACAATTCTCACCATGTTAAGTTTCAAATGAAATCGAGTTGAAAAATGTGGAAATAATAGTAGCGGTAATTTTCTAGGAAATACATACATTTCAATAGAATCTTTAAAATAATGGAATCATCATGTTAAGCAAAGTGTGAACTCTTGATATCAATTCGTTTGTTTCGTATTGATTTCAATCTGGTGCAAACATTCGTAAATATGTATGATTTTTTGTTGATTACGTACCGAAAGGAATATCGCTGTTCATATACTTAATGTGAACAAGAATAAATAATGCGATAGAATATACTTACTATAAAACAAATTTACATTTGAACAGTAATCGAATTTCAATATTTGAAAAATCTATGCAGTATAAATAATGATGCACCAGATATGAAAAGTAAAATAAAAAATGATGATTTTCATTGATGGTCCATCGTGTCGCAAAACGCTTACTAATTAAAACGAGATTTAAAAGAAAACCATTAGATTCAGAATTAATCGTTTTTGTTACATAGGAAAACAAATGAGAAAAAAATCCATAGACTGATTGAAGTTGCTAAATATTAATTTAAACATTGATTCGTATCGTTCTACAACACGATTGACCGTAATAAACAATGCAAACAAAATGAAAAGCAGTATTTAAATGAGTAAACTTGTTAAACAAGTCGTTTGTATACTTGTAGTGAATTAACGAAGAGTTTCAATACGTCCGTGAAGGACTGCAGCGATGTTCTGCTGCCTCGGCAGAGGAAGGTGTCGGTTTCTGCCGAGAATGCCCTCGTCCGGAGACGCGTGAATGCGCTGGCAGGCTAGCATTGCGGTGTCGTGGGGCGGGTTCGTTCCCCGGCACGAGGACCCACTACAAAAAATTTCACATTCACGAATTGCTTTCAGGTCAAAAAAGGCAACCAAAGTCGCAAAGTTGTAGATAATCTCACCGAAGGAGATGTACTTGTTACAAGAACAAGTGAAACCTGAGAAGAAGGTCGAACTTGGGGTGACCTCGTCGTTACCCAACGAAGTTCATGGCCCACAAATGAAAGAGGGGCAACCGGGTGGTGGTGGAGCCCCTTCATACCCACCCAACCATCCATTGATAACTTGTTGAAGTGGCCAGGTATTCCTCTTCTGAGTGGAAAACTCATACAACTTGAATTGTATGAACCTTCCCATCAGAAGGGGAGTACCCCGGTGACCAATTTATGTCATAGAATTATACAATTGAATTGCATAAATCTATGCCATAAAAAGGCACTCTGCTTGGGCCACTCAACCCATGATGTCACCTGAAACAAAAGAAGGAATTAGATTATACCCGTCGGCTGGCTCATGTTTTGGGGTGGAAGCCTGCCACCGTACCGGGTCCTATACCCGATTAGAAATAAAGGAAAGGAAAGACCCTCGGGTACGTTAATACTTCATTTTTTTTTTTTTTATTTAATCAATCAACTCATAAATTTTCAATTTTTCAGTAATTTGTATTTTTCAAAAAAAAATTAAAATTTAATAATTATTTTAGGAAATTCGAACGGTAAACACAAAAAAAAGATCTAACGCAAAAAAAAATTTAAATGGATATCGGAAGTGATTGATTTAGAAAAAAAAGAATTTAAACTCAAATATAAAAATGGATAAAAACAGATGTAAAAAAAAACGTAGACGTAAAATAAATGTAATCAAAAGTATATATACATATAACAAAATTAAGGGCACTCACCCGCATGGTCCTCCGAGCGCTCGACGACGATGCAGATGTCCCTGAAATGTAATACAACTTTTTTTTTCGGTAAATGCTAAAACGCGCACGTGGTAATGAAGTTCATACAAATTAAAACGTTTTTCTTTGGATCTCAATTCTTCCATATACTTCCGGATGTTTCAACTACAGAAGTCACACAGTTGCTCAGAACAATTTTCCATTCGTCGCTGCTCTTGGTCCACTCCAAATCGGATTTTTTGTCCGCAAAGCGGCAGATAATCAACAATGACTCACAGGATAAAAAAAATCGAAGATGAACGCAAAGACTTCTCGCTCTTGCAGCACGGCCACCACTGTCTTGCTAGCCACTGTCACTGCCTAATTTCACTCTACTATCTTCAAGATTTATTGTAAAAGCTTGGAGTTGTATTCAATGCAATTTCAAGAAACCAAATTACTCTCCTTTTCACATTCGCATTTGTATTTTGGTTAATTCGATAGTCACGGCGAAACCCCGCAACAATTTCACTAGTTCTCAATCACTTTCCGCTTGGTTTCATGTTCCCGCTTTTGTCACTGCCCTCGCGGCTCAATTAATTTGAATTATAGAAACACCAGCAACTAACGCCGAGGTGCCCAAGAAACACAATATACTATTTTATTCCCGATCAAGGCGTTTCTTCGGCGAATTTTCACATGCAAAAAGCTTGCAACCTATCACAATTCACTCTTTTAATCTTACACTGCACTTGTCTCTTTAGCAAACCTCATTAATCGTAACAGAGCAGATTCTTTCTGCTCTTCTATCTCTTTCCCACCTAACACGCAATCATTTTTCTTCGAAGTCTGAGCATTTAGCTTGTCCAAATGCGATCGCTCCCTCTGCCTAAGTAGTCTTATCCATCTACTTTCTTTGTTTTGCCCGCAAGATCTTCACACTCAATAAACTCACATGTTCACGTAATTATTAGCCTGAACCAAGTGCATTTTCTAACCGCACTCCCCTTTCACGAAGAATAAAGCTTAAGTTTTCCTTCTACGTATCCGCACCAGCTATAATTGCTAGCCACAACATTTTACATACACGCCAACCGCTTTTTCTTCAATAACGCGAGAATGGTTTCTTCATCGGAAAATCTGTTCGAAAAATCGCACAAGTAGCAACTCAATCTCCGTATCCCGTTGCGGTTCTCTCCGAGGTCAGCTCGGTATCGTGAGCCGTAATAGACTCCCTCCACGAAAATCTCCTATCTCACTCCCTTCTTAAATTTAGCACCATCACATCGCTCGTAAACAATAATTTAATTCCACACATGAATCAAATCACAATCTCGAAATACTTTTCTCATAAATGCTAGGTACAATGCGCGAGGCAAACGTTGGAGTCTTTCAAATACTGTAAGTGCATTTTCTTTCATGAATTTTCCAACCGGCTTTTGAATACTAGATCTATACACTTTCACATCTGATCTTTTACTTTAGATCAAAAGCACCAACATTTCGTTTGTTATCAGGAACTGAACAAATAATTTAATCACTAATATTGCGCGTCTGCATGCGAAGGCTACGAGTATATCTCCCAGTTTTCCGGTAGAAAGAATAGTGTGAGCACAAATCATTCCATTTTTTCCATATTCTTATCATGATCTTTGTTATAACTGCATCCACAACAACGATTACATTTCATCCAATTCGATCCGCAAAGATATGTTCGTTTTCTTATATACAGCCAAGTCACAGTTTTTCACGCTTGCCAAGTAAAACTTTTTCTCTAATCCCCGGTTACTGTTCACGACCTTTACAATCTCAGTCCCGCTTGACAATCCTCGCGTCGATCCGTCCGTGCTTGCGTTTTCGAAGCAACTCCCCGCTAGCCTTGTTCATTTACTCCTCTGAAGTGCAGAAGGAAAATGTCGCATTCAGTTATTTACTACACTCGCGCATGCTGTGTCCAATGCACTTAAAAATAGCGAGTCATTCTCAAAAACATCAGCTATCACCTTTTGATATTTTTGATGCACCTTCAACATATTCTCGACAAATTGAATGTGAATCTTTTCACCTTTCAGCGTAGATATTGTTTCAATGCCCTCATTTTTTATATGATCGAGGAACGTTTGTTTGAGCATATCCTGCAATCGATCTGGTATGGGTTTCAGGATGACATACATATTCCGTAGATCTTTTCGTTTCTCTTGTGATAACATTTCTTTGCATTCAGAATAGAGGAAATCAAGATGATCATTTATAAATCGCTCTTCACACTCCTGACCTCTTCAATTACTACATACTTTTATCATAAACTTGTTGAACTGGTTTGCATGCCAATCTTATACAAGCTTATTTGATCAGCGTTATTGAGTGAGAGGATTCTGCAGCTGATTGTATGTGCGGAATGAGATCTTGAGTCATTGTACGCGTATAATAATGTGCAGTAATGAGTGATATGATCAGTTTTACGGATGTACCGACCCCATCTACGAGCGCTTGTCGAGGAGGTTGGGTAAGAACCCTTTTAGTTTCATTTCTTTTCTTTTAAATTTTTTCTTTTACTAAATTTATTTCATTCATTATTGGTCATACTTATAATAGCAATTCAAAAAATTTCTATTATATAATCATCATCATCATCATCATGATCTTCCTGCGTTTCAAGGAGAGTCCCGCACTGATAAGATTTGTTACTAATAATTCTTTGAGTGTAAATGCATATTTTGTATATCTAGGATTACGATGAGCTAAGTGAGAAAATGTCTGTTTTAAATACTTTCAAATCATAGTAGAATTTTTTAGATGGAAATGATTGGCTGGTTGTGTAGTAAATTAGTAGATCTGGTCTATACTATGCATTACTTTTCTTTAACCATTTGCCCGCGCCGAATTCGAATCGAGCATTTTTATTTGTCGCCACATTTTTGGTTGCTGAATTTTAAGTAATAGCATTTTAAATCAAGTTTAATTTTTTTCTTAATTTTTATTTTTTCTTCTTTCTCACATTTTCCTCTCAATCGTGTTTTTTTTTGTACATTTCCCCATTCTATTCTACATTTCTTTGAAATTGTTTGATGTTTTGTTTTCTAGCTATTTTTGCATAGATCATTTTCCATTTTCCCAATCTCTTCAAAAGATGTTATTGTAGCTGTTTTGCATTGCTGATGTTGTTGCATTTTCTTGTTGTTTTAATGTTCGTCTTGATATTCCAACCGTCCAAAGAATAAACCATCATAGCTCCTATGAGCAAACATTGAAGCCACTTCCCTTGTGTGGCCAAAGGGATCGATTTGCTAACCGATTCTAGGACGTCCACTGAAAACTATCTACCATTGAAATTTCGAATGGGAGATAGGAAGGTGGTCGAGCAGTGTGCTAGTGTGACTGCTCGAATACTACAATTGAGAAATGTGGGCACGAAATGATTTTCAGCGCATTTATTATGCTTGGAATCAAAACTGAAAATTTACTTGAACGCGCATCCGAAATGAGATGCATATTGCTTGCAATTTTCATTGATCTTTTTGCTTTGAAGAAATTTTCCCAAACTATTGGAAATTTTTCTGGTTGAAACACAATTCTATCATTCATAAATTGGAGCCGCATTTATGACTACTAATCAAGTACATTAATAGAAGGATAACAGAATGAACTTTGGTTTTCTTAATTAACAGTCACCTAGAATATCATAGTAGGGATTTGTGGGTGCATATTTTGAGAATGGCGAAAATAGGTTTAGTTCACAAAGAACATCCAAAGAACAAAGTCTCGTTAAGATACTCTATTTCGCAATTGATTTTCGTATTAAATTCGCGAATGATTTATTTAAACGAAATATTAAAGGAAAATAATTCAATTCGGTTTTATTTCCGTGTAACGAGTGCGTGAAGTGAAAACATTGACAATTTGTGCCGATGTCTAATTGTAACAACGCAAAGTTGAACTTATTTATTGTGTTTTGAAAGTACAGTACCTGTTAAAAACGTTATTGACATTTAATATAAAAGAATTATTTGTGACGCTTGAGTATTCTTCTGTTTATTCTTATTTTTTTTGTTTTGAGAGTACATTAAATATCTGGAACTTTATTGAAATTTTACATGAAAGAATTCTTTGGTATTTGTGACAAGTGTTATAGTGCCTGCTGAAATGCCAATTTGGATATGGGACTCGTTTGTTTTTTGCTATCTGAACGATAGGCAAGAAATAATTTACACATAAAATTGTTATAGTTGCTTAAATATTGCGCCCACAAATTGTATGTACTTTCATAAGGATAAAAGTTTTGGGGTTTGATTATTTTACATATATTAATTTTCTTCATTTAAACCCAGTTTTTGTTGTGATTTGTTCATTCATTTGGTATTTTATATTTTCATTTCCCTCCTTTGGTGTTTATTATGTTTGATTCCATATAATCATTTACCATACCTTTTGATTTTGATCAAATTTTCGAGTAAAACGCCATTCAATCCTAGACCTCTAGATTATATACAGACTCCAGAGCTGATAAAGCCTGTTCTAGAAAGTAGGAGTCATTTACAAATAATATATCGAGGATACTAAGGGGAAGTTGGGCATTGGACGTGTATATATTAATACATACACGCGTTCTGGAAAGCCGAAAATATCATTTTTTTTCATTACTAGGGCTTTCACTACGTAACCGAATACATACTTCCCTGTTGTGCTAGGCAGATTTGTTTGTAATCAATGGGTTGTAAAGGATAGCGAACCTTCAAAAAACGGTCACTTTGCGAACAGATTTAAATTTTGCATCTTTATCCTGCTCATGGAATAATTAACTACCTCACTCATGCGCATAGGTCGTGAAGGTTACGAAAAATTTAGGTAGAAATGAGAATTACGCTTCTTGTCATATATATTTAATTGGCTTTTTACTTACGTTCTTATCTCAGCAAAAAAATCGGCTCAAATCACTTTAACTCTTGTGTCGACACCATGGCCTAGCCAGGCCAAAACGGTCATTAAACTGATATATAATAAAATTGAAGGAATTTTTCTTTTGGAAAATCCCATGAAAGGCTAGTGCTATTGCTCGAGAATGGATTTCCAGAAAAAACGAAAACAAAACAATAAAGAATTTCCGAAACCCGGGCACGCAAAATATTATGACGTATATTGTACACCATGGCCTAGCCAGGTCAAAGTAATTACATAGAAATTGTAGCATCTTTTGTCTACCTTGTCTGGTTTTTATTATGCATCTTTATTGCTTTTGTCTCGTTTTTCACCGATTAGCGATTTATTTGTTCCTGTCGAACATTAAATTTCAGATTTTTGTTATAATTTGTAGTTTTTTGGCGCGTTTCATCGAGTGAACTTGATTTTTTAGAAGAAGTTTTGTGATATGGTTATTGGCGTTTTTATATAATTTTTAGTTTGAAAATGGAAGAAAAAATTGTGTGTGATGAGGTGGATACAGTGTACAATACTCGAGGGCATTTTCAAAATCAAGAATTTTTTTGAAGACTTGCTGCAGCCAATGCAAATGATTTGGGACGCGAGAGATAACAAGACCAAAATATTGAAGATTCGGTACAGCAATTAGAAGCAGATGAAGATCCTGATGGTGATTATATACCAGATGAGAATGAAGCATCTGATATTGAAAGAGACATTGAGGCTGAAGCAGACAGCGTAGTGGATTCTGAACCTGAGAAAGACGAAGAAATTGGTCCTATAATTCGGCAAGTTACAGGTGGAGCTGATGCAGCTAGGAGTAGCAGCAGCTTACAACAGAGTGATCATCATGAATTAATGCGTTTACGTGCGCTTGAAAATAGTGCATATTTTATTTCCAAAGATGGAACCAGATGGTGTAAAAGTGTACCACCAGTGACTCGATTTCGCACTCACAACGTTGTGAGAGCAACAGGTGGCCCAATGATAACATCTTCCGCGCTAAATGATGTTTTCAAACGCTTGTTTTCACAAGAAATGGTTACTCTCATTTTGAGAGAAACAAATAGAAAGGCATCAGAAACAACAAATAAATGGAATGTCGAGAATCCACAAGCTAAGAAAAAGAAAGAATGGAAAAACGTAACGGAAAATGAGCTCTACGCGTATTTTGGCTTATTAGTAGCAGCTGGCGTTACCAATAACAATTATCAACACACAACCCTGCTATGGAGTTCAAAAAATCTGCCAATATTTAGAGCAACAATGTCAGTGCGCCGTTTTTGGTCGATTTCGAGATTCATTCGATTTGACAATTCACGAGCACGTGAAGAACGCCTTGGTGGCGATAAAGCTGCGCCGATTTCTGATATTTGGTTGATGTTCAACTCTAACTTGAATCGCGCATATTGCACTCAAGAAAATATAACCGTGGATGAGCAATTATTTCCATTCCGAGGAAGAACTCGTTTTACTCAATATATTCCGAGTAAGCCAGCAAAATATGGAATACAAGTTTTTTGGGCTTGTGATTCGAAAACAAAATTTCCTCTCATAGGAATTATCTATACTGGCAAACAACCAGGGAGAGAACGCGAAAAAAACCAAGGAGAACGAATTGTCATCGATTTGACCAGTCAATATGCAAATACAGGACGTTGTATAGTGGCTAATATTTTTTTCACTACGTTGAATGTTTGTACACGTTTGATGGATGCTTGCTTTAGCTACGTTGGTACACTTCGAAGAAATAAGGCTTACGTTCCAGCTGAAATGCAACCTAATCGTTCACGTCCAGTAGGATCAACAGAATTCGGCTTTTATGAGAACAAAAAAGATATGTGTTCCGTTGTACCGAAAAAAAATAGGTCAGTAATTTTGCTGTCAACAATGCATTACGACAAAGAATTGTCTGGCACACAAAATAAACCAGCTGCAGCTGCGCACACAAAGATTGCCATTGGCTTTTTTTACAATATCATCGATGTGTGTAGTTTAGCTACATATATAATTTGTAACGCAAATAGTCCAATGAAAGGTACTGATCCTCGTCGCAACTTTCTAATCAAACTCAGCAAAATACTCGTTACACCACACATTAAAAGTCGCTGTAAAAGTCCACAAGTTTTAAAACAGAGTGCCACACGATCTGGAATTGAAACTTTCTTTGGGGAATCATTTGAGGTTAGTATAAATTTCAAATAAAATTTTCATAAACTAAATAAATTTTTGCTTTGTTTAGTCAACGCCAGGAAGGTGTGGTACAGTTACGACGACCATTAGCAACTACAAGTTCTGCTTCAGCAGGTGGAGTAACGGTACGACGAAGGTCGTGTTTTATTTACTTATTGCCTGGACCTGAGAAAAAACACCGCCGTACTTTTATTCTTGTCTTGACTGCAACAAACCGATTTGCCTTAAACATTCTGTCATCCTGACTCAGTACAGATGCACAGTATGCGCTGATTCCTTAGCACAACAGTAAATGGACGAACAGCGATAACTTTCCACTTTCATTTAATTTAATAATTTACTTTTAATTCATATTGTTATGTTACTCTCTTTTTTGAGATAATACAAATAGACAAAACCTTGATTTTTCTCTGTAACTATCATCTTCTTTTCAGCTAAATATAATAGGCGAACACCTTCTAACTGTGGCTAAGGCATTGCAATATGTTTTCACATATACGTACCCTCGTTACTTACTAAAAACAATACCCTTACTCCCATACATTTCCATATAAATATTGTGGCCTGGACAGGCCATGGTGTATCAACTATGTATATATGGTGTGATGTTGACACAAGGGTTAAAAATATTCACTTGACTTAACCACCTTGTCTTCTCGCACACCAATGAAATTACCACTTTCCCTGTCCTGTAACGAAACAAATTGCGCACAACCAGCCAAGCGCTTCGAATTCGTTTTTGAATGAAGCGTAAACAAAGTTCTTTATCTTCGCTTCATTTACAAGCGCATATGACGCGTGTTATGTTAGAACCCAAACCACTTCAGTTAACCCAAACTGTGGAGTCAGCACAATTTTCCAAATCAGCTAAATTCTAAAGTATAAACAAAGTCCAACATAAAGATTCTTTGAAAGAATGAAATTTGATATTGTAACCAACTGTGTAAACGGAAAAAATATTCTTAAGATGAAATAATGCTGACCACTAGATTTGGAAGTATTAACTGCGACACATAAAGATTGCAAACGGAAATGATATTATTTAAATGGAAAGTGCTGACAATTAAAATCAAAGACAAAAATGAATATATAAAAGAACCTTAGAGATTAATTTTAGTTAGTTAGTAGATCGGCGTTCAGATTGTATAGATCGAAAAAAACGGAAATTAAAATCGAATCTAAAACTAACTTAATTAAATACTATATAATCAGAGGAGCGATATTCCTCGTAAAAGCGTATAGTGTTTTATTTTTTCTTTGGTTGAAAAGGAAAACTTAATTCGCGCTTGGTGACTTGAGGACATGCCCAGGAAATCAAGCGCTTCAAATCCGCTTGTAGATGAAGCGACAACGAAGCGCTTCGAATGCGCTTCCTATACAACCGCTTCTTAATTTGCCCGTTGGGTTATCACGAAATAATTTTGTGTATGTATGACAGCCTACTCATCAAAGACACTTGCCAGAGCTACAGCAAATCTTTGTCTCATCTTTTCAGGGTTTTGTACTTAAATACAAAACCTTATTGCAACCACGACATATGTTCGTCTGTCCGTCCATCTGTATCAGCAGTTTTCTCCGAAACTGTAGAAGCTACAGCCAAGAAACTTTATAAAAAGGCCAGAAGCGGTAACTTCTTGAAAATTTTGTGGTGGAAAATTTTTCATAGAATTTTAAGGAGGTCTCTCTAAACAGGGAGGTAGCTCTTCCAAAAAAAAGTTTTTCACCATTGGTAGTCGAGTAGGGTATCATTAGTAAGGTATTAATGAGATCTTTTTAAAATAAGTCTTAAAATTGCTTTATCTGTGCCGAGGGGGGCAGGGGAAGGGAAAATATCCGAAATTTTCGCGAACAACCCCTCGCGATTGGATACCTTTTATCCGAAAAATCTGGAAAAAATCATGAATGCAACTCTTTAAGAGTACAATTACAACAAAAAATCATGAATGCAACTCTTTAAGAGTACAATAACAACATAACGGTGTCTCCGGAGCGATCTTTTGAGCTTGCTGAACAGCCACAAGTTGCACGGCGCCAGGTCAGGTGAATACGGCGGTTGCGGAACGATATGGGTTGAGTTTTTGACGAAATGATCACGAATTATGGGTGCAGTATGGGATGGTGCATTATCGTGGTGTAAAAACCAAGAATTGTCTTTCCACTATTCCGGCCTTTTTAGGCGGATAACGTAACGCAAACGATGCATAACGTTCAAATAATATTCCTTGTTGACTGTTTGGCCCGGCGGAAGGAATTCATAATGCACAACACCACGAAAATCGAAGAAGGGAAGAGGTTGTTGGTCGCCTAGGACGCTCTTCGTCTTCGACACGTTCGCGGCCGGCTTGGAACTCACTATACCACTTGTGAACATTTTTTTTTTAGACAAAGCCTCATCACCAAAGGCTTTCTGTACCATCCTCAATATATCCGCAGCAGAAAATTGATTCCGCAAACAAAATTTGATGCAAATTCAACAAATTTCGACATCGCAAAAAACGAAAAACCCACTTTTAGCAGCTCACAAAACGACGCGTATCTCAAACACTAATGAATATTTTGGCATGTAACTTTGACATAGATGTCACTGACAGTACTACCAACCTAAAAAAAAATTCTCCAAATCCTTCGACGAGCGCAGTTTAAATTCAAATGTCACCTTATTTTTTGGACACAGTACAATATCAGAAGTGGGATCGTGTCCTGCAGCAATTGATTGTAAACATGATCAGTACTAGCGCGTATTAATTGTGAGAAAACATATTAAAAACGACCGATCAAAAGAGAAGATAAAACGAGCACTGAAAAAGCAAAAGAGTGAACGCATGAAAAGTGCAATAAACAATAAAAAGTGAGTGATCAATAGAAAAACAACAAACTAACAGTAAAAAGTGAGTGATGGAGAAAAAAGAACGGAAACAATGTCTGGTTGGGACAAACTGAAGAAGTTGACCGCGGCGCAACTAAAGTCGTGCTTGGAGGAAGCAGGACAGAAGACGACGGAAAATAAGAATGAGTAGGCGTTTGAAGAAACGACAGTGACAAGCAAGAAGGAGCGGACACGCCGTACAAAAGATACAAAAAGAGGGAGTGTCCTTGAGATAAAAGAGTGGACCTTGATGAAACGCGAACTAGAGCTGATGAAGCGAGAGTTGGAGTTGCAAAGGTGAGAAAACGAGTGTTTAAGGAATGAGAATATGATGATGCAATGGTCAAGTGAGCAAAAATCGACGGCTGGTGTTGGTTCGACGAGTGCCTCCTTTGCGAGTATAAAAAATTTGCTACCCGAATTTTCAGCAACGGGTGATGATTTCGGACACAGGCTACAACAACCAAAAAACATCATCACAACGTACAAATTGGATGATAATAATGTGAGGACGTTGATTGCTGGTCGATTGAGTGGTCGCGCTTTGACGTGGTTACATAACGTAGCAAGGTGGATATGATAACCACACCAGTCGATGAACTGATGAGTGGGATGAACACGGTATTCAAAGATCGTGCGAGCACACTAGTGGCGAAACAGCGGTTCAAAGATAGAATGTAGAATCTGGAATAGACGTTCCAGGAATATTTTCACGTTAAAATTATTCTAGCAAATAAAGTTATGATGAGTGATGACGGGCTGCTAGAATATATTGTCGAGGGAATTACTGATACGGCACTACATCAAGCGGGGATGCTGCGTTTGCCAAATAAGGAGGATATTTTGGAGGCATTCTTGAATGTGCGACAGACACGGTCGGTACCCCAACGAGCGACCAAGTCGGTCCCGTCAACATCACGACGACCTGCAGTGGGAGAGGAGATGACGGAAGAAATACGATGCTTTAACTGCAACGCGAAGGGATATGTGGCAAATGAGTGTCGAAAGGAAAAGCGGGCAATTGGTGCGTGGTACGTGTGTGGTGAAATTGGACATTTTGCGAGTACATGCTCCAAAAGAAAGCCAACCAAACGAGTGCTGAGGATTGACGATGATGAGAGGGACGAATACGTAAGAAACTTTGCATTTACTTTAAAAAACGATAAATTTCAGTGCTGAATATTGATGTCTCATTTCAACAAACACTATTCAGGACAGTTGGTTTACTTGATGTTACTGTTTTCTTATCTATTTTAACAACGGAATATTGTTGATTGATGCAGGGTAGTGCGGATGGAATGGTATTTGTTACACTGATGGTCCGAGGGAAATTGTACTTCCCTACATCTGTTGGGTGGCCTAAATCCAATTAGGGCGATTCATGTTGTCCTAATTGAAACGGTGCTTTAGAACTCGAGGGGTATGCTTTCAAGTTGCAGTTAGTGCACGTATACACACAACCCCTCCATTTCTCATTTGGTTTGTTAAACTTCTCTTGGAAATGGAGTGTAGATGTTTAAGGAAATCAATAAACACTGCAAAATTACACTCTTGATAATTAATTACCAGATTTTAGGGAGAGTAGAAACGTTCTGATTAACCAATTCTAATGGTTCACGGCTCGGGACTATCCCACACAACCACGCGCATTCCTGCAGACGTGCTCGCTCGCGATCCAAAAACAGACAGCCCGTGTTTTGTTGCCAGTCGTCAACTTACGGTATGCGTTGCACTGGGAGTTCACGAGCGTCGTTCATCCATTTATATGCAAATTGTGGATGTGCTGGGTGAAAAGGTTTTGCCATGTCCGAATTTGAATTGCAGATTTGAATAATTAAATTGTTCAAATCTGCAATAAAATTTGGATCAGTATTATGGCGGTTTTCGAGCAGTTGGTTTAGACGACTGCTCGATTACTAAAGCATGATACAAATTAGACAAGCCGCAGATGTTATATTTTTTATAATTAGAGTATATTATAGCTTTGTATTTTAGTGCTGAAGAGTGAACATACTCGTACATAACGCTTTTAAAATTTTTTTATCATGTCATATGAACAACACTATGACGCCGTTTCAAAGGCAAATAGAGATAAATCGGGAAGATTTTGTCAAAATCTAACCAATATCATGTGGTCAGAAATAACAAGTTAATCCGGAACAGACATTTAAAGAAAGAAGGCCTCACTCTCATAAAAGTTAAAGAGCGTGCAGAATTTGCTCTTAAGAAAAAATCTAAATCCTTTTCGACCCTGTTCTTTCAAGTAAGTATTGATACGACAGGGAAACCCTTCTTACCGGACATACTGTTCACCTTCTGAATTTTACATAGGTGTGTAGAAGTATTCATAATGTACATATAGATTATGAATACGGATGAATGAAGTCGTAATGCGGAAGGCAGCAACTGCGAAAGAGCGGAGTCTGTATGTTCACATTAGTCGAGTCAGTTTTCTCGGTACGAAAATAATAAGACAGCTTTTCTTCTTACTTTATCCACTGTTCAGTTTTAGTTCCAACGGGGAATCCAGATTTTTCCAGAGTGGAAGTGTTTATCATCAAAAGAAAAAATAAACGTATTTTTAACCGCGGAAAAGTCATCCGTTAGAGTTATCACACAAAATATTAAAATAGGAAAACCCCAAGTAGTAGAATTTATAAAAAATCAAGATTCTCATGTAAAAAAGTGTTACCAAGACAACGAGGTTTCGCAAATATGTAATCGGCTCTTCGAAACTGGCCTTGGTTCTGTGATCGACAAAGTAGTGTTAGAATGGTTTAAGCAAGTGCGGTCAAGAAAAAAAAATCCAGTCAAGTCCGATAATACAGGCAAACGTGCGAGAATTTGCCCAGGAAATGAAGATGTAAGACTTCAAGGTCTAGTACGGGTGGTTCAATCATTTTCGAACTCGCCATAATATTAGTTTTAAAGCTATTTATGAGGAGTCTGCGTCGGCCAGTGAAGAGACAGTAGCAATTTAGAAAGATAAAATTTGCAGTACCATTCAGAGATACGAAACTCAACATATATTTAACGCAGATGAAACGGGGCTCTTCCATCGTGCAACACTAGATAAAACTTTGTGATTTAAATGAGAATATTGTTCAAGAAATAAATTGCCAAAGAGCGCCTCACAGTTCTTTTTCTTGCAGCATGACCGGAGAAAATTAACAACCTTTCGTTATAGACAAAGCGGGTAAGTCGAGATGTGTCAAAGGTATGTGCTTGGATTCACTCAGTTACATGGAAATTCCATAAACAGAAGAAATACCTGCCGATATTAAACAACAAGAGGTCAAAAAGATCGAGTCCCTCAGACTGGAAGAAACTTCTGCCTCAAAGCGCAACAACTGGCAACTAAACTTATGGCTACTTATGTTAAAGCCAAACTTTGACATAAATAAATTCAAAAATATACGTGCTACTCTGCTCATGGTTGTGCGCTTTGAGGATATAAAGAATAAAGAAATACTGCAGTGTAAAAACTGTCAGCGTATTGGCCACTCAGCAGTCAACTGCCATATAAATTACCGCTGCGTAAAATGCAGCCAATCATATTTGCCAGGCAATTGCGAAAAAGCATCCGATCAATCCCCGCTTTGCGCAAACTGCTGCTCCGAACACACTGAAAACCATAAGAACTGTCCAATATTTAGGTGGCATATTGAAAGACAACGTCAAAAAATGCAACTTTTCACAGTCCCAACAGTCGCTAGTACGCATGAATATCAACGGCTCATAGCCAAGCCAGTCGAAGTCACCCCGTGGCACTCAGACATTCACTAATTTCTTGGAGACTGAAGTGAAGGGCCTATTCGCGTATCGAAGATGAGGAAATTAAAGCCAAACTACCGTGGTCGTACGGACACTTATGAGAAGCATCTCCTTCTCATGGAAGTCGTCACGAGCTTAGATGAAGTTTAAGTACATGCAATCGGACGTAAGCTCCATTAGATCCCCAGCATGACGCCATGAACTCAAATCCTTCCTCAATGATCCTAACCCTGATGTAGTCTTACTCTCTGAAACAAAATCACTTCCTGGCGCACTCCTTCTTTCCCTCGCTACACATTCCTTCGTACTGACTGTCCTGGGAACTCCTAAGGCGGCAGCACAGGCATCCTCTTCCGAAAATTTTTTAAAGTTACCCAAATCCTGCCCAACTTCGCAAGCCAATCCTTTAAATGCGAAACAAGTGACACTCTCTTCGTGCCGCAAACAGATGCTCCATACCATCATTAGTGGCGACCTAAATGCTCAACACCCAGAATTCCTTGACTTCCGAACTAATCAGAACGGAAGCTCACTGGCACAGTGGAAGAACAACTGCGGAATCCCCCTACGGATGGTCCTCCTGAGTCCAGCACGTCTCTCTTTCCAACGAGCTCCAACCAAAGTTTCCTAGAATTGTTCATCACAAACGATAATTTTCCCGTTGAATCCAACAGCAATATCCTCCCGTACCTCGAGACCGTCCCTGGATTCAGTGACCACGATGCAGTAGTAGGACCTGTGCGAGCCTTCGAAACCCCCACCCCACAACTCCTGCCGAATACCTTCCTGGAAACCAATCACCACACGAGAGATTGAATTCGTTGGTATATCACTTTGCAAAAGCACATAACCTGACCCAACACCTATAAACCGCAGAAACTGACCTTTGTATTCAAATCTTCATCTCAATGCTCCTCACTGATTCCACATCCAAAAACCCTTGGATAGCGTCTGGCCTCATCCACAAACTACTCTCCACATTTAATCTCTATCCTCGCCTTTGCAAACTTTTACTTTCCTTCTTAACAAACCGCTCTGCACGGGTCAAACTCACCGACACCCTACTCGATACCTTTCCTCTCACAGCCGGGATCCCACAAAGATCTGTTTTGTCAGCGCTTCTGTTCTGCCTCTACACAGCCGACATCCCACCACCCCCGACCCCAATAAGAATCCTTCAGTATCTCCGTTAGTTAGATGACTATCTTTCAAAGTGCAAAACTAACGTTCAATCCAGCTGAACACGAAGCAATCTTCATTAAAGGCCACATTCACCATCAAAAATTACTCCATGATGCTGTACGCAATTTAAGCCTACAAATCAAAGGCATTGATATCCCTCGGAAATTCGAGCTCATCTATCTGGGGGTTATAACTAACTCCCGTCTTTCTTCTTTCGCCAAATAAAAAAAGCCCTTCATGCAGCGACCATGGCATTCCAGTCACTACTTCTGCTCATCTACTATAAAACTACCTATCCTATCAAAACCAGAATCCTCTGCGACACCTCACTAATCCGCCCCACTTTATCCTATGACTTTGTTTTCTGGTGCGACCTGTCATCAGCCCAAATGGAAAAGTTGCGCATCAAAGAACGTCAGATCCTTCGTCATCGCACGAAAATATGGAATAACACTGAGACAGGCTGAATGTACCGTGACCAAAAAGTTTATAACAGAGCTCAAATCCCTCGAATAGACTACTTTCTCACCAAACAAGCCCTCAAGTTCTTCCATAAAGCTCAGTCCCATTCCAACCCCTTAGTTCCTCAATCCCTCAACATGGATTCCGTATTCCTAGATGCAATACGCTTTCCTCAGTACCTTTCGCTTCTCAACGACCGCAGTCTCATCTTCGATGCAAATCCCGTCATGATGAACCGAAATTCTCCGAATAACAGTTTGCTCCCACGCGCCACAGCCTCTGATGACACACACTCTCATCACCTCTTTCAAGCTACAGTATTAACCTCCAAACCCCTCAACCACCATTCCCATCCCTGAATCCTGGCTCTTTGACATCATTGCCTATTCTTGAAAAGGGAATCAGCAAAGATTTGGACGTTTTAAAGGCAATCACTTGCATAAAGAATGTCTGGATTGCTGTGGAGGCTACAACAATAGAAAATTGCTTAGTTAAAGCTGGTTTCCCGAATAATTACAAAAGTGAAAATTCAAGCACAATACATCAAGAAGCAAAACTCAATGCATTCATTAGATTGGCTGAAGTAAATAAATTTTTACAAATAGAATTTAAAGGGTACTCACCCTGTTACTCAACATAAGTTTTACAACCTATTCACATAAAAATGAGCCAAGAAATTTTTCGCATTCAGTTCACTTAAAACTGAGCAGCAGTGTAGTGGAAGCCGTGAATCGTTGTGGACATTTGAAGTCGTTGGTTAGTGAGTGAAATTAGATAGAGATAGACACTGGAGACACTACTACATAACAGTGAATGTGAATAAATCGTGAAGTGTATGTGTTGCAGTAAAGGAAGACAGCATAGTTGGAGTTCTCCAAAACATGAAAAGGAAGAAAAGCGGTCATCAAAAGCCGAGTACTGCAAATTGTGAGAACCGAGAAGAACGGATGAGAGCAAATCAAACATTTCTAGGTGTCCAGTTTTAGTTATCACTGTGCCTTATTTCTACTAGTGACGAACGGACAGACAAATATTTATTATTTTAGATAATTTTATCTGAAGGGGATATTATTAGTAACTTTAAAGCTAAAATCTAAAGCTTTCTTCTGCCCAATGGAAGGGGCGAGAAGACCGGTAGTTGACTCAAGCAAACTTATGACTATTCTTAAAAAACAGGCAAACCTACTCCACCAGATGCAAAATTAGCTGCATCAATTTCCGAAAGAACTACAGTTCACAATAACAGCTTCATAACGCTCACGTAGCAAATCGTGAGCAAAGGAAAAAAAATGAAGAGCTGCTAAATGTAATACTATTGTAAAAATGAAAAAGCCACAAACGGTCAGAAAAAGCGAAAGTTAGTGAACTGTCCTACCGATAGAGTCAGCTTTCACCTTCTGTGATGAGAAAGATGAGAGCGTCAATTATGACGAAGAAATGCAGGAAGGAGAGGAGGAAGAAGCCTGCGAAGAAGAGGAGACTCAGGAAGAGGAGGCTCAAGAAGAGAAGGCTCAGGAAGGTCGGGATGGGGACTCCCGCTCACTAAGCCAGCTGTCTGCTGTGCAAACATGAAGATGCAAATAAAAGCGGAGTTACGGTCTAAAATCAATCGGATGGAAGAAATTTTTGCAGTAGTGAAAAAGAAGGTGGATCCCATAGATTCGGAGGCATTCCCAGCTTAGCTACCTCCATCAGCGCAGCGAGTGGCAACAGCTGGCAGCAGCGAACAAATTGCAACTACACACAATAAGGAGACAAAAACAGCAGTAAAAGGAGAAATGAAACTAGCGGCAACAAAAGCACCAGGGAGTACAATGGCAGCACGGAAAATTCCATCAATCATTGCAATGGAGGGTTTCGACAATGTGAGGAAATTGAGGGTGAGTACTTAAAAATTTTAGAACTAACTTAATTACCTCCTTGTTGCGAGCGAGCACATAAAACATGCTCGGATATATTCTCGCCTCATAACTGCAATAGTAGCGAGCAAACAACACCTATGTACTCGCACTTCGCCAATGAAAATTAACCATAGAAACACATGCGCAAGTAAATAAGCGAGCAGTCAAGCAAACGAGAAAGTTCACCCCGCAATAATATTCACATCGGGAACGAACGAGGTGCTTCTAAGAGAGGTAAGTGGAAAGGAAAACCGAAAGTTCCGGCATAAAGGCTCTTTCGCTCAATGTCCCCAGTTTCGCGATTTCACCTCGAGGGATCGTGGGAAAGCCGAAAGCTTAAGCTGAAAGCACTCTGTCAAAGCCGAAAGCTTAAGCGAAATACACTCTTTTGCTCAATTTCCCCAGTTTCGCATATTCACTAGCCGAGCAAGCGAGACGAAACGGGGAGGAAAACCTTTCGTGGAACGAGAGCGCACGTGTTCGGCTACTCAGCACCTTTAAAGAGAATTTGGGTTGAAAGCCCATGAAAGAACAGTGTTTAAAGATCTTGGGCAAAGCATTCGAGTGAGTCGGTTTTTCGAGTCCAAAAGGGAGCGCGCTGCTACCCACTCTTCAAGTACCACAGATAATTACGCGAGCAAAATATTCAGAAGGAGGTATAGCGAAAGTGTTCAACGAAATGGTAAGGGGTGAGGTGTTGGCTTGTGCCGCGATCCTCAATCGGCCTCTTGGCGTTCCAGGCTGTGTGGCCACCCCAAACCATTAGCTCGTTTAGCTGATACCCTGTACAGGCTGACTGAAAGGTAGAAGTTTAAAATAATTAATTAAGTGGAAATGTAATTAATAAATTCAATTGTAACTAAATGTTTAAAAAAATGGATAGTGTAACAAAATTCATTCTCTAAAGTTAACTCTCGTCTTTTGTTGGTTTAAGTTAAATGGACAGAGTAGTAGGTAAGTGGTGTTACAGCGAGATATTTCCCCGGGAGCTTTGATGATGTATATTGGATACACATCAAATGAGCTCCCAGTTCATACCAGTATACATAGGGTATACTGGTTATGTAACATCCTTAAATCCCATGGTCGACCTAAAACCTCCATATTATTAAACTCTCTACCAGATTATGAGAAGGCAAAGTGCTATCTTTCCTCTCAGAATAACTCATACTTCACTGAGACCCCTACGAAGCAACGTCATACGGCGTACGTCATTCGTGGTCTAAGCTCCTTCCACTCGAAAAAAAGAGATTTTTAATGACCTGACAGCAGAAAATCACGGATATTGAAAGCATACGTCCGTATGAGACAATTGCTTCACGCAGACACAATAGGAACTTAAACTTTTTTTAAACCTTTCTTCACGGAATCCTCTCAAAAAAATTTTAGAGCAATCCTCTGAACGATTGTTCGTTTTGAAAACATCAAAAATAACGAAGTTATGCAATCTAAGAATTGCCAACGCATTCAACGCTCAACTTTCAACTGAGGACTCACGTTTTGATGAGTCATATGCGGACTATCACACGATCCTAACCGTTGTGAGAAATCCACAGAGGACAAACCAAAAAAAGTTAACTGCGGCTCAGATTGTCACCCCGCAAACTATAGACACTGCTCTACTTTCAAGGAGTACAGAGACAGGATGGGGAAGCCAACTGTCACACAGAAGCCTCCAACAAATAAAAGCCTTAGACCCCTACCCCGCACAGGAGTATATCACTCAACCATCTACGCTAGTGTAGCCCAAAAAGCTAGTCAACAAACTAACTCCAGCTTCATCGAAGCTGAAGTCTCCTCCCTCTTCGGGATGAGTCTAGCCGGACTCTCAACAAAAGTTGAGGAGTTAAAACGGGCATCCAGCCCTGAACAAAAAAAGATTGATGCTCCTGGACCTTATTACCGGATACAATGGTGTTCAAGTTCATCCATTTGAACGTAAACTCAATTGCCTCCAAGGCTAAGCGGTATGAGCTGCAGTCCTTCTTGAATGACCACAACCCGTTTGTTATGTTCCTGGTTGAGACAAAACTTAGCGAATACCATAGACCCACCTTTAACGCCACAAGCTACATCGCTCCGATAGGCAACATCAGATCTCACAACAAAGTGACAGAGCTAATCACTTAGGAGGTGGTGGATCGATCGCAATTAATTTTTTAAAAAATTCAACAAAAATAACCAACCAGTCGTCTTTAAAAAAAATGTCACGAATATTGGTGCTTTGACTTTTGTTCGTATAAATGATATTCATTCATACCTGTATGGTACGAAATTAGGAAGAAAACGTTGTTACTTTTAATATGCCATCAAACTTTATAAATATGTAATGTTTTAAGAGAAAATGAGAGTTAAAGTTATTTTTATCAACTATTACATCATGCTATTCGATTTTTCTAAACAATTACATTTCGCATATTGAGTCGTTCATTCCTACGTGTTGCAAGTAAAATCGATGAGTCGTTCTCTTTTTTTTTGTTTTCTCTGTTTATAGTGTGTTTCTGTGTTGTACAGTAAATGAATCAACTGCATTCCCGCAGCTTTAGCTTCTTCACCAGCTATTTAATCTAGTATTTTATTGTGTTCTACTTGTACATGCAACATAGATTGGTTCTAGCTGATCGGCTAAAAGCCATCACGTAAATGTATTTGTTGCTTTTTGCCGCGACTGTTAATTGGTACGACGCCCGGATCAACAACACTACTACGCCAACAATAAACTGATGCTCTTCAAGAAACATATTCGTTGCTAGCGGGACTAACTCAAGTGCTTGAGATTCATTTCCAGCCAGTTCAACCACCACGACTAGTAAATTCGTCCAAGTAAACACGGGCATTCTGCAATCTTTTTATGAAACCTTAGCAATAAATTTTCTATATCTATCGGATGATAATTCATTCTGTGTAAAGTCATCACTTCATCTAATGCGCCGACAACATAAACAGCATCGCACAACTCTTGATCATTATTTGTTTGTCCCGTCCTTGCAATCGATAAAGCCGATATGTTGTGTTGCAGTTAATTTGGGAAATAAAGAGATTCATTATTACTATCACGACTTGCAACGCTCGGTGTGGTTTCATCCAGAATTGAAACGAATTTAGAGCATTCAGTACAACGTAAAAATCCTAAGTAACCGGTGCGGGCATATACTTCAGTCGTTGCACCGGTCACTAATTTGGCATTGAAATGATCGTTGTAATCGGTTTCGTCACCGTAGATTGTGAAGTAACCGTTGGCATTGTGCGGAGATGAACCCAAATCTCACCAAGATGTGAGTCACCACAGTAGCCCTTAGTTTCGGGATTAGCAATTATCACTTTGACGCCAGGCAGCAGCTTACCTGATTCGATCAGACAAAGTGAATCTGGAGCACCTCGTTCTACAATTGCAACTTGATTATTTCTTAAGGCCCGAAGATCCACATAGATCTGAGCACTTTCGGAGGAGGATCTCCTACTTTGCCACGAAATTTTTAATAATAGCACAGGGGCCTAAACGAAACGTCGACTTTGCATTGGCCAGCTCTTCAATATTGCGCTTATCTTCATCTTTTTCTCGCAAGATCCTAGTCGCAGCGACGATCAGACAACGTACACTAATGGTCGCGACAGAGCCCCAAAATGATAACTGGGCACTCAACTAGGTCCGCAAACACGTCGAATGCGTTTCCCAATTAGGAAATCCCAAAAGCAATTTCAAAAACGCACAATTAGGTGAGAATGAGTGGAATTCCACGCGAAAATCACTTCACTGCTTTCCCGCTATAATTTTGCAACGCCCGATGGAAACTTTTGAATGCAAAATTCTTACCGAAAACTTTCTTTCTTTCACCATGACAAGTTTCACTAGAAAAATTTCCTGATCGCGCCCGTGCGCGCCTCAATCTATCTCCGAAGACACTCACAATTCCTACAACCACACAAGATTTCCTCGTCAGAAAAACGTAATTGGAACACGACGAACACGCATATTCCCACACCCACGATTCCTTTGCTAGGCGTCGCAACGTGACCGCCGTGAAGGTGAATAGCAGACCCCTCCATCCGTCCAAAAACTGTCTCTCTTTTTTTTCATTACCGTGTACACGGTAAACCGCATCAGCTGAATTCGATTGCCTTCGCCAATCTAATACACCGTTGGTGTGTACTATATCAGCGTTCCATAGTCTTAATACGATGTGGCAGATTTGAAATTTTTAAAAACTAAATTTAACCAAAGTAAAGAAAGATGAAGAGGATTTGATATAACAATAAAAGTTAAATCTCATAACGAACATAATTGAAGGGAAACATTTAAATTTAATATAAAGGAAAATTGATATAAAATTACGATTAAGAATGTAAATAATTAAATATTTTTTTCTAAATTTGCTATAAAATTTTGAATAGGAGATAGGAAGGTTTTCGAGTAGTTTGTTTGTGTGACTACTCGATTACTACAATTTGTTCAAATCCATCCCCATTACCCCAGATTACAATAACTTGAATAAAGTGTTCTACACTTTTAATTCGCTTACCTCAATAATGAGGTCGAACTCCCCCTTCCCACTAGCTATCAAGATAATGTGCTACAAAGTACTGATACGCCCAATCCTTTCCTATTGCTTCGTGTTCTGGTGCGACCTCCCCGCATATCGGATAGACAAAAGACGTTTTGACGAAAGACGCATCCGCCGACACTGCACCAAAGTCTGGCTGAATCCTGGAACCTTCCATTTAAAGTCAAATCAAATCCACTACAATACTGCACGTATCAAGAAAATTGACAATTTCCTCATAACCAACCTATTTCACTTCCTCTCTAACTGCGAAGAATATGTAAACTCCCAATAGTTATTAAGTTGAAATGTAGTACAAATAAATTGTGAACATAAAATAGATAACATTTAATTAAAAAAATGATTACAATAACAAAACCATATCTTTAACTGAAGTGCAAAGAAGAATCCGAGTAGGGAGTTGATAAAGGCAAGTGTGTTGGAGTGAAGCATAAGGCTTTATGGCTCGAATAATAGGGCCATGAAAATAAGAATATAAAACAACAACGTTGCACCGAAGAAGATTGGTCGAATATTATATGGTCAGACGAATCCAACTTTAAAGTAAGTTTTTGAAATGTTGTGTATTTTCATCTAAAAGCATCTTATCGATTCAGGGATAGATTCATTTTATGTTATGCGCTATTTTCAAAATTATGTTTTTTAATATTTTCAGATTTTTGGAACACCCAGGTGCGACGTTTGCGCGACGCAGAATTTGTGAAGCATACCAGCCACAGTGCCTGGTACCAACTGTCAAGCTGTAATGAGTCGACCCTGCGCCACTACCGGCTCGCAAACATGCGCATCGCTGCCATATGGCTTTCGAGCAAATGTCAGCTTTGGATGACATTCCCATCCTACGTCAGTTTGATCGGGGAATGCCAAAGTGGCAGCCATGTGGCGGAGCTAGTGGCGAGGATGCCGTAAGAAAAGATTTTTGTCGAGTGTGTGCGCGAGTTACGAGCCCCATTCCGCGTGCCGACCAATAAATCAACTCCCGTTCCACGTGCCATTTACCTGGACGAATTCCGCGACGGTTATTGGACTCCCGAACGTACATTTGACCCGCAGACAGACATTGGATCTGCACTCATTTTGAAATGCCTTTCCCACGGAAATTATGCTGCACCATCATAATTGCAAACAATAGACTTTTGCATAAATGTTAAAACCAGTTCAATTGTATTTGAACAAAAATATAATAAAGACGTACAAACGGAACTTACCTGTTTAATTTAATTTGAGTGGATATATTTTTTTGGATAACTTCGGGCCGAGAAACATAACTGGCGCAGTCGTGCGGATTTCTGTTCGGTGCTTTCACGACTTTTTAAATAAAAGTAAATCGACGGTTTATCGGTGATTATTAAAAGTGTATAGTGAGACATCGACGATTTATCGGTGGTCCATTCATACAGGACAATTAGCCATTTCACATCGACGGCTTATCGATAGTGTAAAGTGGAAAAAGAGAGACATACATCGACGGTTTATCGATGCTGAACAAAAACTGAGAAGTGCTGTATAGTTAATTATCAGTTACAAAACAAATAAAATTCAGTTTTGTGAAAGGAGTGAAAGTGCCGAAAGAAAAAAAGAACCGAAAGAAAGGAAAAGTTCAAGTGAAAGACATTATAAAGAAACAAAGATATGGAAATGTTACTGGTTTCGTTGGCAGCAATCCTCATGTAAGTCGAATTTGTTGATATTTCTCCTTTATATCCTTTCCTTTATCCACTTTTCTCCATATTTAACAAAATCAATGAAATAAAAATTATATTTTGGTGAAACAAAAACAAATATCTGGATAATAATCCTATTTTACGCAAACTAATTAGGATCGAACTGTTTAAGAATCTTTAACCGAATTATATTCTGGTGAAGTACCTGTATAAGACTAAATAAAATATTTATTCGAAAGTTCAGATTAGTGTCCATTAAAAAGATATACTAAATCTGTTTTAAACCGAACTTGTTGTGTGTTACAGTTGTAATGGCAGAAGTTGAAGAAAATGTCATTCCCATTAACGTGGCGGATATTGCAAATACACTTAGAGTTCCAGACGCAATCAAGGATTTACCTCAATTTGAAGGAAATCCTAGATTGTTGTTTGAATTTATAAATAATGTCGAGGAAATCCGTTCTCTTGTTTCTTGTACGAATGGGACGCCCTATGGGAACTTAGAGCCATTCGTAACAAAATTGTTGGACCGGTAAACGAAGTCCTGAACATGTATGGGACTCCTGTGGAATGGTCTGATATTAAGCAAAATTTAATTCTTCATTACTCTGACAAGAGGAATCAAACATCTCTCATCCGGGACCTACACGACTTAAAACAAAAGGAGAAAAACATCGAAAAATTCTACAGCGAAATAATTGAAATGCTGGCAACCATGACCAACCATATACAAATTCACGGAGTTGATGAAAATGTCATTAAAGCAAAACGTGAACTTTATACTGAAATGTGTTTAAATACATTCCTATCAGGACTCAAAGAGCCTCTTGGCTCCACAATTAGAGCAATGAAGCCAAATTCCCTTCCAACTGCATTTTCTTTCTTTATTAAGGAACAAAAAATTGCATACATGAAAAGTGAGCCTAATAGTTACAAGATGCTAAACACTGCAAGGTTACCCCCACTGAAAGTAGTTCCACAACAAAATTTTAGATATAACCCACAACAACTTCCTTCTATCCTAAACAAAACATTTACAGGAACTAGGGAGGAATATAAACAGAATCAACCTTCAAATTACTATCGGTCAATAAATTTTCCCGGCCAATTTCCTCCACGTAAATATACTCCATTTCCTCCCAGACAAAATACAAATTTTTCAAGATACACTACACCAAATATATCAAGATCTCAACATTTAGATAATAGAACAGGGTTTTCCGCACAAAATCAACGAAATAATCGACCACAAATGAATAATTTCCGTTCTAATCAACCCCAAAAAACTGATAGCAAAGAGCTATTCAACTTTTGTTATTCTAACAATTATTCAAACCCCTTTTATCAAAGTGATAGCTCACGCCTCGAAGAAAATCACTCACCACTACCTCAAAGGCAATACCAACAATTAGATAATTATTACAACGATCAATATCAAAACAACAACTACATTCACGAGATCGATGAGACAAATCTTCCAGCAAAAGCCTCAATGAACCCATCGGACACTTAGATATTAACTTTCATGGTAACAAACTCCCATGTATATCTACATCTTCTCCTTTTGGCCGCCCTTTAAGGTTTTTAATTGATACAGGAGCTTCAGCATCTTTCCTCAGCCCTGAATTTGTAAAGAAATGTGATATTGTCCATATTGAACCGATTCCTATTAAAACCATTCTCAGAGAACACAAAATTGATCAACAGATAACATTAAACAATTTCATCGAATTTAATCAACCTGGCGAAATCACGTTTCTAATTTTTAAATTCCATGCATATTTTGATGGACTCCTAGGCCTCGATATTCTATCATTTTTGGGTGCTGCGGTTGACCTCCAGAAAAATACTTTAACTACAAACAACTCCATTATTCGGCTGCAGTATAAACCAAACTTCAGTTCTGAAAAATTTAAAATTGGCGCAAACAGCAAACAAATAGTTAAAATCTTCGTACAAGTTACAGAAGGAGACATCAATGTCGGAAAAACCCAACTGAATAAGGATGTGTACATACCAGAAGGAATTTACTGTTGCCAAGCCAACTACAGCTACGTAGAATTGATTAACACTTCTGATTTTGAGCAAATCGCGTTTCTCGAGCAACCACTGGATGCTCAGAAGTTTTCAGATACCAACTATATTGAAGTTAATAACTTCAGTATCGACACCCCAACTTGCAAGCAAGAAGTTAAGGAAATATCTCATCTGCTCCGTACTTCTCATATGAATGAAGAGGAAAGGAAAATTATATTGCACACTTGCAAGGAATACAGGGATTTGTTCTTTCAAGGAAGGACAAAACTTGAGTTTCACAAACCAGATTCAACACCGAATCAGAACCACCGATGAGATACCAATTTACACCAAATCCTATAGGTATCCATTCATTCATAAAGAGGAGGTACGGAGGCAGAAAAGTGATATGCTCGATCAGGGAATAATCCGCCCTAGTTATTCCCCATGGAGCTCCCCTGTTTGAATTGTTCCAAAGAAACGGAATGCTTCAGGAAAACAAAAGTGGAGGTTAGTCATAGACTACCGTAAACTTAACGAGAAGACGATCGGCGATCGGTACCCATTACTCAACATAGCGGAGCTTCTCGACAAACTGGGAAAATCTTTATACTACACCACACTTGACCTTGCAAGCGGGTTCCATCACATAGAGATGGATACCAGAGACATAAAGAAGACCGCTTTTACAGTGGAAGGAGGTCACTACGAATACGTGAGAATGCCATTTGGCCTGAAAAATGCTCCATTCACATTTCAGCGAGTGATGGACAACGTACTAGGTGACCTTCAAGGGAAAGTTTGCCTAGTTTACCTTGATGATATCATCATCTTTTCCACTTCACTTGAGGAACATAAAATCAATTTGCGACGAATCTTCCAAAGGTTGCGAGAAGCAAACTTCAAAATACAACTCGATAAATGCAAATTTCTTCATAAAGGGATATCCTTCTTGGGTCATGTGATCACACCCGAAGGAGTAAAACCCAACCCTGATAAAATCAGGGCGATCAAAGATTTCCCTATTCCTAAAACTACTAAAGTAATTAAAGCATTTCTTGGCCTCCTTGGATATTATCGAAAATTCATACAAAAGTTTGCTCGTCTCACTAAACCTTTAACAGAATGCTTAAAAAAGGGTAGAAAAATAGAGTTTAATGATCGTTTTTTAACAGCGTTCAATACGTGCAAAAATATCTTGATGAACGACCCCAAACTGCAATACCCCGACTTTACTAAGCCGTTTATCCTGACCACGGATGCTAGCAACTTTGCGATAGGAGTGGCAGTGATTTACCGGTATGTTATGCTAGCCGTACTTTAACAGTTTCAGAGATTAACTATTCTACGGTAGAAAAGGAGCTACTGACGATTGTATGGGGAACGAAGCATTTCAGACCATATTTATTTGGGCGAAAATTCCTGATTGTGACTGATCACAAACCTGTACCATGGCTCATGAGTTTAAAAGATCCAAACTCAAAACTAGTCCGTTGGCGACTAAAATTAGAAGAATTTGATTACGAAATCGTTTATAAAAAGGGTACCCAAAATTCTAATGTAGACGCTCTCAGCCGAATCAAACTTCCTGACGAATACTCCCCAAAAATCGAGATAAACTACAACGTTACGAATAACGCTAATTTAAGTTCCAATTCAACAGTCCATTCAGCCACTGAAAACCTAGAAGATGACATTCCGATTTCCGAGCGACCTCTAAACGAATTCAATTTACAAATAATCTTTGAAAAGACAGACAGACGACCTCCAATATCCCTAAACAAAATTTTCCGTAATAAACAACGACGTACGTTCCGACATTACCAAAATCTTCAAGGAGTATTTAGCCCCAAATAAAACTACAGCAATAATGACCGACGACAACACTTTCGAATTAGTCCAACACGCTTACACTAAGTACTTTTCAAACTCCAAAGTTTTCAAATTACTTAGATGTACACATATACTTACAGACGTAACAGAAGAGGACGAACAAGACAGATTAATTAACGAATACTACATGAACAACAACCATAGAGGTATAAACGAGACTGTACTGCATCTAAAACGAGCATACTATTTCCCGTTTTTGAAGAATAAAGTCATAAGAACAATAAATAATTGTGATACTTATCAGATCCGAAAATATGATAGGATCCCACCTAAAATAAAATACCAAATAACAGAAAGCCCGTTTAAACCACTAGACGTAGTACATATCGATGTCTATACAATCAACGGTCACCCCGTTATGACACTTATTGACCGGTTTTCTGGATTTACTTGCGCTTACACACTTGAAACAAAAAACACCTTGAACCTTGTGAAATCCATGAGAGACTTCATCAGCCATCATGCTATCCCAAAGAAAGTAATCGCTGATCAAGGTTCTGAAATGACAGCAAACATTTTCAAAGACTTTTGTAAACAATACAATATTAACCTCCATTTCACATCCTTCCAGCAAACAAGCAGTAACTCGTTTGTAGAAAGATTACACTCCACACTAACAGAAACATACAGAATTATCTTTCAAAAAAGGAAGGGTAATCACTTCGATCTAGACCATACCGACATCCTTAACGAAACTATAGCCACATATAACAATGCAATTCATTCTGCAACCAAACTCACCCCTCACGAACTTTTTACTGGTAGGACACATATTTTAGATAGAGAAATTACTTTCAATGATGAACATGATTATCTCAGGAAGTTAAACGAGTTTAGGTCCGAGCTATACCCCAAGGTTAAGGAGCTCGTTGACGAAATGGCAAAGAAAAACCTAGACAAATTAAATACAAACCGTGAAGAACCCCCAGAAATAGCAGAAAATAAAATAGTATTTAGGAAAGAATGTAGTAGAAACAAAATTACCCCCAGATTTAGTAAGCACAAAATTATTAAAAACAATAGAGTCACAGTTATTACAACTAGAAATCAAAAACTGCACAAATCTAAATTAAAACGGAAACGGAAATTTCAGGACAACGAGCGGACAGAGGCTGGAAATACAAGACCTGAGAAACAACCAAGGACTCTTACCGATCGACTGGGACCAGCACGATTAATCACGACGCACAGCAATCTACTACACATAATCCGACTTAACGCATACTATAATAGCTTGGACGAGATACAGGACTCATTGACACACTTCGACGAAATTCAGGAACTTAACGGCATGGTTCAAACAACCAAATTTAAACTCCAAGAAATTCAACAAAAACTCAACGGGCTATCCCCTACAAGAAGAAATAAGAGAGGGTTGGTAAACGGGTTTGGTACTATCATTAAATTCATTACCGGTAACATGGATGCTAACGACGCAGATCACTTAAATAATGAAATTCAAAATATCCTTCCTAATGAATCCAAATTCGAAGGCCAAATTGATTCCCAAATATCACTTAACCACAGAATGATACAACGTTTTGAAAACATTACAAAGCACATTAACACACAACAAGCAGTCATAAAACAATACATGAAAAAAACCATAGGTTCCGTGAAAAATCAAATTAATAGGGACGAACACTTGTTCCAACAATTACAGTATCTGAATCAAATTAACTACAATATCGAAATTTTAAACAATCCTATAACTAACATCGCAGAATCAATAATTCTAGCAAAACTAAATGTCATACCAAAACAGATACTAAATGGTAACGAACTTAATGAAATCCACAAAATATTAGCAAAACAAGGATTCCAAACTAATAATCAGGAAACAATTTATGAACTTTTAGAGATGCAAGTATATTACAATAATTCAAACATTATTTTCAACATAAAAATCCCCATATTATCCAGCGAAGAGTACTCCCTATTTCATATCATACCACTTCCAATTGAAAAAACCAAAATAATACCTACCAAACAATATCTGATCCTTAATCCAAATGATATACAACAATTCGACGAGATATGCCAACAAGCCGAAAATACATTTTTCTGCCTTAAACCTTCCCATCGAAATAATAAAAATGCCGAATGCAATCGAAACATTATTAACAACAAACCTTCAAATTGCGAATTAACCCTGAGGAACACAAAACATCACAGGGACAAGCCTTATAAAATTTGAAAATTGCGAGGTGCAAATAAATGGGATTACCTACGATGCTACCCCAAAAACTCTTTTGGGACGAGATCCAAATTTACCCAGTCCTCTATAACAATATTAACTTTGACGCCTCGAAAGAGCTTTTTCCTGTACACTTTCAGAAACTTGAAGGCTACAACTTTGGTGCGAAGGGAGACGTCAAACTTCTTTGGTCAAGCCTAGAAACAAAGACGCAATCAATAACAGCTATACTCACCATCCTTGGAATCATCATCTGCATTCTCGCCCTACGACCTGTTTTCCGAGGAAAACTACGCATAAATCAGGAAGTTACAACAACAGGATCCTCAGCCACTCCTACTACAGGGCGCTCAGCCGCTCCTACACCAGGACCTGCAAAATATCAGTTCCTGCTTCCGTCGCTTCTTTCTAAGGAGGAAGAGTTGCGAGCCCCATTCCACGTGCCGACCAATAAATCAAATCCCGTTCCACGTGCCATTTACCTGGACGAATTCCGCGGCGGTTATTGGACTCCCGAACGTACATTCGACCCGCAGACAGACATTGGACCTGCACTCATTTCGAAATGCCTTTCCCACGTAAATTATACTGCACCATCATAATTGAAAACAATAGACTTTTCCATAAATGTTAAAACCAGTTCAGTTGTATTTGAACAAAAATATAATAAAGACGTACAAGCGGAACTTACCTGTTTAATTTAATTTGAGTGGATATATATTTTTTCGGATGACGTCGGGCAGAGAAACATAACTCGCGCAGTAAATTCCAGGGAAGAGATAACCTAAAACTGTCTCGCTTCCGTGAACGGGATCCTCAAGGCAATTTCGAATGGCAGCATAATAGTTTTGGGTTGCATGGCTTCGAGCGGAGTAGGAAATTTGCAGTTGTGTGAAGGCCGGATAGACTCTTCGAAATGCATCTAAGTACTTAAAAACACACTTTTTGAATCGGCATTAAAAATTTTTGGCGAAACCAACCTTGGTAATCTCCGATTCGCGCAAGACAACGCACTTTGTCACAAATCTGGCGTCACTATGAAGTGGTTTCGTAATTACAGTATACTATAGATTTGTTGGAATGGCCCCCTCAGTCTCCAGATCTTAACCCGATCGAACATTTATGGAGCATTCTAAAAAGAAGAATGCATGACCGTTTCATAACTTCCGAAACAAATTTGTTTGGTCCTTGAAAAAAGAGTGGGAAGCGATAACTTCCGAACAATGCAAAAACCTTGTTTCCACTTTGCCAAGAAGAATTGCCGCGGTTATTAAAGCCAAACGAGGTTCAACCAAAAATTGATTTCTTTTAATAAAATAATATGAAAAACAATATTTGCCATTTGCTTTCACCAATTAATACGCTTTGAGAATGCTACTTTGCTGGGCTGGGGGCTTATACTTTTGACCAATGCTATATATAGCAAATATGGATGTTCTGTGACAGTGACACTTCTTATGCACTGAAGCTCTAAGTTTACACGGGATGAAAAGCAGGTGCAATTACTGAACAAAATCAAGGAGTGAGGGTTGTGTCTGATCTAAACCAAGAAATTCGGGGCCACAATTTAACCTGTGATAGTTTTTTCACATGTTATAATCTTAGAGTTACTTATCAAACGGAACATTACTTTAGTTGGCACCATAAGGAAAAACAAGCCTGAGCTTCCAATGTTTTTTCCACACAATGAGGTATTAAACTCAGCCTTGTATTTCACAAATGATACCACCCTAGTCAACTATGCGGATACAAAAAATAAAAACGCAGTCCTCATGTACACGTTACATCACAAAAATGTAGTAAGCGATCGAGAGGACAATAAGCCACAAATAATTTTTAACTACAATACGACAAAGGAGCTGTTGATACTCTTGACCAATTAGTTACGACCTACACATGTAAACGCTAAGCCAATCGATGGCCCATGATATTATTTTACAATATGCTGGATAAGCCGGGATTTATAATGCTTTTGATTTATGGAAAATGATAGACCCAACCTGGAGCGCCAAACAACTGACGAAAAGGCGGATATTTTTGGAAGAGTTGGAGAAGTCTTTAATAGAAGACCTCATAGCAAGTAGGAGCCATATGCCTAGAACGCAAGAACCAAAAAATATAGTGCTCAGACCTCAAAATCTTGGGAAAGCTCATTTTCCCACCACTATACCAGAGGCAACAGCGTCAAAGCGCAGCCGATGTAAGTTTTGTCCATCGTCTAATGATAACAAAACGAACTTAGTATGCAGTCATTGTCAAAAACTTATTTGCAAAGGTCATTGCACTTACTTGTGTCCGAATTGCGAATTATTAATGTACATATGTATGCATTTTATCGTAGTTTCCTATTTTTTTCCTTTTGTAAGAATTATGAATTGTTTGTTTTCCACTAAATAAAGAATAATTATTTAAAAGCGAGCTTCGCTCTTCACTATTAAGAATTTCTTTATGAACAAAAAGTTAAATTTAGAAATTAAAAATTCCTACCCAAGTGGCGAGGCCGCAGTTAAGATTCGCACCATATTTATCCTACACGATAAAGATTTGCCGTGCTGATCATCCTAATTATCGTGCGAGGATTATCTCGCAAAAATGAATTCCTATTGCGCTACGGAATAGCGAAAAACGCTTCTTCGACTGTTGGAATTTATTTTCTTCATGGTCTTCTTATACCCCATTCTTACGTGCTAATTCTTTTTACTATCTAGCATTTTTGATTGACCGACAAACTGTTTGCATTCCCATACTCAGCATGACCCAAACTAAAAAGAGTGGCTCCTTTTTCAGACAAGCTATTCCTGCAGAAATCAAGCTTGCAATAACATTAAGATATTCAGCCACAGGTGACTCTTTTATGACTCTCATGTACTAGTTCAGAGTTTCAAAGCCGTTCATATCATCAATGTTACCAGAAATGCTTCGGGCCATCATTGATGGATTGCAAGAACACATGAAGGTATGTAAGGCAATAATCATATTATATATTATAAGTAAATAAAAGAATACAAAATATAGTATTCATCTTATTCTTTATTGTAATACATATACAAACTTAGAATTTATTCAATTATGTCAGAAAAAATTTGTGATCTTGTTAACTTTGAGTGGAATATTAATTTTAAGTTTACACGGTCATTAATTTCTTGTGTCATATGAGGACACTATTCAAAATTATTAATTGTGGTTGAGCATAAGCAGAAGGTGTGAGGCGAGAGTTTGATAAGGGAGTAGGTGCGCGAGAAGGGATAGGGGAACTTACAGTAAACGGGGAACTTGAATTTGATCCCACCAATTTATTAATTTCGTCCATTTCCATTCGGAACAAAATATTATTTATTTCATGCTTGGCGATAGCCAAGTTGCGTTTACTGAGTTTCCTCAGTTGGCTTGCCACCATTTCTCCGAATATGGAAAAATCATCTTTTTTCGCCATCTCGTCTGCTGCCACGCTTAAAAATTTCAGAGCTTGTTGCTCACTTTCATCAGCAGGGCGTTTCTTTACATTTCGTCGACTTTTTACTGGCTGCTGGAACCCATTATGTCGGTTGAATTCTTGTTCATCTGCCGTGAACTACAAAACAATTCTATAAATATAAATGATGAACGATTTGAAGAAAACAAAGAAAACATAAACCTATACCGGTGAAAATTACAAATAATTATTTTTTTACAGTTGCCACACAGCAAAGTCAAGTGGAAAGCAATTGCGTAAGATTTTGAAACGCGTTGGAATTTTCCTCATTGTATTGGTGCATTAGATGAGAAGCACGTAGTGATCCTTCGACCAGAAAATACTGTAGGAGAATTTTACAATTACAAAGGAACAAACAGTATCATGTTAATGGCGATTGTGGACGCGAACTACAACTTCGTTTATGCTAATGCTGGATGTCAAGGGCGCATATCAGATGGTGGTGTATTTAGAAATACTTTGTTCGATAAAAACTTGAGAAAAACAAATTGAATTTACCTTCCGATGAGCCTTTACGTGGGAGGACAATGCAAGTACCCCATACACTTGTCAGTGATGACGCCTTTACTATGACACCAAACCTTATGAAGCCATATAAAACAGCCCTAAATAGAGGTTCACCGAATCGAGTTTTCAACTATCGATTGTCAAGAGCACGGCGAATAGTGGAAAACGCATTCGGATTTTTAAAATCAGTTTTTCGAATTTTAAGGAAGCCCATCGAAATAAAAGTTGAAAATACTGTAGTGGATATTGTACTTGCTTGTGTACACCTACGTAACTTTCTTCGCTCAAAGCCAGATTCCACTTTATATTATTCGACGCCTGATTGTTTTGATAGTGAGGATGTTAGTACTGGAAAAATTATGCCGGGAAGTTATAGAGATGTAGCGGTAAATGATGCTGGTTTGATACCACTTCGAGCCGTACCACGAAGGCCGTTTCGAATAGCCACCGAAATTAGGGATGAATTTAACAATTATTTTATGTCTCCAGAAGGATTCTTGCCTTTTCAAACGAAGTATTAGTAAATTTCGATAAATTTATACTAACAAAACTAATAAAGTTGAATAAAATAAAATGTCTCACACTCCGTATTGCTTGTTTCACCGAACGATTCCGCATCTACTTCGACCGAAAGAATTTCCTTGGATAGAACTGTCGAATGCATTCCTATCGTGTCTCTTGTGTCCTTCGGCGTTATAGAATCTCTAATAAAGAGAAGTGGTGTGTACGCAAACCATGTTGACGTATAAATCTCATCGCTTCCTGCACCACTCTTTTTCTTTTGAACTTTTAAGTGTTCTTTGGAGAAATATGACCGAAGACTTTTTATTTTATTTTTCACTTCTGCGGGCGATATATGCATTATCTCGCCAATTTCGTTTATTGCATCGTTTCGCTTAATTTGTTTTGACAGTAACAAGACCAATTGAAGCTATTTCATCTACTGAACTAAGTAATGCTGTGGTTGCTGATGCTATGTAAGTAGATGATTCTACCTTATAAGGTTGTTACTGTCAAAACATCTGTATAAGTCGTGTAATAAATCATTCGACGCCGCTGGCGACCACTACTAATATACCTTGCTGCCATGTGGCTTTCCATCTCGTGTCCGACGTGACGGCTTCCCATCCCACGTCAGTTTTGTCGTGGGATGTCAAAAGTCAAGTTGACAGAGCCACATGGCGGGTTTGGCGCCCAAGTGCGTTTATGTTCAACTTAGCAGTTAGTGCGGGTTAAATTTATAGCCGTATTCACTCACGGTTCCACCATTCTTTTCAAAGCCATGCAAGGTGATTCATTGCGTATGTATAGCGCATTTATGGTGCCGTATAGTTCTGCACGCATCTAAGATTGATGGGAGAGAGTGCGGAACAAATACAGCTTGTAGAGCAGCGGGCCGCAAGTCGAGAAGCGCAGAAAACAATTACACACTATTTTACTGAAGGTGCTCGAGAAATTCTTAATGGTATTGTAATATACCATCGAAATTGCCTCGTTCTGTATCATAACTTGGTTCTGGCTCAAATATCCCGCCGCTTCATATGGTTCCTGTTCAGGTATATCTCAAATGCACATGAGTTATGGGAACAGGTGGACAAATTAAGTAGAAAGGGAATACAAATGGAATTTTTCATTGACGTAGATCGTAAACAAGCGAATAGATTGTGATTCTACTATTCATACCTACTATGCTCAACACAAATTTAAAACCAAGAGGAATCACTGTCTCGGAAGAGGCTCCAAAGAAAACTTGCCTGTAAACCTATTGCTCGAAGTAACCAAATGTAATTTAGTTTGCATATTGGCGGAACCTAGAATTTGAGCTATGAGAAAAAGATGTACTTTAGTCCTACACTACTGCATTTATATTGGCTATAAAAGCCTCTCAATAGGACCGTACTTCTGCCCACTTTTGTTGTGTTAATAATAAGGCGAGCATATACGAGTATTTTTATGCTTGGCTGTATACAGCAGTATATTTGCTAAAGAGTGTCACGAAATCAAAATAGCTATGGCAAAAGAAATTTGGGGAATAGATAATCAAAAAAATTAAGAAAAATCCGTTGCTTCCTTTGCTAAATTATTGCCATTTTGTGTTTCGGATAAAATTTGCCTGTTGTTTAACATGGAAACGTCACATTGAATAGTTCATATTTAGATACACATAATAAACTAGTTATTCAAGTTGGAATTAATGTTTCAAAATATCTCCCTTATCATACGGTTATATCTCAACTGTCACTCGGTAATTTTCTTCAGATATAGAAAGAAAAAAGAAAGACAACCAGAGACTTAAATATAAGACAACGTGTTGGAAATGCATTTCTACTTAAAACACTAACTGAGACTAAATATTACTAGTTTAACAGGGTGAACAATTGACAGGACATTCTTACTACTCAACTATTTTCGTATTTTCATTCCTAATCTTGATCTTAGTTAATTTTTCTTAAACGAGTATTTTATTTTATTCTGCTACAAATGTCTTATGTCTTTAATTTTTAAGTAAAGGAAGCAAGATAGAAATAAACACAAAAGACAGAAAAAAGGTAAAATTCAAAATATAAAGTACAGATCTAGTGAATCGAACAATTTCATTTGCAATAGAGATTGAATCTAAATGGAGGTTGTTCCTTTTTAAGAAAGGGTTAGATTGATTCAGTACATTTCTCGAAAAAAAAGAAGGGTATACATTGTGTACTATGCAATATGAATAAGAAAACAAATATATATATATATATATATATATATACATATAAAGTTGCTAAAGTTAGAAAAAAACGATTTTAGTTAAAATATTGATAACTTACTTAGTTTGGACATCCATGGTTTATGGAAAGGACCATTTATAGGTTTAAGTATGAAAGCTAAAGCATGGGAAGAATAGTATACATCTAGATATTAAAAATAATACTGATCGATGCAAGGTTATTTTAAAATAAAATAACATGAATAGGTAAATTAACCACGACTTTCCAGTGGCCCTTCTTTTTCACAGGCAGTGGGACTGCATGGTAAGTATGCCGCGAAGAGGGTAGGGTTTTGAAAAATCCGCGGAGGCCGGTTTAGCGTCGCGTGCGGTACGCGGTACCTTTGTTTTCCTTGCCTTTTTTTCTTAGCGTAGCATTCGTCGGGTTCGAATTAACGTAGTATATTTTTCGATCGCGCGTCGATGAAATTCGGGAGCGCGAAATAGAATGTAGCTTTTCTTTTGATTGACTGGAATAATGAAGAAATACGGAATAAAGTAAGTAGGTTACTCTTCCGTATGTTTTTGTTTTCGACGCGTTTGAAACGGGCATTTAATGGTGGCTGAAATATGTAATTGAGCGTAACCCATTTAAGACCTGCGACCGAAATCCTCTCCGATCTAGCTGGCCGACAAACAGCCACCGCGAAATGGATTACGGTGCACGGATTGGTTGGCTGGTTGCTACCATTCGTTTGGCACGACTCAGACTCCACGTCTAGAACCGATGAGAGGTCGGTTCCGACTCGTTCGTAGGGAGATAAGACGGAAAATCATTACAGTCATGCTACTTTTATTCTTTCGGTTATTACCAAATTTGTCATCTACAACATTCATACAGAAGAAACATTCACTTTCACAGGAAGGTCTATTCCATATCGCAGGTCTGGTATATTTCACGGCCTTCTTATGCGAGTTATTCAACATTATTTTGCAAGAATTGCAAATGATGTGGGGAACCCAATCTGTATTCTGGTGCAGTAACTCTACACCGAAGGTATCTTTATAAAGATTCTTAATCTTATCTGTTATAGCTATTCGCGTTTTGATAAATACATATTTACAACGAATATAACAAAGCATATGACATTTTTTATCACAGTGATGAACTGCCCTTTTAGCCTGCGACTTTTTTGTTGCAGCTTTTTACTCAACATGAGCCAAGTTACCTACACATGAAGAGCTACGGTCACTGGATGACGACGATAGCGGGCCCGTTTTCACACCCTGACCAATTGCCGATACTGGGTTTCCGAGTCACTGCATCGAAATTCTCTTCCTTCTACCTGCCATGACGGCATGAAAGCCGTTATCCATAAACTTAGCCGAATAGTGGAGCAACTCCGTAGCCCACCGTCACCGCGTCGAGGTGCCCTGGATGCAGGCAAAAGCGATATAACCTTAAGCTTGTTCCATCTTTCTGAAAAACGGTAATTAGTTTTATTCAACTGGGTATACTACTTTTACGAGTGCATTTTCCACGATTTTCTCTGTTTTTAACCCATATTTGAGGTTAGAAAAAAATCTGAACGTGATGGTTCAATTCTGGAGCCGGATTCGTACTCAACAGGGTATGGCATATCGCATCAAAGGTATACTCCACTTTTTTTTGTGTGGCTGTGAAATCAAAGCGGGAAACCAACATCGAAAAATAGCCTTGTTCATTGATAATGCACCTTGCCACCTTGTTTTACATGGTGCCAGCGAACATAACGTCGATTACACAGCCATTGGATATGGGAATAATTGGTTGTTTCAAGGCGTATTATCGATCAAAAATTTTAAGGCGACAAGTGCTAACTATGGAAACAGGGCAAAGTTCTTCCGAGTTTGCTAAAACAATCAATGTTCTCGATGCTTTGCAAATGACGAAAGAAGCATGGGATAATGTTTCTATGCAAACTATTAAAAACTGCTTCCGGAAAGCTGGGTTCTCCTAAGGACAACAAAGAAGTACTTAATGAAACCACAATAACCGCTGAAACAATACCGATTACTATTGATACAAATTTGTTTGATGCATATATCGATTGCGACGAGGAACTTGAATGTTTTAGTGTTTCAACGGATGAAGACATTGTACAAGAAATTTTGGATACAGATAAAGAATATACAGAGGCCATTGAAGGTGGTCTGGTTGCTTCTGAAGATACACCAATAGAAGATCTAATTCCATCAAGATAAGATGCATTACAAGCTTTCAATACACTGAATAAATATTTAGTGGCAAAACCACTTAACTTTAAGACTCTACAATAAGTTGAAGCGTAATTTTTCAGTACTGCTGCCATCAGCTTTAGTCAAAAAAAATTCAAAATTTTTCAACTAAAACTAAAATCTTTGAATACAACTTGGCTGAATAAAAATAAACACGCATATAAGCACAACATTTGTTTCTATTCATGTCTCGGTTAAATGCACGCCCGCTATAAAAAAGGCATTTGGCTGTAATTTAGTGGTTGATTTTATCCGGGGAGTACTGTATATATGGCCCCTTTCACTGCTTTCCCCCGATGCATGTGGATCCTTAAGTGTGGGTGAAAGTCCTCTTAGGTAATTTGATATGTATCGCATTGAACATGCGCGAGTGGATAAATATCGTTATGAATGGAATGGGTTTGCAGTTTGTAGTATTTTTGTTTTAAAATACTTTTGTATTTGTTATTATGAAGAATTAATTGTAGTTTGTAATATTTTTCAAAATAATATAAAAGTTAAATGATAGGAGAGTATGTTATGAAAATGGTAAGTATGTGTTTAATAAAATAAATTATTATTCAAGCTACGAAATTCGCTATGCATAACATAGTAACTAGTTGATTTTTTTACTTGTATTAATACTTCCGGTCATATTGCCCCGAACAGTCCAAGTGTAAAGAAAATGCGAACGGACAAGCAGGGTTAACATTATTTTGAGTGACTTCAATGCAAAAATCGGCCGAGAACCGGCACATAGAGGACTAACCGACTTCGCTACTAATAGAGGCTTCACAGTAAGCTCCATGCGAGGCGCACATCAAGACATCCATAAGAGAACGTGGGCATCGCCAGAAGATCGCACATTCAACCAGATTGACCATGTCTCATGCAAAAACTAGGCGCCATTAGCATTTTCGACACGCGCTCGTTCCGCAGTGCTGTCTTTGATTGGACCACTACCTTACGAGGGTCCAGTTCCGATGCCGCATCTCCAAAAGCTGTAAACAAGGAGATCAGTTACTCCAAAGTACCAGTACATACATGTCAGCGCTGGGAAATCGCATCAACATATCCCCGCAGGCGGTAGAAAATAGTCATGACATCAAAACCATGTGGAAGACAGTAAGAGATTCAATAATAGAATTAGCCGAGGAGGTCTCGGAGTACCAGCTAAAGAAAAGTAGGAACGGCTGGTACAACGAAGAATGCAAGGAAGCGGTTAAAAAAAGGAACCAGGCCCACAAAGAATACATCCTACAACCAACTCGGGTCAAAGAAGAACAATATAAAAGCCTTCGACGTAAAGCTAAAAAAATGTGCAGAGGAAAGAAACAGCTGACCTTCAATCGCAAAATCCAACAGACAAACGAAAACATGGCCCTACATGAAGTCTGATTGACAGAGACAACTTCAAGTCTGCAAAAATGTACAAAGAGCAATCATAGGTTGTTTATGTTTTGAGTGGATGGACCACTGAAAGTAAAATAAAAAAAGGAATAAATTTCTACGGATAGGTTACTCTATTCGTAAAAATATCCTTTTTGGATTCTGTCACTAGGTAACTCTAGTACAGATCTGAGTAATTGCCTTTACTGGCGATTCAACTCAATATGATAGAATTGAGTTGCACATAGGATTCTCTATATGCAACCAACATTATTGTACCCTTTCACACTAGGCACCTCTAGTGCCAAAGGAGGAAAGACTAAACAGGAAAGCCTTCAAAGCCTTCTAGGAGGACAAGTCAAAGCAAAAATAGAATTGGGCTGCAAATAGGTCTCTCTATGTGCAACCACAATTCTCGTATTCTTCTGCACTAGGTACCTCTAGTGCACAAGGAGAATAATGATATAATATACGTCTTCTTGGGTTTCCTTAGAAGACGGATCAATGTGTAACTTACCCAAGAAATGTAAATTCACTTTAAAATTAAAAAACTGTTATCAACATTAACACACTTGGATTTAAAAACAGAACTGATCATAATTTATTCTATATCGTTTCAATTTATAACAAAATTTTGTTGATGTTAGCTAAATTGCATTCATGGTACCTTGCACCTTGCTTCGAAAAAGTCAAAGTACCATGAATGCTTACAACAGATAATTTAACCACTGTACAGAATAATTATTGATTGAAAATGCATGCTTGGTACTTTTCATACGCATATGGAAAGGTGAAAGTACCAAACATGCTTACAAACAAGAACAATTAATTGCAATCATGATACCTGGGAACTTTTCTTGAGTGAGCTCCAGATATCATAATTGCTCACATGTTTTAATTGTTCGTATAGATCATTGACTCATTTGTACAATATTTATTTATTCGCTTAAAGTATCAAGCATGCTTACATAGAAAAAAAAGGAAAAAATAATCGATTGCAATTATGATAGCTTGCAACTTTCTTGAGTAAGCTCAAGGTATCATAATTGCTTACACGTTTTAATTGTTCGCGTAGAGCATTGACTCATTTGTATTTATTTATTTTGCCTGAGTCAATGTTCTACGCGGCAAAACAATAACACTCGTCGACTCTTATGCAATTCTTCCGCGTAAACGATATGTTGCAGAATTGCAACTCACGACTTGACCTACGGCAAATGTGCACATGGCATCAAGGTCGAACGAGTGTGGAAAATGATTTTATGATAATGATAAGAATGCAATTTTCATTGCATTTTATAGGTGATTATGTAAGTAAAGAATGTGCTCCATAATGAATTTATGCTCAATATATATATAAAAACAATGTTGACAATTTCTTATTTTTAGAATTTTTTTTATCGTTTAAACATAGGCAAACCAGTCAAAATTTAAAATGCTTAAATCTTTTGGGCTGTGTTAAATTATCTCATACACAATTTAAAAATACCAACCCGGACCTCTGAATTTCAATATGATATTTCTATATATCGTCTAAAAAATATCAGCGTTATATTGCTTGACATTTAAAAAAAAAAAAAGAATATATAAATTTATATATATATATATATATATATATATATATATATATATATATATATATATATATATATGTATTTATATATATACATATATATATATATATGTATTTATATATATATATATATATATATATATATATATATATATATATATATATATATAGATATTTTACCAACAGTCCTATCGAATATTCCGTCCATTAAAGTATTCGGTACTGTTACTCACTCAAAATAGCTTTGAATATAGTGCTTGGGTCGGGTGTCATCACTCACTGAGTATTACTACTCGTTCACTCATGGAGTCGAACAAAGAGTTGAACCCGAATGAGCCAGTAAGCCACTCATTCGGTTTTTCATGTTTTCTTTTACATTGCTGATGCTTTGGTGTTGATTTGGGTATGATTTATATTTGCGTTTTATTGATGGCGATTTGTATAAGAGCAGACCCCACTAAGAGATTGTTATCATGCATGTTATCTGCATATGCTATAGAACTTAACGAGCGATCCCACGCTAAAGCGCTGACGTTGCGAATTTCTACACATGCACTTCATGGGAACCGCCACATTCTCATAATCTGGGAAACTGCAACCTCAACATAAAATTTCTATTAAAGTATTTGTAAATTGTAATAAAATTAGATTGATTTTTTATTCTTGGTCAGGACGGAAACCCTATGCCCGATCGCCGTGTTATATAAATGTTTTTTCTAAAGTTAAATAATTAAAGTTATAACTGGTACCCAACGTGGGACTACGATCGTGCGTGTGAACATTTAGTTAATAAATAACTGTAAAAGCGAATGGATCAATTCGCGCCAGCAAATAAATCTTAAGATCCATGTTGATATTGGCATCCGGTCCAAGAGCCATTAAAAGTGAAGGAGTAAACCATTAAAAGTGAAGGATTATTGGGACGAAAACCAAGTCCGTGAAATTATACCCGCAGCGAGAACCAAGTTCGGAAGGGCACGCAAGTTCCATGTGGCATCCAAGTAGTAACGTGGTACACCAACGCAAACAAAAAGGAAAACGCCAAAAGACAAGTATCAATAGCCCTGCGAGCTCCCAACCAGGAAGAAAAAACAATAGGAATAGTCAATTCAAAGAACCAGACGAACGTGGAAAAGGTTATATCATACCTTGCAATCAGTTTTTTTTAAAGAAAAAATGCATAAATTTTATGCAAATTATCAATATCAATTGTTATCCAAACGTAAATAATTATTAACTTTTCTGAAGGAAGCTAAAATTTCTGTGCATTAAACTATATGAAAAACCAACCAAATGTCTTATGGAATTAGATTTTTATATACCACAAATAAGAGTTACATTTCAGCAAGTGATATAATATTTAAAAGAAAAAGCGGGGGAAAAAACGAATATTTAAAGTCTTAGTGAAATTTATAAAAAGCGTTTTGTGGTGTTCGAAAACGTTGTGCTTTATTGGATTTTTTTCACGCAGTTGTTTATTGGCAAGTTCGATTTTCGATAGAATTTACTATATATTTCACCTTTTGTCAAATTTATATAATTTTTACTGCTACTTTACTGGGTTATTTATTGAAGTGTTGACCAAACTTATCTTTGTTGTACGAGTATATTGGGGTGTGGCGGTTTTTCTACTTTTCATTTCTAAACTTTGCACTTTGGATTTTTACACTTTGCATTTCCACATTTTACAATGACAGTTTATACTTCATACTTTTAGTTGGCCATGACAAACTCAGAACTCATAGCTGAATTACTATGCCACAAGTCAGAGCAAGAGGATAATAGATTCAAAAGTCTACAAAATGTGTCTTATTCAAACCACGGCACGCATCCCCAGTCTGCATTGGACATCCGTTGAGTGCAGAGCAAAATCAATCCAGGCGAACGACAGCGATTCGAACGATCAAAAACGATTGGTGCAAGTGGCAGCAAAATGCCCAAGACCAAGCCAAGCACCGAAACTCCCGACTCTAGCAATCTAGAGGAAAGAGATAGGCGCAGGCGGAGACGAAAAGAAGAACGAAATATAGCAACAACGAACGAGGAGACAACGAACACAGCAAACATAAGCGACGCAATTATGAGCGATGCAACGATGAGTGACTCATCCGAAGAAAGCGAAGGCGCATCTAAATGCGAATCAATAAGCAGCAAAGTCACCAATGCAAGCGAGACAGCAAATGAGATGTCAAACGTCAGCGAGCTAAAAGCGCTGGTGAAGAACCTGAAAGCGGAAATTACAAGGCTACAGAAACAAGTACAGTTTCTGCTGGCCCATTTAAGGCGAAAACATAGCAAGGCTATCGACAACATCCACGACGACAACAACCCACGAAGCAACAAAGAACCAGCAACAAACAATTATGGAGTTATGTACCCCGAACTGTCGAATCAAAGTCAAACAACACAATCAACACGTGACCCACAGCCTACAACGAAGCAACCAGCGAGTCAGCTAACGAAGACAACAACACAGCAACCAGCAAATCAAATAACTAAGGTCAGTCAAAGAAAAATCCCTCCTATTGTATTAGTGAATGAGGACCAAACTTAAATTAACAACATACAAAATAACCTCCTAAATAAACTACCCGCCAACCACCTTTTAAAAAGGACCAGCCCCACCAACACACAAATCCCCCTGAATTCAAAGGAAGACTTCATGGCCACCAAATCAGCACTAACTGCTGAAAAAACCAATTTTTTTACATTTACCCTCTCAGATGAGAAAACCAAAACTTTGGTCATTCGTGGCCTACATCATTCCTATACTGCTGAGGATATAATTTCAGACCTCCAATCCCAAGGTATCCAACAAATTAAAACTATAAAACCCTACATAACCCCCTACTCCTAAAACAACAATATCAAACTCAACTTATGGCTCATAAGCTTCGAACCCAACTTCCAACTATCCACCCTTAAAAATGTCAAAGCGATCATGCACAACATAGTTTCCTTTGAAACTATTAAAAACCAAAACACTGTGCAATGTAAAAATTGTCAGCGTATTGGACATGCAGCCACTAACTGCCACTTACTTTACAGATGTGTTAAGTGCAGCCTGTCACATGGGCCTGGCAACTGCTAAAAAACCAACGAAGAAAATCCCAAGTGTGCCAACTGTGGGTCAAATGATCATCCTGCGAGCTATCGCAATTGCACCACCTTCAAATCCTACACGGGAAAACGTCCAATGCCACCTAAAAAATCCTCACCTTCCCTAACAACACCAAATCCTAAACCAACCTCATCAACACAAACTTCATATGCTGTGGCTACACACCCTAAAACCACAAGTTCCCTTGAAACAGAAGTTCAGAACCTGTTCAAAATAAGCATTTCAACTCTTGCAGCCCAATTAAACAATTTCTTCCCTCGCCAAGCGGCAAATAACCCCATTGAAAAACAAATATTAATGCTTTCTTTCTTATCAAATTATAATGGATCTTAAAATACTTGAACTAAACATAAACTCACTTATAACCCGTGCCCGCAGACATGAATTCAATTCAATTCTCACCTCCCAGAAGCCCAACATTGTTTCCCTTTGCAAAACAAAGCTTTCCCCAAAGCATAAACCATCCTTCAATCACTATTCTATTTTCCGAACGGAGAGAACCAACGGCACTCAAGGTGGTGGCACCGCTATCCTTATATCGAATGATATCAAAGGAATACAACTCCTTCCCCCTATTAACAACAATTCCCCAATAGAATACACAGTCGCCATGGTCGAAACCAGAACCACTCAACTTCTACTAGTTTCCCTCTACTGCCAGACACAAATGCTCAAAACCTCACACGTTGAAGACTTACTTACCTACCTTCAGTCCCTCCCTAATCCGCACAACAAAAAATCCTATTTTATTATAGGCGGCGACTTCAACGCCAAACACCCCCATTGGCTTAACACCACATCCAATCGATATGGCATCAGCTTATACAATTGGCTCTCAAACGCCTCATTCCAACACCAAATAACACTTAGCAGCTCCTCTCAACCAACCTACCGTCGAGTTTCCTACTCATCTTACCTCGATCTTTTTGTACACAGTGATGATCTGCCCATTATCCTGAACACCGCAATAGCACCCCATCTAGAAACATTCACCAGAATGAGCGATCACGATGGCGTTGTCCTCAAACTCCATCTAGATGATCAACCAATCAAACCAAACCCAATCACCATCCCTGACTACTCCAAGACCAACTGGAAACAGTTCAAAACCCTACTTAAAGAAAAAATAAACGAAATCCAACTCAATTCCGATAACACAATCACCGATTCAACCATCGAGAAGATGGCCGAGCGCCTCACCTCGTCCATCCAACACTGCTGCGATTCAGTCGTCCCAACGAAAACTCTTCCGAAACCAGTTCCACTCGAACAAACAAAGTTTGCGGCAAGAAATCGCAGAATTGAGCTCCCTCATACACACCAGAATCGCTGATTGCTACTCAACTCACCTTCAAAACAAACTCTCAAAAATCACTTTAGGCCCCAACACCTATAGAAAATTACGGAAAACCTGCCCTAACTTGGGAAAGAGCTTCACTAGCCCTCGCACTATTCTCGACCAATCATCCTCTTCGCTTGAAAAAGCAAACAAATTAGCAGTCCACTTCGCCGAGTCCCACCTCACTTCAATATCACTCTCAAATCCTACCACTGAACAATTAGTAGAAGAAAGCATTACAAATCTTACAAACAACCCCTCATTCAGACAAGAAATCACAACCACCAATTCGTTCCTGCGAACTCCATTGAATCCACCCTCACCCGAACAAAATTAAGCCGCGTTAAACTTCACTACCCCCTCAAGTTATCGCAACACCACCAACGAAGACCACCCGTACAAGAGAATCCATATTTTAAATACTTATCCTTATCTATCTCTTGACTTTGTTTATCTTGAAACGCGAAGATGTTTTTAAAATCTAATGACCAACGTATCATGTTTCGCTCGTGTTTACCTTAAGTCGTAAAGATTGTTTTTGAAGTTATCGCGCAACACATATGGTTTAGATAAATTATGCAAGGCATCCAATTTCAAACTCTGAAAATACGATTCAGCAAATCTCGAGTGCACTTTGGTAGAATCAATAGTTTTAAGTCAGTCCGTTTTATATACTCGACAGACGAGCATTAAAGAAAATTTTGAAGTCCGATTAAATTAAAGAAAAATAAAAATTCTGTTTTAAAGTTAAAAGGACGTGTTTTCATTCAAAGTTCTTACAAAAGTAAGGACGATCCGATTATTCTCACAAATTAAGAAGATTATTCTCAGCAGACACAACAAAAAATCCACCGGCAGCGATGGCATCCCCATCATCATCTTCAAAAAATGCCACAGGCTACTTTCCCCCTCATCTCATCCACAAAATGGTACATGTTTTTCACTTCCACCCACACCTCTGTAATCTTAAGCTTCCTATCAAATCGCTCATCACGAGTGAAAGTACTTGAAGCAAAATCAGATACCTTCACAAATTCAGCAGGCATTCCACAAGGATCCGTGCTTTCCGCAACATGATTCTCCATCTTCACTTCCGACCTTCCCCTTGCCCCTACGTGCAGCAACCCAATTTGATGGGTGCAGAATGTGTTATTCTTTTCACAGCTTCCCGTAACCTGCCCTTCACCCTTAACCGTTTCAACTCTTATTTAACAATATTAGCCGAGTACTTTGATAATTGAAAACTTCTACTAAATACCTCCAAATGCGAAACTATTGCGATCGCAGGCAAAACACATCTCTCCAAAACCTTTAGACACAACATAGCTAAAATAAAACTAAAAATACACGATAAAGTACTACCTACTAAAGCCCAAACAACCTACCTTGGAGTAACCATCAATACCAAGCTATCCCCAATCCCACTCATAACCAAGAGCCTAATCAAAGCAAACCACGCCTTCAGAGCACTATACCCAGTGTTAAATAAAAATTCCGGCCTCCCTGAGCGCACCAAAGTCACCCTTACCCTCATCCGACCAATAATCACATACGGTTTTATCCACTGGTGTCACCTTTCCGCATACCAAATGGAAAAAATCCGAAAAAAAGAACGTATGATCCTAAGACACTGCTGCAACACGTTTCGGAAAGAAGATTCTGACGAATATGTGAGCAATCAAGTCCTCTACGACACAGCCAAAATCCCCAGAATCGACCATTTCCTGACAACCCACCTATTGAAAACACTCACTAAATGCGTTAGCCACCCCAACCCACTCATCAGTAACCTTCTACAACTAAACCCTCTAGCAACATCCAACAAATCAAATAAACACCAATTTCCCCAACACTTTAGAGCCCTGAAAGACAACGACGAACTTTTTGATTCCGACAGCCGAATCACACATTTCAACTCCACCAAAAACTATCACAGGATTTACTCCGACGCACAGTACGTAAAACCATAACCCGAGCAAACCCTCTTCTAAATCCTCATCCCAACCTCCTTCTACATTGTAAATAATTTAGACTTTAAGGACTCATTCACATAACGAGAGGTTTATCTTTGGCTTTCCTCTTGATAACTGTTCACAATAAAATAGACATAAGAACCATTTGTAATTACAATTAAATAAAAATACTTAGATATAGCTTAGCTGTTAAGTAATACAACTATCAATCTGAAATGTAACTTTTGACTTGCCATGCATACTACGCCAATAAAAAATTGTTGTTGAAACCACGGCACGCATTCTTGAAGTAGCAGTGGTCAAAGCAACATATAGCTTGAACCCCAAAGAGTAAAATAACTTTGAATAACAAAGAGTAAAACGGCTTGGTGAAATATGCCGACTAAGACCGATCACTAAAAGTGATGAATTTTCGGGTGTACAAGTAAAGTTTTAAGTGTTTTTTTTTGTAAGTCAAAGTATCTTTCAAAATAGTGAATAGGAAATAGTGAACATGGATGGAAACAAGTTGTTCCGAATTAATACGGAGCTTGTTTCTGAAAATCAATAACTAAAAGATAAAATAGAAGACTTTAGTGAAAAAAGTGTTTGTGTTAAAAAAAAATGAGAAAATTTTAGCGGAAAAGTAACAGTTGACAGTGGATATCAATTTTATGGGTGCAGAGTGTGTCCGTATAAATGAGGAACTGCACAAGATTGTGTGGGGAAAAAGTGTTAGTTAAAGAAGACAACGTAAAACTTATCAAAAACAATATTGAATTAATTTCGAAAAGTGATAATAAAGACTCGGAAAGAAAAAAGTATTAAAATCAAAAACTAGAACAGATGTCAAAGTTAATATACTCGTAGATAATATAATAGAACAAGAACAAGTGGGTATCACATTGGACGGTGACTGCGTTGAGGAAAACTCAATTTATCCCGCAATATGTGCAAAAGCAACAATAAAAGTGAATAGCCAGAAGGCACTAGAAACAGTACCAAGTGAACCGGCAAAATATAATATGGAAAAAGGAAACGGTATCAAAAAAAGTCAACAAGCGGAAAGTAGCGACATCGCAACGATGGAGTATGAGGAGGAGCGGATGAACACAACTGATGGAAGGTGTTGCGAACTGTTTGACATAAGTGTGTTTGTATTTGCACACAGCGCCACCACACTTATATTATTTTTACTATCCCTCGGGTTCAGATGCGAGCTCAGTTCGAGCTGGCAAAGCGAAGCGTGAGCATCGCGTAGCTATTTGTATCAAATCATATCTGATTTACAATAAACACCTTGATTAATAAAGCTCTCAGTATTTATTTCTCCTAAACCTGATATCAATCAAAAATTGCATAGGCAACTAATTTGTTTAACCAAACTCCCCTCTCAAGCCCTGCTTTTGAGGAGGTGTCATAGCAAAAATTAGTCTTAAGTTTTTATAAATTGTCATGTTTCATTGCTAAATAAAGTTATAATTTAATATTAGTGACATTCGGCGACCGTGACCGGACCTGGTAAAATATAGAGCTAATTTTGATGGTTAAAAGTGTGAGAGTGATCGTGCGCGAATCTGTAGTAAAATCAAGTTTAGTTATTGTCAACATGGATGCTTTGAAGAAAAAGCATACAGCCAAACTTGCGGCTTTTACAAAGCAGTTGAACATGGTTATGACTTTGAGGGACTCGGCTACCGCTACACCAACAGAAAAGCCTGTGGCGTTTTCGTTACTAGAGTCCAAAATGGCGGAGCTTGATGCCGAGCACGATGCGTATAATGAAGCACTCTACGAATCAGATAAATACGAGACAGAGATACAGACAGAACTCGACGCATGTGATGTATATAAGACTCAGTTTTTAACAGCGAAAATGAGTGTGATTGGTATAAATACAACTAAAGTGCATACAGATAACGCACGCGTGGGATTAAATAGTTCTCAGAAGACAAATCTACCGACAATCGACTTGCCAAAGTTTCATGGAAGCGTCAATGAGTGGCTTCCCTTTTGGAGCAAATTTAAAAAGATTCATGAAAATATGGGTATAAGCAAGGAAGATAAATCCCAATACTTAATCCAATGTACTGTTCCTGGTTGGAGAGCAAATACCCTTGTTTCTAGCTTCCCGCCAACAGCTGGAAATTACGACAATGCAATAACTAGTCTGAAATCTCGTTTTGGGCGGGACGATTTGGTCATTGAATGTTACATGCGTGAGTTGATAATTCTTGTCTCCGAAAAAGATTCGAAGAAGTCATTGGCAGACGTTCACGATAAAACTGGAACGTAAATACGATCACTGGAAATGCTCGGCGTGACTTGTGAGAAGTTTGCTGCAATGTTGTGCCCACTCGTTGAGTCATCTTTACCTGGAGAAATACTTCAGGCTTGGCAACGTAGCAGTCAAAGTAAGCGCGACACATCAGGCGAAGAAGAAAACGGAGCAGAAAGAGATAGAGCGAAGGAGCGACTCCATGCTCTTCTTGCATTTTTGGAGCTTGAAGTTGAAAACGAAGGAAGGAGTGAATTGGCGAGGCAGGAAAATTCATTATCAACGGAGTCAGCGGAGGCGAGCAAGCAGAAGACACACAAAGGTAAGACTTCGAAACCAAACCATGTAGCTCCCACAAGTGCGCTATTTGTTGCAAAAGACGAAAAGCGGACGAATTGTATTTTCTGTGAGTTACAACATGCGAGTGAGAACTGTGAGTGTGCGCGTAAAATCAGTTTGGAGGAACGTGAAGCATTAGTCAAAAAAGCCGGTGCGTTTTTGAATTGCTTGAATCGCGGACATATTAAGACTAAATGTACAGTGCGAGTTAAATGTGCTTGGTGCTCAAAGCATCACGTGTTATTAATTTGCCGTAAATTTTCGAGAAAGAAAATTGAGGATATAAACGAGCAAACATTGAAACTCGCGACTACAAATATCGTCGTTAACGATTTGGCTTCCTCCGTTGCTTCGCCTACTGTTTATTTACAAACTTTAAAGGTAAAATTGTACTCCGAAACTAATGAAATGACTGCGAGGGTTTTAATAGACGCTGGATCTGAAAGATCTTACAAACGAACTGATCTCGCACACAAACTTGGCTACTTTTCGAAAGGTAAACAAGAAATTACGCACTCGCTATTCGGTGGCGTAAAACTTAAGAGTGAAAAACATGACGTTTCTAAGTTTTGTATGAGAAGTATGAATGACTCGTATGCATGCACTTTTGATGTGATTAATAAGGATATAATCTTTGACACTCTATCTAGCATTAAGAATGATGTATGGTTAAAAAAGTTGCAAGAAGAGGGTATATTCTTGTCGGACGTTGATTCAAAGATTTGTTCGGTTATAGACGTGTTGATCGGCGCGGACGTGGCCGGAAAACTATTTACAGGTAGCAAACGTGAACTAGAGAATGGTTTAAGTGCTTTTCAGACTCTGTTTGGTTGGACCATGATGGGAAAACACGTCGGCAAAAATGTAAAGTCCGACACGACAACTTTAGTAACGAGTGTGTTTATACAAGAGGCTAATCTTACTTATCTTTGGAATTTAGATATACTCGGGATTGAGGATCCTATATAGAAAAAGATTCGTCATTTTCAAGAGTGTCGAGCCTTTTTTAGAAGACCATTCTGATTTACTGAACAATTATAGTGTCTCCGATACACGTTTAAATAAGCTAGTTGACAAATTGAATGAAAACAAAATCTATTTAGCACGTACGATAAGGTTTTTCGCGAATGAGAACTAAAAGGAATCATCGAAAGAATACCTTATGGCGATGATTCAAAACATTGTCACTATCTACCACATCGTCCGGTAATAAAGCCACATTCAACAATGCAGGTTCGACCCGTATTTGATGCCTCCGTGAAAGAAAAGGGATTTCCGTCGTTGAACCAATGCTTAGAAAAGGGTCCAAATCTTATTGAACTTGTTCCCTCCATACTCAATCGTTTTTGCGAGTCTGTAGTGGGGGTAGTTGCCGACATAAGAAAGGCGTTCTTGCAAATTTCGATAGCTAAGGAACACAGAAATTTTCTACGTTTTCTTTGGTACGAGAATGGAAAACTCGTAGTTTTTAGACACTTTCGACTGATATGCAGTCCTTTTCTTTTAGCAGCGATAATTTCACTTTTACTGTACCAAGCTTTGAGAGTAGCAGAAGAAAGCAGCAATTGCAAATGGTCGAAGGAAACTGTTGCAAAACTAGAAGAGGGTTTTAACGTAGATAACGTTGAAACCCAGTGTAAGTTCATCGAATAAAATAAAAAAAAAATATTAGTGAGGGTAAGTCGATTATGACCAGTGGAGGCTTCGATCTACGTGGCTGGGAATACTCTGGTCATGACCTAGACAATAGAAGAACTCTTGTTCTTGGTATTTTGTGGAATAAGGATAGCGATAGTTTTTTGAGGAACCCTGATTTGAGGGTTGAACATGATTTCGCAGAAATCATGACAAAACGAGTTATATTGTCGATTGCAAATCGTATTTATGATCCCATAGGTTTTTCATGCCCATTAACTTTGGTGCCTAAATTGATGTCAAGGAAGCTGTGGGATGATAAAAAGGCTTGGGATGCTGCGATTGATTGCAAGAATAATGAAATCTTTAGACAATGGATGTTAGAGTTAGTCTATTTGAAAGCATAGCAATTCCTCGTAAACTAGGCTCGGGAGAACTTGAAATGCAAGCTTTTTCGAATGCAGGTGGCATAGCCTATGCAGCAGTTATTTTTGCGCATGTAGTTTAGGGCGGAGGTTCGGTAAACATACAGCTTTTGTGTATGATGCTAACTATCTTTAATTGAACACTTTTCTGATTTTTAAAATTCACGTTAAACAAATTACACTTCACTATATTTTTGTCTCTTCCAACTTTATACTATATTAATCTATATTACAAATTCTATTTTTTAATGTTTCTATTTTCACTGTTTCTATGCAACTGACTTTCAGTTAGCAGCTAACATTTAGCTAGCAACTAACCGGTACTTTTTTCCTCTATTTCCAATTCAATTTTCTCTAACATTTCAATTCAATTTTAACTAAATAATAATCTATTACAATTACATATTATGTTTTGCTATTACATTTCTATTGGTGCAACCCATTAAACGAGAATTGTCAGATTGAAAATAATAGTAAACAAGTATGACGGTTTTTGTCATACAAGTAAGTGTTATAATTCAAACCCCCGACATGCTGCATCGCTCCCGTCAGATAAGTACCAATATACATTTCCATAAGGAATTTGGTTCTTTGTGTTTCCTTTTCTTCTTTTGCAGGTCTTGCAGCAGATTCAGGAGATTCAGGAAAGGAAGTGCACCATACGACATGCAACATTTTGAGTGCAAGATCTCGTATCGCACCTAAAGGAGCCACGGTTCCAAGGTTGGAACTAATGGCAGCATCTATTGCTACACGACTAAATAGTTCGGCTACAAGCTCATTAACGCGTAAAATCAATCGTTTTACGTTTTGGTCCGACTCGAGTACAGTACTTCTCCTTTGTAGCACTACAGCCCCTCTCGGGCCTTCGCTTAGAGATAGTTAGAGTATCTCCTTTTCATGACAGTTTTGATTTTTTTGGAAGTTGGTTTGGTCAGTACCTTGCTCCCGTGTGCTTGCTCAGCTATGATATAATCTGATTACATCAGTACATATCACCACTGAGTGAACACTCGTAGTCTTTCCGAAAAATCCCCTGAACTAAATCACGTTGCTCCCAACGAGATTTGAACCTGGGACCTTCGGCTTATGGGTTCGTGCTCTAACCACTAGGCCACACAGACAACAGTACTAGCGTGGATTAATCGAGATCTGCAGTGAGGAGCATTCGTACATAATCGTGCTAAAGAAATAAGATCTTTGAGGGAAAAGAATTCGGGGAAATTTGTTCCTGGTAAAATGAATCCTGCAGACCTCCCTTCACGAGGCTGTAGTCCAAAGCAGTTAGTAGTCTCGGTAGTGGCTTGGTCCGCAATGGTTGTATGAGCCTGAGTCAACTTGGCCATCAGAGCAGGGTGAGGTCGACGAAGAAAAAATATCAGCTGAGATAAAACGATCGACTTTGACACAAATGATCAACACTGATAGTAATTTCAGTGCAGCTAAATTTTTCCCGAGCTACTCAAAAATCCTTCGTTTTTAAGTCTTGATGCAACGATTTTTTGATGGATGTCGGCAATCTCACAGAAAGGAATGAGCTTTGTACACCTAGGGATTTAAAGTTAGGGATAACTTTCAAAGAGCTTCGAACAGCTGAGACAAAATTTTTGCTTTTTTTTACAGCAACAAATGTTTGAAAATTCAAATAAATTATCATCATTGAAAGTCATGATAAATCCCGATGGGCTCAAAGTTGTAAAAACTAAGATTCTTAATAGAAAAGATGACATCAATTTTTTGTGTCCAATTATAATGAATGGGAAGCATGAAATAGTCTATTTGCTACTAAGAGACACGCACGAAAAATTAGGCCATGCAGGAACGCAAATAATTATGAATAATATACGCAAGAAATGTTGGATCATCGGACTCCACAATGTTGCAAAGCAGGTTGTGGCTAAATGTGTCATTTGCAAAAAGAAAAAATCGAGAAATTTGCAATTTAAAACTCCGACTTTGGCTTTGGATCGTGTCCGAGATGCGAAAGTCTTTGAAGTGACCGGTATCGATCTGGCCGACCCTGTTTTCTTCCGTGGGGGAGGGAAGGGCTGGATCTGCGTGTTCACGTGTGCTGTATATCGGGCTGTTCATTTAGAACTATTATCATCCTTATCGACTGAGACCTTTTTGGAAGGGTTACGCAGATTTATAGATAGGAGAGGTAGGCCTAGCACAATCTACACAGATAACGGGACCAATTTTTCTAATGCAAACGATTCCTTCGAAGCATTAGATTGGGATTAAATCACGAAGCATAGTTCTGTGGCTCAGATTTCAATTCACTTCAATCCTCCTTCGGCACCCTGGTGGATCGGCTGGTGGGAGCGGCTGATATGAGTTTTAAAATCAATTTTAGGCAAAACCCTCGGTTAAACAAGTCTGTCTTACGAGACGCTAAATACCGTTTTAATGTGATGTAGAAGCTATTGTAAACTCGACCTATGACATATATCTCTGAAGACACTAATGATCTTAAGCCAGTTTCTCCTTCGTGTTTCCTTCAAGAAATACAATGAGGTTGGTACTCCTGACATTGATATGATTTATCATGAAAAACTTTAAAAAAAATTCAAACATATTCAGGAGACTCTGGACGCCGTTCATAAAAGATTTCGAAAGGAATATCTAGGACAATTAATTTCGAAAAATTCTAAAAATGAAACTAGGAAAATACATGTCGGCGATGTAGTTTTGATTGGGGATGAAAATCATAAACGCAAAGGTTGGCCACTTGCTCGAATCGTTGATTTAATCAAAGGTAAAGACGGTAACGCAGAAAAGTTTGCTTAAAGGTCCTATAAAACGAATTTACCGTCTCGAAATTGAACAAGAGCACCTAGAAGTTAATGAATCTTTGAATCAAAAGGCTAAAGTTATAAAATCGCGTAATTGTGACGCCAGAAGATCTAAAATGAAATGTAAACAATCCGCAGAGAAAAATCTTCCAACGGAAAATGTTCAATCGAAAATTGTAACCACGAGAAGCGGGCACAAAGTTGAAAAACCTGTAAGATTTGGAATAAATTAAATTAATTTTCACAAAAAGGGGAGGATGTTGCGAATTGTCAACATAAGTGTAATTGTATTTGCACGCAGCGCCACCACACTTATATTGTTTTTACTATCGCTCTGGTTCAGATGAGAGCTCAGTTCGAGCTGGCAAAGCGAAGCGTGAGCATCGCGCAGCTATTTGTATCAAGTCATATCTGATTTACAATAAACACCTTAATTAATTAAGCTCTCAGTATTTATTTCTCCTAAACCTGATTTTAGTGACAGAAGGAATAATGCAATAGCCACTTCAAATGAAGCTGAAAAATGGACCGAAGTTAGGACGAAAACATTGATAGAACGAGTGACAAATAAGCGAGAACCACAACCAGGAACGTGCAAGCAAGCAGAAAATAAGGTAGAAAATGTAAGTGGTAAATTGAAGAATATTCCGCCCATTATTGCTTATAATTGAGACATCAAAGCGTTTAGAAGTGAAATAATTGCACATTACATAAACAAAGATTCTTTTCAAATCCAACAAGGATTTAATAAAAATAGATGTGTCATTTATGGCACAAATAATGAAACACGAGAAAAAGTTATAGAGATCCTAAAAATGGATCAATGCAATTATTTCACTTTTACTCTTAAAGCGGAGAAAACGGTGAATTTATTACTAAAAAATATCTGCGTAGGTTACTCCACCGATGAAATAACGCAAGCGTTAAAAGAATTAGGTTATACTGATTTGGAGGGAGTCGTCAAATTTAATTCTAAAAAGAAACCAAATTTAAACTTCTTTATTCTGAAGTTAAAACAAAATGTAGTAGTGAATAATTATCTTAAAATTAAATATATTTTAATTCAAAAAGTAGTTATTGAAAAATTGGGCAATCCGTAATTAACCCAATGCTACGAGTATAACTGCCAAAGAGTTGGTCACGTAGCAAGAAACTGTGCCATGAAAAGTAGATGCGTCAAGTGTCTACAAATACACGAAAAAGGAGAATGTGCCGTAAAGACCCAGGGGGAACTGGCTTGCGTTTTATGCAAGGAGTCTGGGCACACAGCAAATTTTAAGGCGTTGTGCCGAATGGCGGGAAATTCTGCATAAGAAAAAGGAAGGCAGTAGAAAAATAATACAAGCAGTTCAAACCATAACAGTTACAACAGAAACAACGTTTGCACAAATTACAAGAGTGCAAAAAAACAAGGGAAATAATAGAGGAGCGAATACGCAAAATACTAACAATACTTTTATATCATTCCTTGACAAAGCGGCAAATGAATGCTTTGGTTGTAACTTCGATGGATTAACATAGAAAATCAAAGATTTTGCAAAAAGACATGGTACACTGAAAGACATACATGAGAAAAGGAACGCACTTATTGAATTCACACTGCAAATGGAAATAAATGACCTTTAATATCAAGATTTTGTCAATAAATGTATCCTCAATAGTACCACACAGAAAGAGAATAAAAACTAGATATGTTATTGAAACAACAAAAACCTCAAATAGTGCTTTTACAAGAAATCAAACTGAAGAAAAGACACAAGGTGTTCTTCAAGGATTTTGATCTAATAAGACAGGAGGAGGAGAAATGCGGAGCAGCAATCCTTATTAAATCAGGAATGCAATACACGAGAAAACATCTGGGGACCAACACATACAAGGATATGCAATAGATAGGGATATGCAATAGAGGTTAAGATAGGTGAAAATTGGCTTGTAGTCGCCGCCATACATATAAGAGATGGAGAATTATCTGGTCCATTATAGGAGAGTCTTGTGGAAGCCATGCGATGACAGTTGATAGGTCGACCAGATCAAGTCCAAGTGAACGCACCTAATTCTAGTGAACGCAACAAAGAGTAAAATGAATGTGTGATTGAGTCTGGTAGTGAGTTAGTATAAGTGTGTAAAAGTGAAGATAACGCATCACAATGGACGGGAATGAACTTGCCCGAATTAATGCTGAGGTGATCAGTGAAAACCAAAAACTCAAGGACCAAATAAAAGAAAAAGATGTGAATAGTGAAGTGCTAATTAAGGAAAACAAGAGACTCGTAGACGAAAACGAGCAATTTAGTGAAGTGATAAATAGAATTAGTGAGGACAAAATAATGACAGACATTGAATGTGGTTCGAAAAGTGAAAGTAGAATTGAAGGAATAAAAACTGGAAATTTAATGGCGAGAATGGAGGAAAAGGATTATACAGTGATAAACAAAATGAAAGTGGAAATAAAGAAACTAAGAAGTTACATCAAAAGATTAATTAAAAATAACAGTGCACTTATTAAAGAGTATAGTGATTTGAAAAAAAAGACGGAAGATGTTGAAGTGAAAAAGAAGCAGATGAAGAAAAACAAGCTAAAAAAAAGTGAATAAAAATGAAAGTGAAAATATAATCATCGATGTGAGCAATATGAACAGTGAAAGTGAAAATTTAGAAGTTAATATTGATAGCGACAGTAACGACATAGACATATTAAAAGAAAGAATGCTAAAAATGGAATAAGTTTTTTCAAGTGAACAAAAATGAAAATAAAATAAGTTGAGTAAGCAGGAGAGTGCTCCTACCAGAAGGTCTTTGTAAACATCCTAGGGTTAGAAACAAGTTTTCTAATGGCGTGAATCGATAACTTGAATTATTCATCCAATACTTAGATATGAAATCGTTCAAATTTATACAAGAAATGCACAGTTTCTTTCATAAGCACAGTGCAGCCGCCATTTTAATCTAGCTTAAATGATTTTTCTGAATGCTCGGCCGATTGAACATGTTCAAGTTAAACACTATTCCTTAAATTTTCATGAAAATTGAAAGAAAATAAAAGTGCCTAAGTCAATTTTAAACATATATAGGGTTTTCCAATAAGAGGTGTTATTTTGAATAGATCTTCTGATTTAACACCTTGCGACTTCTTCCTTTGGAGCCACGTGATAGAGAAGGCCTATGCCAATAGCCCAGCGTCGATTCAAGATCTCAAAGATGAAATTCGTGAGGCTATCGAGGACATAGGGCAACCACTTTGCGATTTGGTTATGGAAAATTTCATGAAGAGGATATGGTCCTGTAGGCGTGTCGTAGTGGTTATTTCCTCAATGTTAGTTATTGCTATTAACGGCATATCTTCTTCTTTATAATGAAATAAACATTCGATCATTTGTATTAAAAATGGCATTTTTCTTTTAATATCAAAATAACACCTCTTATTGGAAAACCCTATATCAACCATAAACACGTGTTATTGTTGGTTTAATTCCATATAATTGAAATGGCTATAACTCACTTGATTATGATTCGATCTCAATTAAATTTTGTGAACATATATATCTTATGTTAGTCTATATAATAACGAAATTTGAAGAAGTTTAAAGGTACCGTTTTGATTTTATGGGCAAAAATGTAAAATCTACAAATCATACTATTATTAACAAAGTTGAGCGAATTTCGATTTCTAAGGTATTTGTTGCCCTTGTACTCATAAAGGTCCACGTTCGTGATAATTTTCAGATTTTTCGGCTGAAAGGTGTCCAATCGCGAGGGGGGGGGGACACAAATTTTGGGTACATTTTGCCTTCCCCTGGACCCCCTAATACATTAAATGATTTTTTTATTTCAGATTCTAAAAGTTCTAATCAAGACCTTTCATTTGATACCCCACTTGACTACCTTTGATGAAAAAAATTTTTAAGGGCCAATTCGTTATTAGGGGGACCCCGTTAAACATTTTTTAAATTTTTGTTAAGGCCTTAACTTTTGAGAGACCATCACTTTTGACCTTTTCACAAAGTTTGAGCATTCTAGCTTTTATAGTTTCTGAGGAAATCAGCTGTGACGCACGGACAGACGGACAGACGGACAGATGGACGGACGGACAGACGGACAGACAGGTCGCGAAACTAGTAGGTCTTTGTAAAAAAAATTTTTACAAAGACCTAAAAAACAGTGAAAAGTAATAAAAATGACACGGACAGTGACGTAAATGTTAATAAAATAACAAAAATAGACAATAATACAGATAACGATTGCAATGGTGGTAATGTGATTAACAAAACACGCTAATCTCGTGTCATTACTGGAGTCGGTCGTGTGTATTTTTCACCGCTCTTATTTTTCAAATTTATATTCTGATATTGGCGTATAGGCTATCGAAAGTCATACCGCTTGAATCTTTGCGTGCCGCGGTTTGTAACAGTGATTCTGTTGGTGTGATTCTATGGGTGTCGCATCTGTGCTAATTGATTTTCATGTTCATTTAATATCTTGAAGACAAATTTGTTTACATTGAATCTGACAGTGATCATTCAGTGCCACCTATTATATAATTGCCTTTCACTTTTACACTTATACTTAAAAGTGCTTTCATCGAAAGGGTGTGTGCCTTAGCTAAAAAGCTTATTATAGTGTATACGATTTAAGTGATTTCTTTTCAATACATTTCATTTTTACGTGTTGATCCGTGCTCCAAAGTCGAAACTCTTCTATTATGGTTGATAAAACTTTTTGTGCGAAGTGTGCTATTGAAGTTAAAGCCACAGTGAATAACCGCGATTGCATAAGATGTGCTTCGTTTTGTGAGCGAGTTTTTCACCTACAGTGTGCCGATTTAACTGACATTCTCTTTAATGCTTTGAACAGTTCGCCTAATCTGTTATGGCAGTGCAATTCTTGTGTTGTGCTGTCTGACTTGAACACTTTTAAAAAGTTTGAGCTACTCTCCACTCAACTAAAGGAGTGGCATATTAAATTCACGAAATTTGACTCTAGACTTTCCAATGTTGCTACTTGGATCAACAAGTCAACGAGCTATGCATCTACGCTGCAAGAGGAACGCAAGGGTGGGGTAAAGAGTGTGCCCACTAATGATGTTGATAGTTCATCAAACTTATCGTTACCGATTACTGCCACATCTGCCATTCCTGAGAACGATATAGAGCAGATTGTAGATACTATCGGCGAAAGATCTACTGCATAAAATTGGACAACAGTTGGCAAAAAACCAAAAATCCGATCCATAAATAAGAGTAAGAACATTTTCGGTACTGCGGCAGATTGTGATACTCTAAATGTGGTGCATACGAGGTGTGTTCAAAAAGTATCACGAATTTTGAATTTTCGCGGGTTACGTATATTCCAATTTCGATTTTTTTGTGGCGTTATGTTGGTACTCATGTCTGTCACTTATGCCGACAAGCTCGGCCATTTTGAATGTTCACTTAATTGGTGATAGCTGCTTTACTTGCACGTGTTTTCAATCGTCTTCGATTTTTACTTATTCAAAAAAATGGATCAAAGAACGTGTATCAAATTTTGTGTGAAAAACGAAATTAAGTGCGCGGATGCATTCCGAATGTTGACTGTGGCATACGGAGAAGCTACCCTGGACCAAAGCAACGTTTATCGGTGGTACAAAATGTTTTTAGAAGGCCGAGAAGATATGAACGACGAAGAGCGTGCCGGACGCCCGAGCACTTCAACAACAGACGAAAAAATTAATGAAGTGGAGAAAATGGTATTGGCCAATCGTCGAATCACCGTTAGAAAAGTTGCTGAGGACCTAAACATATCGATTGGCTCGTGCCATTCGATTTTTATCAACGATTTGGGCATGAGACGGGTCGCCGCGAAATTCGTACCAAAATTGCTCAATTGCGACCAAAAACAGCAACGCATGAACATTGCTAATGAGATGTTGAACTCTGTCCGCGGCAAACCAAATTTGCTCCAGAGGGTCATAACTGGTGACGAATCGTGGGTTTATGGTTATGACGTGGAAACCAAAGCTCAATTATCTCAATGGAAGCTGCCGCATGAACCAAGACCGAAAAAAGCGCGCCAAGTTCGGTCGAATGTGAAAGTTTTGCTGACAGTTTTCTTCGATTGCAGGGGCGTGGTGCATCATGAGTTCTTGCCACAGGGAAGAACGGTCAATAAGGAATATTACCTGCAAGTTATGCGCAATTTGCGCGAAGCAATCCGCCAGAAACGCCCGGATTTGTGGGAGAACAAAAATTGGCTTTTGCACCACGATAACGCCCCTGCTCACACATCGTTGCTTGTGCGCGACTTTTTGGCCAAAAACAACACACTAATGATGCCGCAGCCACCGTATTCCCCAGATCTGGCCCCCTGTGACTTTTTCTTGTTTCCTAAACTGAAGAGGCCCATGAAAGGACGACGTTACGCTACGCTTGACGAGATAAAGACGGCATCGAAGGAGGAGCTGAACAAGATTAAAAAAAAATGATTTTTTGAAGTGCTTCGAAGATTGGAAAAACCGTTGGCACAAGTGTATAATATCTCATCGGGATCACTTTGAAGGGGACAAAATAGATATTCATGAATAAATAAATAATTTTTGAAAAAAAACAAAATTCGCGATATTTTTTGAACACACCTCGTACAATGAAATACTTGCATGTATCTAAATTTAGTATCCAAACAGAACCGGATGCTATTCGTAATTACGTAGCCAACAAACTTAACGTAAATGCAAATATGCTTACTTGCTACAAGCTCATTAAAAAACATGCGATCATTTCGAATCTACGGTTCATCAACTTCAAGCTAGGTGTGCCATCTTCTTTATATAGCAAGGTTTTTAGATAAGGAAATTTGGCCCATTTCTGTAAAATTGAGTCTGTTTATCACATATGATAAGCCAAAAAACCTAGAGGAATCTCCAACGACTCTTCCTCCACAACATACGGAAGCGACTTTATTGCACTCTCCCCAACCTGGGCTAGATCTTCCTCAGACATCACTTCAACCAGAAACAATAAAGCGTTCTCTTCGCCCAAAAAACAAATAATTATCTCTTCAAATTCTTCGACATCTGCTATGAAAAATATTGAAGTCACGGCTTTATCTTCACTGAGGACCTACTCCATCTACTATCAAAATGCTGGTGGTATCCGAACAAAAACATCGCAGCTATTACTCGCTTTGCATCTGCGTGAATATGATATTATTGTTCTGACCGAAACATGGCTTCACGATAGTTTTTCGACTGCAGAAATCTTTAGTAGTTATTAACATGTCTATCGTTGCGATCGTTGCCCACTTGCTACTGGACTCGTGAGAGGTGGAGGTGTTTTAATTGCCGTGCGAGCTGATCTCAATAGTTCAATCGTTCAGCTACATATAAATAATGCTACCGTTGAACAACTTTGCGTTCGCCTAAATTTCAATGAAAAGCATGCCGTAATTGTTTGTGTTTCTTATATTCCTCCAAATAGTCATATAAGTGTACGAGTATACAAGAATCATTTGGATAACTTAGAGTTTATAGTTAATTCATTAGATTTAAATATTCATTGTATTGTTCTTGGGGACTTTAATTTAGGTAATGTATTATGGGCTCTTGATGATGGAATTTTATTGCCTCTTAGTATTAAATCAGATATTGAATCCATGGTAATGGGCTATTTCTTATCTAATGATTTTCAGCAGATCAACAGTACTATAAATGACTTAAATAGAATCTTGGATTTAATATATATGATTTAAAATGTTCTTGCGAGCGCAACTTATCACCAATATACAATAACAGTATGCATCACACAGCACTTACAGTAAAATTCGAGTTTTATAAATTTGATGAAACTAGCGATGATGATATTTTTGATCAACTTGATTTTTCAAAAGCAAAGTTTGAAAAGATTATTGAAATGTTTAAAACCGTTGACTGGTCGGTTTTAGATTCATTCGATGACCCAAATGATGCTTACAAATTTATTTGCGATAAGTTCTCTCATGCCATTTCTAATTTTGTTCCTAAAAAACATAAAGTATTAAGGAATAAACCTCCTTGGTTTAATTCACACTTAGCCAACTTAAAAAATGTAAAAAACAAAGCATTCAAAAAATTTAAAAGATCGAACTCTGAGGAAGATAGATTATACTTTTTCAAAAACGAAACGAATTCGATTATTTACACAATTTTCTATACAATCAGTACTTATTTAAGATTGAGAGTAATTTATATATCAATTCTAATCGCAAAACAAATGGATTTCCGTCGAGCATGGAGTTTAATGGCGACAAGTCTAATAATTCACTTGAGTCATGTAATCTTTTTGCTAGGTTTTTTCAGACTGTCTATGAAAACTATGATGGGTTGTCTTCCACTAATTCAATAGCTAGTTTTGATTATCCTAACGTCGGTATCTTAGACAATGTTGATGTTTCTACTGAGGATGTACTTTGCGCTATATCAAATTTAAAACCTAGTTTTAAGTTTGAACGTGGTGACTTCCCCCCAATATTTTTTAAACGTTGTGCTGACGTTATAGTTAAGCCCATTGCTTTTCTGTTCAATCTTTGCTTTAAATCAGGTATTTTCTTAGAGTCTTGGAAAACTTGTTATGTTATTCCGATTTTCAAATCTGGTGACCGTAATATCATAACTAATTATAGAGCCATTGTCAAACAATGTGCTTTTTCGAAATTATTTGATCATATAATTAAGAACAAATTATTTGATCACGTTAAAAATGCAATATGTGACTGCCAACATGGATTCTTGCCGGGAAAGTCAACTTATACTGATTTGGCATTAATCTCAGGCGACATTGTTGATGCATTAGAATGCTATATACAATTAGACGTTGTCTATACTGATTTCTCCAAAGCCTTTGATAAAGTTGATCACAATATTCTACTTTTAAAATTAAGTAAATTAGGCTTGTCTGATGTTTGGCTTAGATTTATAAAAAGCTTTTTAGTTCACAGAAAACTTGTCGTGAAAATAGGTAAAACAACTTCTGAGATTTTGATAGATGCCACCTCTGGCATACCTCAAGGCACACATTGTGGGCCACTACTTTTTCTGATTTTCATTAATGATTTACCAAAATGTTTTAAATTCTCTAAATGTTTAATGTTTGCTGATGATGTGAAACTCTTCCTTAAAATTGCACAATCATCTGATTGCCACAAACTTCAGAGTGACCTAACGCGTTTCCTTGATTGGTGTACTCTTAATAATCTTACTCTAAATTTCAACAAGTGCTCTGTTGTAACATTTTATAAAAGCATAAAGGCTATTTCCTATAATTGCATGCTCGGCGATAACTCATTAATACGCAAGCAAGAAATGAAAGACTTCTATTATTCCCCTCTAATTTTAGTTTTAACTTTCACGTTGATTATATTATTTCGAAATCTTATGCTATGATCGGGTTCATAAAGAGAAACACGCAAAACTTTAAGGACCCAATGACAATCAAATCACTTTATGTAGCATTGGTTCGCAGCGTCATTAAATATTGTTCCATCATTTGGAACCCTTTTTATGTTGAATATTCGAATCGGATTGAACGAGTTCAACGGAATTTAACTAGATACGCTCTCAAAAAGATGTATTGGCCCAATGATCTCTCAGCTTATGATGCTTGACGTAAGCTTCTTGGTTTGCAATCTTTAACTGACAGACGAACCTCTTATTCTCTATTATTCGTTTATAATATTCTTTCAGGTAAAATAAATTATAATGAATTACGAGATCGTTTCGTTTTTTATGAGCCTCCTAGATCACTGAGGACTAATAGACTGTTCGACATTAAAATTCATAAAACTAATTATGCGGCTAATGAGCCTATCAATAGATGCATTCATCTTTGTAATAAATTTGCAAAAGATCTTGATTTTAATTTAAACGAATACCGTTTTAAAATAAATCTGTTTGCTTTGTTTAATTAATTTATGTATCAGTTATGATATTTTTGTATGGTCTGTAAGATATTGTAATCCGTAGACCGAATAATAATAATAATAAATAATAATAAAAAGAAGCGAAATAGTGTATAAATTGTACATAGTGATGATAGCCATAGAAATGGGAACTTTTTGAACAATGTACATAGCGTACAAAGTGTAAATAATGTACAAAGCATAAATAATACACAAAATGTAAATAATGAAAATAGCATAAATGCAATCAGGATAATGAAAGTAATGTATATAATGAATCAGAAAATAACGAAGTTAAAATGTTAACAACTGAAGAGAAACAAATCGAAGCAACAGAAAGAAGAATCAAAAAGAAAAATGGAAACAACAGCATTTTTCCAAACTATAAACGACCGACAGAAACTAAAACTGGAAACGAACTGAATACATGGAATGGACTGTACGAGAACGGAAAATATATCAAAGGACTCAATACGAAGGAAAATGATGTGGCTGAGGCAAAAGGATGCAGCAACGCACAGACTGGTGTAATAGCACAAAATAACAAGATTAAAAAATAATAGCACTAATAAAATAGCTCCAATCATAGTCTATGGAATTGAAGTAAAAAATTTCATAAGTGAAATAATTAAAATGGGCGTACATAGAAACAAGTTTTATATGAATACAAGCTACAATAAAAATAGAAGCATAATTAACGGAACAGGTTTAGGAACTCAAAAACTAATAATTGAACTTTTGAATAAATATCATTGTGATTACTTCACTTACACAAATAAACAGGATAAAAGGATAAATCTTATATTGAAAAATTTGTGTGAAGGCTTCTCTGTAGGGGATATTGAAAATGCATTTGAGCACTCAGAAAAATGGCAGTATTTCAATCAAAGCTCATACGTTTTTGTTTCATAGAAACTAATTACATCTTTGGTTTTTGGAAATTTTCCTCAATTCAAATTATTTTAACAATGAATGGAGATAATTTACAAACTTTGAAGTCATATAATAAAGAAATTGGTTTTAATTTGAGTACATATTCTTTTTAGATGGCTATAAACAAAATATTTAACTTCAGTTTATTTGTCTTTTGTTCAATGGCAGTTTTCTTTGAAAGTAAGGCATAATAAAATAAAAAGCATACCAAATCAAACAAAAGTTAGCTCGTCAGCGTTCATTTTGTCCCGCGTAAAGGGCTTTGTTTACATAGCGCTGGCAAAACCCAGGATTACAAGTTGCACGTCATTCATGTTCATGTTTTGCGCGTTGCTAATGTAGTTTAATGTTGTTCGTCATGAGTGAAAACGCGTTGATTTCAGACGAATCAAACATTTTACTTGTTAACGTTGGCGAAGGTGATAGTGGTTCTTGTGAAGAAACAATATTTCAGTGTGGTAGCTCAACACCTGTAGTGATCAGTGACATAATTAAATTAACTACCCTTAAGACGATTTTTTGGATCTGTTAATTCTGCTTAAAGGAGAGTTATTTTATTCCATCCTCAAAGGTGAGTTTCATTTTATAATTTGTGAATTTATCTTAGTACGTATGACGTTCTTTATTTTGTATTCCACACAAAAAGTTGTGTTTTGTAACCGATAAACTCGAGTTGTTTTGTTTGCTGATGCTCGGAATTGTGATAATTTAAAGTGCGTCTTAATATTCTTCCGGTAGAAACTTTAACTTTTGTGACTTGTGACGATTTTGTTTAGTCTTTCTATTCCACATACAAAAAAACGATGAGTACGGTTTTAAGATCGATGCGATTAAGTTTCCAGCAAATTTTTTATATAAATACTGATTGGGGCTACGACACTATAAACCATACAACTAGTGAATAAAGGTGTATACACTGAGTGTATGATGTATATTTTCGTAGTCTTAATCAGCATTAAGAGCAGTTATTTGGGCATGAAGAAACCTAGACCGTGTGGCACACTAGTTTTTTCTTTAAATTGTAGTTATTTGCTGCGTCCTACATTTTCTCAAATTCAAAATGTTATGTTCAGTGCACTATTTATGTTCAATGCAGTGCTCAGTGTATTTATGATCAGTGCGCTATTTATTGAACGCTTTAAATTTTTTTATATCAAAACATACAAAATAACAACAACAATTTTTATTTGTTTCGAAAATGAAGAAAAAACTAATTGGGAATATTTTTTAGAGTGTGACTTTAGTTCTGATAGCTTAAAGTATTTAAAGCCAATTCATTTGGACAGCATTCTGCCAAGATCATCGTTCGGGCCAAGAGTTGTGTTTGAATATCACCTTGAACAGTGGCAGAAAAGTCAGGTAATTGCTTAAAATCCTTTTTTGACTACTCTATAAAATTTCAAGCCAATATCGATTCGTTCTTTATTGATCAAAGCAGTATTATTGCTATCATTATTGATTGTCTTCACATATGATGAAAGCAATATATACAGAACGAACAGAGAATACCAATATTAGTCAATATATTGATACTGGCTTGTCGTTCAAGATTAGTATGTTCACGTACATATAAGTCAAAATATATTTAATTTTTATTTGCAGGGAATTCATTTGAACTCTGCTTCAAATTCACCGACTATTCATTCTGCATCCACGAAGTCTGTGAACTCTAATACAATAGAAGGAATTTCTGACAACGAGGTATATAACGATTTACTAAATTTCGGAATATATTCTATCATATGTATCAGTTTGCAATCGAAAAATTTTTAGATCAATCCACATCTGGGAAACAGTTATTAACCTTTTATAGAGAAAACCGAATTCTAAATCTAAAGTACAGGAAAATTCTAGCCAATTTAGTCACAGAGTTTTTAATTAAGCAAAAAAATTAATCCTACGCCTAAAACATTTCACCGTATCGCAAACGAAATCATCAAATTTTTTCATTCCGAAGCAAAAGCAAGTGTGAATCACTTTATCAGCTTAGATCATACAATCATATATTTTCTTCTAGGATATATATTTTATTCGGAAAAAAGGCAGGAACCCCGCAGGAAATTTGTATTCAAAATATCACGCGTCTCTTCATCATTTGAAGAAAGATGGCCTGCTTTGTAAAAATAAAACTGGGAATGCAAAGCTCAATATTGATAAACCAGAAAGCATAGAATGCTACAAGGAAGGTAGAATACTGAATTCAGCATTAAATTAAGGCTAAAACACATAGATAAACTTGAATTAAACTTTCAGATTCTAATTTAAATTTGATAACAAACTGGCTCATATATAATATTGAACCACTTGATGAAATACAATTCAATTTGGCTCCAATTCATTTTAATTTATTTTTTTGTTACAATTAATCTTACTAAAATTCATTCATTCACAAATTCGTAAAATAGTATACTATTTCACATTATTACCATGTAAAAAGATACCAACCTTGTACCGCAATAATTTTCTCATGCGAATTGTTTTGGACTAGACATCGCGTCAGCAAAATTACTTTCATACTTGCACACTCTAAGTTCTTTCATGCATGGGAAAATTATTTTGCATATTTATTATCTAGCGTCAGCATTTTAGTTTTACCTAAAGTCTAAAATACCGTAGTCTGTTCATGAAATATGTATTTGTTAACTGTAATTTTGTATTTAAGCTTTGGAAATCCCAAATATAGTTCAGAGTTGTTACGAAAGCGAAAGTGTTTTAGTCTAACAGCTCCAGAAACCAACAGAACCAGGAAGTAGAGAGTCCTGCTCTCTTGTCTCAGGTTTAAATAACTCCATTATTAGAAGTAGAGTATCCTACTCTCTAATATTTCTAGGAGATTAATAATTTCAGCATTCTTATTTCAGGAACCTAGTCTACCTTCATTATTAGAAGTAGAGTATCCTACGCTCTAATATTTTGACACACACATCTAACACCAGAATTTAGTCGACTTTCATTATTAGAAGTAGGGTATCCTACTCTCTAATATTTGAGATCAACTTGCTCAAACAAGTACTAAGACATAAAGTAAATTTGAATTTAAAGAAAACCCAGAAATCATTCGGAACAGAAATAATTATGATGAAGATTTAAAGGCAAACAATGTGGAACAAACAGGAATTAGAGAAAACTCAATTTTTAATAGTATAAATGGTTTTCATTTTACTGATAATTATTCAGTGGACCTCCTTCATGATGTCTAAGAAGGTGTTTTGAAATATGATTTGTGTAACATAATTTTACTTTACATTAAAAATAAAACTTTTGATTTGGAAATGTTAAATATTCGCAAACAATGCTTTAATTATGGTGAATCAGAAACTGGAAACCTTGCTCCTCCGTTGCAGTTTCACCATTTAAAAAAATTCACCATGAAATTAGCAGCCAGGGAAATGCTAACTTTTGCCCATTTTTTCCTTTGCTGATTGGAGATCTGATTCTGGAAGATGATTTATGGTGGACATTCGTCACTAAGCTAATTGAGCTTTTAGATTTGGTACTTTTAACAAAATATACCGATTTAGAAATAACGAGTCTAGAGCAGCATATTGTTTATCACAACAAAGAATACACGAAAATATGCTGATACTTTGAAACCCAAGCATCATTTTTTGAATCATTATAGCCGAATCATCAGGCGATCAGGACCTCTGAAGTATCTTTGGACTTTTGCTTTTGAATCTAGACATCGTGAGTTAAAGTCGTATGCTAAAAACATGAATTCAAGAAAAAATGTAGCATCATTAAAATATTTATCATTAAAATATTCATTATACTTTACTAACGTCATAACAAACTTTGTAATGGCTTAAAACATTTACAGCAAAAAGCAATGGAATGTAACCGCTTCTAAGTTTTATAAAGAATTACAAGCTAATGTAAATATCACAGATCTACTAAGCTATTGTTGTGGACCCTACGTTCCATTCACTCTCCTACAAACCGCATTCCCATTGACCATATTGACCCAACACTTACCTTCATTCCTTGTATCCAATATTGCATATCTAAGTCAACAAATATCTTAATTCGCAAATATCTAATACCAAAAAATTGAATTGATTCTAAGAAACTCAAATCTAATAATCTTCCAGAAATCTAAACAATGCCGAATACCGGGAGCAATCCATCCAAAAGTACCAACATCCCATACGAGAGATTGTACTTTTGTGATATTTGCAAATCTAATCAACATAATACGCGAAATTGTGTTTACGCTAAAACTCGCGACACATCATCCAATTCTGCGCGTAAGTAATATGTCAATCAAATCTAAATCATTAACTCAAACGAATCTCGCGAAATTGATATTTTTATAAACAATCGAAGAAGTGGAATTTGCGTGCGGAATTGCAGATATTATGAAATAAGTATTATGTAAACAGAAATGTCCTATAAAAGGGCTTTAGAAATATAATTCAAGTCAGTTGACAAAAAGCATCTAAAAGTAAAACAGTTGATTAGAGTATATTAAAGTAAAGTGAATTGTAAAAGTATTGAAGTTTATTAAAGTGGAAATATTCAAATTGAATTGAAAAGTGCAAGAAGAAAAAGATATTGTATTGTATGCAAAGTGAACAGTGAATAAAGAATTGTAATAAGTTTATTGTGATTTTTTTGTGATTTCCTAAACGAATCCATAACACTATACATGTTATAAAAGTGTCGAAAGGCATGGTACATTATACAAACAAGGATATATAGTATATATACGAAATCATTATAGTCGCGTCACAAACCCTTATCGTGATATTCATAAATAAACTTAAATATATTAATACAAGTATCACTGCTTCAAACATAGCTTTTTTAGTTCAGGTATTGTACATTTAATGTAAAAATAAGTGAAACTGCTGTGCATATTTACATGATTTAAACTTCTGTGAATTGGAATTTAAACTTCTGTGAATTGGTGCGTAAGTCTTTCCTTGCTTTCTTTACTTACATTTAATAAACAAGAAAAATGGCGAACTGTGCAGCCCGAACGTGTCTGGATAAAAATAACAAAACCTCATTTGTAACCTGCTATGGTTTCTGTGGTCTAGCTTTCCATGCAAAATGTGCGAACATCATCAGCAGCGTTGCGAGACGGTACGGTAATTGTGGGGGCGTACCGTAATTTAGACCATTGTACGGTATACGGTAATGAGTCTGCCGTAATGGGAAAATGTACGGTAATTTTGGGTAACTCTCAAAATATTTAAATTTTACATGCATTCAATTTGGTTAGTTACTCAACTTTCATGTTAGCAATATCGGCATCAGTACCAACGTTGGTTTTTTAAGCGACTGTTAACTGATCTTACTAAAATGTAAACAAATCCGTTGAAATCACACCAAAACGTTAATATCGCTGCAGCGAAAATGTCTAGTCGGCTGTGAAATACTTTGTTGAATTTGGAACTTTTGAGTAGTGTTGTGTGCAAATAGTTTGAATACAGCTAAGCTTAGCCTTATCAGTTCACCCTTTTGATTCAGGTACTTTTCGTTTAGTGACAATTTTATTACTTTGAGTAAAGTGATTACAATTATTTGTATTAGCTTCGCCTCACGTACATTTTTGCTCAGGCAAAGTGAGTGTTAATGAATACAACAGAAACAAACTTAGGCAAAATTAAAGTTGTTTCATTAATTAACTAGGAAATAATTTAACGAGTTAAGTTTTTTTATAAAAATCTTTCTGCAAAATGACTAAAAACATCAAATCATTCTTTTCGAAAACCCCTTCCTCAAGTGAAAAACACCTAAGTTTAGACCAGAACAGTGATTTAGATGTGGATTCAGATGATTTTCAGAGTGAAGGTAGTTCTAGCAAAAAAATATGTAGTCGTGACGTGACTCCTGAAAAAAAGAAAAGAATGCGTGGTGAAAGCTTAAAAAAAATGACACATAGGGCTCAGAGCTACCGAATAGAATGGGAAAAGGATGCAATATTTGCAGAGTGGATTGCTCCCACAAAGGACAATAGATCTAAAGCAGAGTGTAGTTTTGTAAGACAACAATGTCGGCAGAAGTAACAGTGTTAAAAAGACATGCATTAAGTCAAAAACATGTCAGGTTAGTTAAAGGTGTAAGTTCTAGTACAAAGGCTTCTGTTGTTTGCAGTCTGGAAAAATTTGTTAACCCTAACAGTATTGAGAAAGCTCACGAGAATAACATAAAGACAGCTGAATTAAAACTATCAGCATTTTTGACAGAGCACAATATTTCTTTAACGTCTGCTGATCATCTCCAAGCTTCATATTCTAAATCAAAAGTGTGCCCAATCCAACGAAGCGACAAGATTAACATCCTTGTTGCCCCTAATGAGACTTTTGCCAAGATGTTGTGACAGTAAGAACCATCAGAAAATAGATGACCAATGGCGGAAATTACCAGTTTCAATCCCAGAAGAAATGGAAGACTCAAGTCCGGATCTTTTTTGGGCAAAAATTTCGGAGATAATAAACCACAATGGGGACTACGAGTTTAAAGAGCTAGCTCAATTTGCCTTGGATGTTTTGATCCTTCCACATTCATCAGCGAGTTGTGAAAGAGTATTTTCAAAAGTGAACCTGATGAAAACTAAATCCAGAAACAAGCTACAGACTCCTGTATTAAAAGGTTTAATCCATACTGACCAACGAGTGAAGACTGATGGATGCTTTAGTTTTGAACCGACATCTAATATGCTGAAATCGATGACAAGTTCAAATCTATATGGTGAAGGGAAGAGCACGGGTTCTGATACGACCAGACAAGAGATCTTTGTTCCCGAAGATGATGTATTTATGGAGCTAAGTTTGGATAGTGATTAATCAATGACATAAACATTTAAACATTGCTCTCTCAATTATTTCACTTAATTCATGTCTCAAAATTAAATGAATGCTGATAAATATTGATCATCTATTCATGAAACTTTCGTTCAGATTATAACAACGTCAAATCGTTAATTCTTCGTTCGATAAAAAAATGGTTAGGACTTTGACGTGATAAGTCTGAAATATGTTTCAAACTCAATTTATCCATTCAGGACTTCAAAAAATTATATCGGAACTCAATTCTATAATTGAAAAAGGACACAGAATTAACTAGAATAAATAACGATAATCTTGTTAAGCAACCGATGACTAATAACCTTACATTAGTAAAATCATGAGATGATGAATAGAAATATAAGTTTGAATTTCCATAGACAAAAGGCATATGTTTTTGGATATAATAGGAATACGATGTGATCGGTCAATGCTTTCGATTTTTGGGTTTTTAATGCATTAACGGGTAAGTTTTTTGAAATGTTCAAAATAATTTAAGTAAGTTTTTCAATATATATATATATATATATATATATATATATATATATATATATATATATATATATATATATATATATATATATATATATATAATTTTATTTAAATAATTTTATTCAAAGCATTTATTTCGCATAATTATTCATAGTACATTTTATGATGGATAAAATTAAATCTAAGCACTTATACCTTATAATCTGCACTTGTACGGTAAACGTACGGTAATTTTTGGCTAAACTCCCCACAATTCTTTCTTGAGAGTCTGGCAACGCTGATCATCAGTCTTATGGAAGCGTTTGCCGTAATCAGATCGTGGATAATATTGTTCGAAAATAAAACAGTGAATCACTACTACAGTGAAGCGCGGTTGCGAATAGGTGATTGTGTGTGTGTGCAGATCTTGTTCCTTCGACCACACGTGTGGTCGAATGAACAGGACTGTACAAGTCTCGGGCGACCAAGAGGAAATAGTGACGCCAAGGCAGTGTGTGCCGAAAAAAGTGCACGAAACGTTGTGAAAGTGAAGTGGAACGGAATAGCGATAGAGACGCTAAAAGGGTGAAGCAAAAACAGTGTGTGCAGAAAAAGTGCATGAAAAACAGAAAAGTGAAAGTAAAAGTGAAAAGAGACGCTGAAAGTGGTGTGGCTTATTTTAAAGGAACGTTAAAAAAATGGACGGCAATGAATTATTTAGAATAAATAAACAGTTAGTGTCGGAAAATCAAGCCTTGAAGGACAAAATGGAGGAATTAAACAAGAACGTAAAAAGTTGTGAAGTGGATAATGTACGCCGAACTGAAAGTGCAATGGGAGAAAAAGAAGTGCTAAAAAGTGAATATACATGACTTAATGTGCAAATTACGCAAATGGCGGAAGAAAAAGAAGTGTTAGTGAGTTAATATGCAAAATTAAATCTGCAAATCTCGCAAATGGCGGAAGAAATTAAATTAATGAAAAGAGACAATTTGAAATTAATTGGAAATAACTCGAGACTCTTAGAAGAGAATAGTGAACTTAAAAGAAATGGCGGGAAAATTAAAAGGAAAAAGACAAAAAAAAGTAAAAGTGAAATTAATAATGAAAATAAAAGTGACGAACGAAATGAAAGTAGTGATAATGGACACAAAACCGAAAAAAACATTCTTAAACCTGAAGTACCAAGAGAAAATAATACAAGAAAAATTAAGACAATGAAAAATATGAAAATAGTGATGACATGGAAATGGATTGCCTTGAAGATTTTCAACTGGAAAAAGAAATGGAAAACGGACGATCAGCTAGTACGACTTTGGAAGACACGAACCCAAACGTGAACATCAAGAAGAAAAACAATGACCAAGGACAAGGGAGAAGCCCAAAAAATGCCGTTCGAATTTCACCAATTATAGTATACGGAATTATAATTAAAAATCTGATAGATGAAGTAATTAAAAGAGGTGTCGAAAAAAGTAACTTTAGCATTAGTCAAAATTATAATAAAAACAGATGTGTAATTAACTGTCTAAATTTGGAAACAAAAGATATTGTTGTAGATCTTTTGAAGAAGACACAATGAAATTACTTCCTCTATTCGGATATTAAAGATAAAGGTTTTAACTTAATCTTAAAAAACTTATGTGAAGGCTATACGGTGGAAGACATTTTGTGCGCATTAAATGCTTTAGGACTAGGTACAGTCGAATAAATTATACCATACATCAACAGAAAAATACCCAACTTGAACTTTTACATAATAAAGCTTAGTTCCGACTCGGATGTGAATGAGTTTCTGAAGATAAGGTACCTATTAAACCAAAAGGTAGTAATTGAGAGGTTCAGTAGGTTGGACTCTATACAGTGTTATAGATGCCAGCGTATTGGTCATGTCTCCATAAATTGTAACATGAAAAATAGATGCGATAAATGCCTTCAGGAACATGAAATCGGGAATTGTAGTGTAAACAAAGAAAAAGATAAAAATGATAAAGAAGTAGCGTGTGTTCTATGCAAACAAGTTGGCCATACGGCAAATTTTAGAGGCTGTACTGTCTGGCAAGAGCATTTAATCAAAAAAGGGCAGACAAAACGGTTAAGCTAGCCAAAATTACTGATAGAGTTAGCAGTTACATTAAAGAAGGTAAATCCTTTGCAGATGTATTGGGGAAAAATATTAATTTGCATGAAACACAAGATAAAGTTAGGGCATATAACCAAAAAGAAAGAGTAGGTACGATCAAAGATTTTCTGAATAATGCAACCTTGGAATGTTTTGGCTACAATTTTAATGAACATTTATTAAAAATTAGAAACTTTATGGAAAAATACATTGCATTGAACGAAATTACATTCGAGTTGGAACTAGACTCTTTTGAGAATATCATATGATTGACCACATAAAGGTGATATCTTTAAACGTGAGGTCTTTTGTACTACATAGAAAAAGGCATGAATTAGACAGTTTTATTAAAAAACATAAGCCACATATCATACTATTACAAGAAACAAAATTAAAAAATAGGCAACAAATTTACTTGAAAGGGTACAATTTAGTTAGGAAAGATGATGGTAAATCAGAAACTGCTATTTTAATAAGGAATAACATACAATATAGGCAAAAATTTATACCAAACTTAAGTGAGATGGATGCTACGTTCATAGAAGCAAAAATAGCCGAAGGATGGATTGCGATAGGATCTGTGTACATAAGACAAGATATAATGAGTTTTGAGAACTTTATGTCCAAGTTTATTTAACTTTACAACAGGATATGAGGCAACAATAATAGGTGGGGATTTAAACGCCAGAAACTGTGAATGGGGAGACTATGAGAATAATATGAATGGTAGAAAACTTAAGAAATGGATAGAAGAAAACCAGGAGACCTTTAAGATTAAAAAATTTCATCCCAGAATTCCAAGTAGGGTAGATGCAAAATCTTACTCTTACATCGATATGTTTTTGGTCTCCGAAAACATTGTCACTGAACAATTGACGACTGATCCTTTACTAAATGCTTATGACTTTGAGTCAGACCATAGGGCTATTGAACTAATAGTTAAAATTTGCAAGCTTCAAATGAAGGAACCAATCTGGATCACAGACTACAGTAAAGCAAATTGGAAAAAACTGAGAAGCGATGTGACAAGCTGAAAAATAACTTCCGAGCAGGAAATAGAAATCTCACTATACAAGCAATAGAACAATACTTAATAGATACAAATAATAAACTAAGGGATGCTGTTAGTAACAATATACCAAAATATAAGATAGCTAGAGATGGATGCATGCTCCTTGATGAAATAACATTGCAGATAATAGCGGATAAGAAGGCACTAAGAAAAATTTACTACTTTACTGGTAGAAAGAACACAATTATTAAAACCCTAATAGATGAACTAAATGATATAATAGATGCTAGATTACGGTTTTTATACAGGCATAAATTCATGGAAAAAATAAAATCAATTCAAAAAGGACCAAATTTCTTTAGGGACATCAGATGGCTGACTGGGTATAAACAAAGAAATGCACTGCCAATGTTAGATCATGCAAATACAGAGCAGGAAAACGCAGACATATGTGCTGCGAAGTTTGCGGAGGTTCACAATATTTCTGTTGCAGCAAATGTTAGAAAAATTTTAAATGATTGTTTCGAGCTTAAAGTAAGCAGAGAATTCTTGAATATAACTGAATATCACAACAGTACTATAGTTCAGTTCAACAATACCATACGTTCGGACAATATTGGATCCCGGAGTGGTGATATGTATAGGTATTTTGTAAGTTGTAAGCACATAAGCGATGTGATAAAAAGTATTCAGCCCAAGCCATCGTGTGGCGAAAATGAGCTGGGCAATAGAGTATTGAAAAAATTACCAATAAAATATGCAACCTTTTCAACTATAATCATTAATAATTGCCTAAATCTAAACTACTTTCCTATCTGTTGGAAAAATGCTATAGTTGTCCCGATACCTAAAACTAATAACCTAGCAACAAACCCAATATCATATAGACCAATCTCACTACTGCAATGTGACAGTAAAATATTCGAAAAAAATCATTAAAGAGAAGATAATTACATTCTGTGAAGATAATAATATTATCAAACCCAACCAATATGGTTTTGTACAGGAATTGTCAACTAAACATGCCTTAATAGAATTTGCAGTAGACGTTCACTGGTTTTAGAAAAAAATGTTCAATGCTTGCATGTGCTTTAGACTTGCAGAAGGCCTTCGACACCATTTGGATGGAAGGGTTAGTGAGAAAACTCCAAAATTTTATCTTTCCAAAAAATTTAATTAAGCTTATAGCCTGCTATTTGAAAAACAGAACTTTTAGGGTCAAATATAACAATTATCTATCTCAAGAAATGAATATAATGGCTGGGGTACCACAAGGTTCCGTACTGGGCCCGATTCTCTTTAATATTTACTTATCTGACTTACCGGTGGACTCTAATAATAGGGTTAAAACTTTATTATTTGCGGACGATACCTTCATATACACTACTGGTATGAGTATGAAAACAATGATTGAAAAAGTAAATGGTTACTTGGGAGACTTGGAATCATTTTACGATAAATGGAGGCTAACTATTAATACAGAAAAATCAAAAAGCATAGTTTTTAGAAAGACTAAAAAACACATCAGACCTAAAAAATACAGAAATAAAATAAGATCAACGTGAACTTTCGTGGGCAGGATATTGAAACAGTAGATCATATAAGATATTTAGGAGTTATCCTTTCAAGTAAATGGTCGCCAATTTTACATGTATAAAATATTTTAAAACGGGTTAATATGGTTCCAGGAATTTTGGGTAGGGCCTTTAAAAATGCGATTGCGCGACGAAGGTCAGCAAACGGACGTGATTTACGCGGACTTCGCCAAAGCCTTTGATATGGTAGACCATAGTCTATTACTGAAGAAACTTGAGGTTTTTGGCCTCTCTGGCCCTCTTCTTACATGGCTATACTCCTTTCTGACAAATAGTTCTTCATCGGTTACTTGTTGTGGTTGCTCTTCGTACGTTTTCTCTCCTTCTTCTGGAGTACCTCAAGGTTCAATCCTCAGCCCTCTTCTATTTAATGTTTTCATAAATGATCTACCAACTGTGTTGACATCAGATTGTCTGCTCTACGCAGATGATTTAAAAATCTTTAAAGTCGTCTATTCACAAATGGACTGTAGTGACCTTCAATCTGACTTAGACTCCCTCTTTCGATGGTGCTCTATGAATCGCCTTCCTCTCAACGTGTCCAAATGTCTGCATATGTGTTTCACCAATAAGCGTACGCCTCTTGCCAATGCGTATTCAATTAACGGATCACTGCTATCAACGGCGGATCATTATAAAGACCTAGGTGTTATACTGGATACACATTTAAAATTTGATGTACATATAGCTGACATAACCTCTAGAGCATCGCGAATCGCTGGTTTTGTACTACGATGCTCTCATAGAACATTCAGTATTCATACCTGGGTTCGCCTCTTCATCCTGTTGGTTCGCTCCATTCTCGAGTATGCCTGTCAAGTATGGTTACCCCGTTTCATTTATCTGTTATGGACCCCATACTCCATTTACTCTCCTACCAATGTATTTTCATTAGCCACAGTGACCCCATACTTACCTTCGTTCTTGACATTCAATATTGCAAGCCAGCAAATGCCTCCATTAGCTAAACTCATCTAATATTCACATCAAATCCATAAATAATAATCGATTCTTAGAAATTCACATTCCCAAATCTAATAATTTCCAGAAAGATAAACAATGCCGAATACTGGAAACAATATATCCAAAAGTACCAACGTCCCATACGAAAGGTTATATTTTTGCGACGTTTGCAAATCCAATCAGCACAATACGCCAAATTGTGTTTACAATAAGCCTCGCGACATATCATCAAATTCTACGCGAAAGTAATATATCTCAAGTAGATTCGTACCAAAGTTAATAAACAAATCGAACCAAATTAATCTCGCGAAATTAATACTTTTATAAACAATCTGGGAAGTCGAATTTGCGTGCGGAATTGTTAAATTCAAATATATTGTGAAATAGAATTTTGTAAACATTAAAGCCCTATAAAAGGTCCATATGAAATTGTAAGTTTGAGAGTTGACATAGTGCTGCCCGAAGTTATTGCTCAAAGTATTGTTCAAAGTATTGTTCAAAGTATTGTTCAAAGTATTGTTCAAAGTATTGTTTGAAAGTATTGTTCAAAGTGAAATTGTTGAAACTATTTAAGGAAGGAATTGTATCTATATTGTGCAAGAAGTAAGCAAGTGAATAGTGTAAATAAATAATTGTTCAAAATAATTGTGCATTAGTGATTTTCTTGAGGAATCTATAACAAACAATTATTTTTGGTGTCAGAAGTGGGATGGTTGCACAACAGATAACCATCCAATGACCAATAGAAAATCCAAACAATTTAAACCGAGCATTCTTTTATCTGTTCACAGTTTTTGTCGCTCAATGATACAATAAGATCCGAATTATTCATTCAAGGAAGCTGAATGGTTAAGGGAGCAAAAGTCTGAAACGGATTCAATTCATCCTGCTGAAACTCATCGAGTAGCGATCAAGTCAAAGACAACGAATTCAAATTCAGCCTGCTGAAACTCATCGAGTAGCGATCAACTCAAAGACAACGAATTCAATTCATCCTGCTGAAGTTCATCAAATAGCGATCAAAAATCAACTCACCCAAAAGCAACAAATTCATCATATTGCAACTCATCAAATTCGTCCTGCGGAATTCGTGCCTGTCAATAGGTGGCGAACAAACTCAAATTCATCCGGAAAACAGAAATCAGGCGGAGCAATTTAACAAAGCCAACGAACTCGAATCAAATTCAGGTGAGTCAAAGTAATTTTTTTTGCCTTTCTTGCACATATTCATCAATTAAACAAAAACAGTAAAGAATTTGCACTTCCATAAATATTTGTAAAATTTTATATATACATATATTTACCCATATTCGAAATATTGTGCTGTGAAGTGATTTAAAAAGTGAAACTTTGTAAAATGTCGCACGTGAATTCCACACAACCCGAAAATGACGATAATCAATCACAATCTGAGTCGGATAACATTTCCGAAACTGTCCGTCTAGAAAAAATAAATACAAACATACTTTTAAAGTTTATCAAGCCTTTCAACGGGGACCGTGAAAAATTAAATTCTTACGTAACTGGATGCAACCGAGCATTCAAGTTGGCATACCCAGAACAGACATCTGTCCTGCTGGCATATGCCATAACCCAACTAGAGGGAAAAGCCGAACTTGCCGCATCCAATCACACTTTTGGGGATTGGAGCGAGCTGTGCGATTTCCTCAAGTTATTATACGGCGATAAAAAACACTACAACCACCTTATGATCGAATTGCAGCGATGCAAACAAAACCCGAAGGAAACTATCTCTCAGTTTATCGTACGTATCGAGACCGCCGCGAAAAACCTATTAGTGTGCGTTAAATAGTCCAATGAGGACGAGTCGGAGTTGAAAGGTAGAGTTGCTGCAATGGATGATCTCATCCTGCACACGTTTATATTAAACATAGATCCTGCAATTAGTAATATAATTCGGGCTAGAAACGTAAAGACATTAACCGAGGCTATGCAGGTTGCAATTGAGGAGGAGAAATTGTCCGCCCTAATTAAATCAAAATCCGTAACATCCTCCCCTTCTAATAAGACGACGAAATTTTGTAACATTTGTAAATTCAGAAATCATAATACCTCCGAATGTTATCGCAAAGAAAAACAAAATCCAACTCATCGCGTATACGTTGCCAATGACAAAGTCTGCAGGTATTGCAAAAAAGTGGGTCATCTGATCCAGGAGTGTAGGAAACGTGAGTTTAATAATAATAGAGCTAAAAACTCACAAAATGAACAAACCAATAATAGTATTTCACTGAACAATGGTTCAAAAAACGGGGTAGCTCGTCCGAGCACAAATGTTCGGACTATATCGGAAATTATGTCGGAATAGATCTTCCAAATGTCTTTGTGAACTGCAATGCAAGAAATCCTTATCTCACAATAGCCAGCCCCAATTCGAAAACGTTCCAATTCAAATTCTTGGTAGATACGGGAGCATCAACGTCAATAATCAAAGGTGAAGCACTAGCAGGTGGAACACTTGTCAATATAGAGAATCGCACGGATCTGCATGGAATAAACGGAGATGCATCAGCTGTAGGCTCCTCCTGCATAGAACTGCGATTTTCTAGGCAACACCTAACCCACGATTTCCTCGTCATTGTCGAGGATTCTAATATTCCAGGTGACGGTTTATTGGGTTACGATTTTTTATGCAGATTTGAATGCATACTAAACTTCTCACGAAACGTGTTATCATTTAACAACGAATCAGTGAGTTTTGATATTGACACAGCCCCTGAAAGATACCGGTCTGGAATCAATGAATCTTCAGCAGATTCTCATTTGGAACCTCCACATTTTTTGGAGTCCGAAAGCCCAGAAAAATCATCGACACAGTCTGATCAATTAACACCCAACCTAAAATTTTATAATCAATCAAGAAAACAAACAATGTTAGCAATCAAGTCTCGTTCCATAAATTTCTTCAGAGTGAGTGTACAGAATCCAGAAATAAAAGAGGGAATAGTTAATCGAAAGGAACTTTCCCCCCGGAATCTTTCTAGGCGAAGACTTAACCACTGTCGATAATAAAAATCAGGCACTCATATCAATCCTTAATATAAATGAACGGGACCAAGAAATCGAATTATCTAAAGTTCATCTCAAAGAAATTATTACACCAAGCTCTAAAACAAACAGATTCATGAACCTCTATGCAGTCAATCAGTTGGAAAATCCATCATCAAAAAATAAATCAAATTCCCTAAATCTTAAAAATTTACTCCAACAATCTCTCAGATTAGATCACCTTAATCCCGAAGAGGGTAAGTCCATCTCAGAAATCGCACATGCATTTTCCGATATATTCTACCTGGAAGGTGATCAGTTGACCAGCACGAACCTGTGTCAACACGAAATAAACTTAACTGATTCAAAACCTATATCGGCAAAGACCTACAGGTATCCAGAAATCCACAAAAACGAAGTCAATGAGCAAATTAAGAAAATGCTCGACCAGAATATTATTCAGCCCTCAAATAGTCCTTGGTCTGCACCGCTCTGGGTTGTCCCGCAAAAACAAGATTCTTCGGGTAAAACTAAGTGGATAGTGGTAATCGACTACCGTAAGTTTAATGCTGTCACTGAGTCAGATGTTTTCCCAATCCCTAATATCACAGAGATATTGGACCAATTGGGACACTCAAAATATTTCACCAAACTGGATCTGGCAAGTGGCTTCCACCAGGCCAATATGCATCCCGATGATCGTTCCAAGACAGCGTTCACTACACCCCTGGGACACTATGAATATCTAAGAATGCCTTTCGGGCTTAAAAACGCCCCAGCAACATTCCAGCGTTTGATGAACGCTGTTTTGTCCGGATTGCAAGGTATTCAGTGCTTTGTTTATCTTGACGACATTGTTATTTATGCAAGTTCCATTCAGGATCATGAGGTAAAACTTAAAAATGTCTTTAATAGAATCAGAGAGAGTGGTCTTAAACTAGAACCAGCCAAATGTGCATTCATGCGACGCGAAGCCGTGTACTTGGGTCACGTTATTTCCAGAGAGGGTGTTTCACCTAATCCAGAAAAAATAAAAGCAGTAAAAGATTTTCCAATCCCAAAGAATCCGAAGGGAATAAAATCCTTTTTGGGTCTTTGCGGATATTATAGAAGATTCATCGAAAACTTCTCTAAATTGACAAAGCCACTCACCAAAGTTTTGCGTAAGGATCAGAAATTTGAATGGTCGGAGGATCAAAATAACGCTTTCGAGATCCTCAAAACAAAACTTATTTCAGCACTCATCCTCCAATATCCGGATTTCGGTAAGGAATTCATTTTAACGACCGATGCATCGAGTTATGCAATTGGTGCCGTGCTCAGTCAAATGGGTAACCAGAGGATGGACTTGCTGGTCTCCTATGCAAGCCGTACCCTCAACCGATCTGATTCCAACTACAGTACAATGGAAAGAGAACTGTTGGCTATCGTGTGGGCCGTCCAGACTTTCCGACCCTATCTCTATGGACGAAAATTTAAAATCGTTACCGATCATCGTCCTCTTATTTGATTGCAAAACTGCAGGGATCCTGGGAGTAAACTGATGAGATGGAGATTAAAGCTGGAGGAATTCGACTATGATATTGTATACAAACAGGGAAGAGTCAATTCAAATGCCGACGCTCTTTCTCGAGTCGAGCTAAATTCTGTTAACCACCTCGTACTTCATACTCAAGTAGACGATACATTTCAGGACTACGTAAAATTTTACTACAACTCAATGACCCCCAATATTTTTGATTATAACGATTTGAATAACGCCATTGATACTACCAAATCACCTGTTGCGTACCTTACAGCAATCAATAAGGACGAACAGAACCCCCATACAGCCACATTCCTTGACCGAAGCCTGAATAAAGAATTCATTTTAAATAAAAGCTATGCACTTTATGACATAGAGAAATCAGCGACGATCTATAAACAGACCATTTATCACTGTTTCATAAAACATTCATTCTTTGAGAAACCCTCATATCAAGATTTCTTCCACTGCATCCTTAACCTAAAGAAAAAACTTGTCAGTGATAAAGTTACCGAAGTAAATATTCCTAACCCAGTTGACGCTTTCAACCAATTTAACTACAACAAACTCCGAGATATAATACAGTTTATTTTCCGCAATGAAAAAATTAAAATAAATATCTATCACAATAAAATAATAACTCCAACAAAGGAACAAATCCCTGAAGTACTAAAAGAATTTCATGATTCATCAATTGGTGGTCATAATGGATATCACAAAACATATAACAAAATTAAACAGTATTATAAATGGGAAAATATGAAGAAGGACGTCAAAAACTATATCAAAGCCTGTGCTTCTTGTCAGCTTAACAAGACTTCCCGTAAACTGACTAAAGCCCCTATGGAGATAACCTCCACAGCCGATGTGCCATTCGAAAAAATCAGCCTAGATATTGTAGGTCCATTGCCTATCACAGAACAAGGAAATCGATTCATTCTCACCCTTCAAGACGATTTAACGAAATATTCAGACGCATTTCCAATTCAAAATCATGAAGCAAGTACCGTGGCAAATAAATTGCTACAATTCATTACACGATTCGGAATACCGAAAAATGTCCTCACTGATCAAGGATTAGATTTTACTTCAACTCTCATGAAAGAAGTTTCAAAGCTCTTTCATATAAAGCTTCTTCATACAACCGCCTATCACCCTCAAACTAATGGTGCTCTTGAGAGATCCCATTCCACGTTAAAAGACTACCTTAAACACTACATAAATAACCAACAGAATGACTGGGATGAATATGTCCCACTAGCAATGTTTGCATACAACACTGCCGTTCACACAACTACAAAATTTACCCCTTACGAACTCATTTTCGGAAATAAACCTATCCTTCCCAACTCAATCACTAGTACTCCCGAATCCAGGTATAAGTTAAAAACCACCGGGTTATTTTAATAAACTTTATTTTGTCATATGTATTCGACAAGATGTCAAGTTAATTACTGAAAAATTCTATTATCATCTAATTACATTTATAGTGTTGATGGATGGATGATGGGTGTTGGATGTTCCCACGTACAGATGAATGTTCTCGCGTACAGCTGCAACTTCTTCTTGGTAGCTCTGGAACATGATCCCACAGGTGGCTGCAACTTCTTCTTGGTAGCTCTGGAACATTATCCCACAGGTGGACATGGGAAAGATATCGGACATATTCGTAGATCTCTTCATTAGAAATATATCGTGTGAAACGATGAATTGTTGGTATCATGGTATTAGTATCATGTTAGCGGGAATTCCATGTGGACGTGGGAAATATAATTATGTTTTGGTTTTTAGTGCATGATTGTTAACACCTCCCCTCTTAGATCTGAGCGGCCTCGATCAGCTTAAAAATATGGTAGGTTGTATAGGCTTTTTGAATGATGCTTAATATCGGCGATTTTGGGTTCACTCATGATCTTCAGCGACGGTTGTTGCGCTATATTCGTAAATATAACTGTTGGCTCGGTGGTGACTTCCATCGGTGGTTCATTTTTTAGCATTATGCTGGTTTTTTTGTTTTTCCGCATAAATATGGCCAAAACAACTATTGCGGCGAATAAGATGGTAAAAAGCCCACAGTTTGTCCACTTGGTTTGGGTTTTTTCGGATTCGATTAGGTCAATCGTTTTTGTATTGTTGATATGCAGTTCTTTTAACATTTGCAGGGATAGTATTTCCTCAAATTGGTCTATTTCGGAGTTTTTTTGGAGCATTGGTGGTAAGGGCTGGAGCGAAACGAGGTCTTCTGAGATGAATTTAGTGTCGTTGATTTTGATTGTAGCATTTTCAAACTTTATGAGGTAGGTGCCGGTAAGATTGGTTGCTGTTTCATTTATCGCTATGTTTCCGGTGAAGTCATTGAGCATTATAACCCCTGGTTTGATTTCCTCGACCGTGGGAACGTGATGACTATTGGTTTTGTTGCAGTAGGCTTTTTCGCTTTCGAGTAATTTTGGTAAGCAGGTTGTATTACTTATATCTAGAATGTTGCTTCTTTTACATATTGAAATTTCTCCAAACATTTTACATGATTCTTTTATTCCAAATATATTTTTGTCGTTTTTCAAAACATAATTATATTCGATTTTGTTAATCATTTTGTTTTTTTTTAACAGGTTTAATTAGAAACTTTTTGAAAATAGCTTCACTTGTTATTGGAATATTAAGAATGTACAATATATGCGTTATATTAGAGGCAATTTTCGTTTCAGCGAATTCTAGAGCTTCAATAATGTTTGAAAATGGATTATTTTGTTTATCTACATTTTTTACAATGGCGGCAATTTCGGATTTAGACAATGTTTTAACATTTACAATGTTTGATTTAGCTAGTTGTATAGACTGGACAATGTTAGTTAATTCGCTTTTAACAATTTTCATCTTAAGATTTAAAGTTAAAGCCAAAGTGTCTACAAAGGAATCGTCTCTTCTAATTTCGTTTAGAATTTTATTTGTAATATTTGTAATTTCATTTATCCTTTTGTTATATTGCTCGTTAATTAGGACTTGCTTGTTATTATTTTGGAGTGCATCGTTTAGTTTTCCTTGAAGTAGTATCAAGTCATCGTGGTCGGGACTTCCCGCAACCCACTTCCATGCGGAACCGATAAAGTTAAGTGAGCGTTTTTTCTTTTTATGATGAATGGCCGTATAATTGATTAGTTCTCCGATTTCCTGAAGTTCATGCTGTAGGAATGGGAAAAAGGGGTTGCTTTCCGGAATGTGTTTACTAATCAGGGATGTGGCTTCTAATGTGAAATCTCGGAATCGACCTGGTTGAAAAATATGGATTAGATGTAGATTACCAGTTTGAAGTTTGGCGTGTCCTAGTTTCAGGGCAATGATCTGAGTGTTGGTGTAATCGAGAATCTGCACATCTGCATTTGAAGCGATGGCCAAAAATCTGTAAAAATTTTAATTTCTAATGTGACTTTTGTGGATAGTTTTTTTAGATTCTGTTATAACAAAGGTAGGTTTATTTTCCTTAACTATCTCTTTGCGATATCTAGCGGACAGTTTGGTACCTTTCCTTTTATGGATTTTAACGTAAATGGTCTGGCCCACTTCGTAGTCTTTAATTGGGTGGCGGTTTTGGTTGTTATATTTGAGATCTTTTCCTTGCTTGAGGACGAGCTGATCGATATTGTCTTTTCTAGACTTCTCGATTTGCTCTGGGTTGGTTGATATGATTCGGCCATAAAATGTTTCTATTGGTTTGCTGCGCGTAGTAGAGTGAATTGTGTAGTTATATTCGTACACGCAGCGTTCCAGTAGTTCTTCGAAGGATCTATGAACACCTTCTCTTTGAAGGCATCGCATGATCTCAGTAAGTGTAGAGTGGAATTTTTCCACGATCCCATTAACTTCGCTTTTATACGAAGGCGTTTTGTAAAGTTGAATTCCAAGTTGGTCCTCCATCATGAATATGATCGAGGTTGAGTTCAAGGATTTTTCGCCATCCATGATGACGCATTTTGGAACACCGAAGAAGAGGAGAAGTTCCCTCAAAGGTCCTCTTACATCCTCGATAGACCTGGATTTAAGTATTCTTGCTTGGGCAAACTTTGAAAATTTGTCTATTGCAGTTAAAACTACATTTTTTCCAGTCATATATATGTCTATGTGTAAGATGTGGCCAGGAAATTCGGGAATAGGTGTAGCCTTTAGAACAGGAGTATTAGGGTGACGGTCGTACTTGTTTTCGACGCAAATGGTGCACTGCTTGACGAGACGTTTGATTTTGGATTTCATTTTCGGGAAATAGTATTTCTCAATGATTTGGAGGTGATTTTCGTTTGCGTTTCTATGGGCACGCTTATGATATTTCAGGATTATTTCTTCCTGATCTACATCGGTTGACACATTTTCGACTTCTTTATGGGTAAATCTGAGCTTGTAATTACTAAAGTAGTTGGGATAGAACTCTTGAATTTTACCTATTATATCTTCTGTTGTTAAGATGCCGTTGACAAGTCCTGGATTTAAAAATCTTTTAAAAATTCCAATCAGGCTATTTCTTGTGTAGTCGGGCTCAATAAAAGTATGCTTAAGATAATTTGGAAATGGTCTTTCGAGCTGGTAGCTTGTTTCTTCCCCTAATTTTAGGATTATTTGGTTCCTAAAGGCATTGATGGGTGTTTCTACTGAAGGAATGAGGTTCTGGGGAGAACTATCGTGGCTGTGAACAGTAGCTGTCATCGAATGGATGTTTGAATCGTGGGGTGAAAGTCTAGAAAGTGCGTCAGCCACGACATTAGCTTTGCCAGGTTTGTATATGATCTCGTGATTATATTCTTCCAGGGTTGATTTCCAGCGTTTCATCTTCGTGTTTGCATTCTTATTACTGAGTGCGTAGGAAAGGGGTTGGTGGTCAGTGTAAATTTTTATTTTTCTTGACCCATAGAGAAAATTGCGAAGGGAAGTGACTGCCCAGAATATTGCCAACATTTCCTTTTCATTTGTGGCGTAATTTTCCTCCGTTTTGCTTAATGTGCGGGACAAGAAGGATATGGGCCTTTTGTCTTGTGACAGGACTGCCCCAATCGCATATTGAGACGCGTCCGTTGTCAGTTCGAAAGGCTTTTCAAAATCTGGAAATGAAAGTGTGACGTCCTGAGAGAGAAGGGAACTTTTTACTTTCTGGAAGGCCTCCAAGGCATCATTAGTTAGTTCGATGTTTATTTTGCTGGACATTGTTTTGGAAATTCTACCTTCTTCTCCTCTGAGTAATGATGTTAGAGGGTTTGCTAGTTTAGCGAAGTCTCGAATAAACCGGCGGTAGTATCCTGCCATACCCAAAAATGAGCGAAGCTCCTTCAGCGTTTTAGGGATAGGGAAGTTGGCAATTGCTTCAACCTTTTGTGGGTTAGTTTTGATACCGTCCTTTGAAATAATGAAACCCAAGAACTCCACTGTGTCTTTAAGAAATTCGCACTTATCTATTTGGACCTTCATATTGGCATCTCTCAGCGTCTCGAAGCTGGTGTTGATGTTATCAAGATGCTCATTTTCAGATTTTCCGAAAATGATAATATCGTCTATGTAGACGTAGCATCTTACTCCAATATGGTCCCTTAAAATGTCATCAAGAGCCCTTTGGAATATCGATGGGGCATTTTTCAGGCCGAAGGGAAGGCGAGTGAACTCGTATTTCCCATTATTAACCGAGAATGCAGTTTTTTCTATATCAGATTCCCTTAATGGAATCTGATGGAAACCACTCTTCAGATCAACAACTGAGAAAAAGTTGTTCTTTCCTAAATTGGCGAGAACCTCGTTAATCTCGGGAATTGGATATTTATCGGCTATGGTCACTGAGTTCAACTTCCTATAGTCGATGACCAACCTATACTTCCTTTCTCCCGAAGAATCGGGTTTCTTCCCAACCACCCATACGGGAGCATTGTAGGGTGACTTCGATGGTCTAATAATTCCATCTGCAAGCAGCTTTTTAACCTCACTTTCGACCACATGTTTTAGGGCCATTGGGTAAGGATATGGTTTTGAATATATAGCCTCATCGTTAAGCGTGCGTATTTCGCCCTTGACTGTCGTCACGTAGGTAAGTGCAGCGTTTGGTTCGGAAAAAAGCTCGGCATGACAATTCAAAACGTCCAGCAACTTTGAGGCCTGACTTTTTGTAAGGTGAGACGTGCGAATGTTGATGTTATTAACGGACTCAGAAATTCGTTGTTTTATAGGGATATGTATATCACCGTAAAAAGTTATGAAGTTCTCGGCAGTATGGATAACTGCATGCAGTTCCTTGAGGCTATCGTTTCCGATGATCCCGTGGAAGGACTTCAATGTTGGTAGGATAAAAAATTTTAAGCTTGGTGCTGATGGGCCGAAAAGGCTTACGACGGAAAAATGAGTAATTTTAACGTTCCCACCAACGGAATTTGCGAAAAATTGTGTTTTGTTGGGATAGTAGTGTCTCATGCAACTTGGATGAATGTAGTTCTTGTTAGAACCGGTGTCGATTAGAAACTTCAGGATGGCACCGCTCTCCGCTTGGTACTCGAAATACGGAAGCGAAGAGCAACTCAACCTAAAAAATGAATATCCTGTAACTCTTCGCTCTCTGTTTCTTGTAGTGGTTCGGATGAACTGTGAGAAGGTTCGGCGTGATCGTCGAGAACGTCCCTTGCCACTCCTTCGTCGAACTGTGGTGGAAAAGGTACCGTATCCTCAAGAGATAGATACTCTAGGATATCCGCGTTGTTGAGGGTATCCTCATACCTAAAGACGTCGGGTTCAATATTGTAGCTTTGTGTGTGATATGTCCTTTGTTGTTTGTTGGGCTGGAAGACTTGTTGAGAGGTTGGTCTTTTGAAGGGATACTCGTTTCTCGGGCGATTCTGATAGTTGACCGCTCGGGATTGAATGGATTGGTCTACATCCATCGGTTCTGGCCTTGGTTGTGGTTTCGCAGGGGGCTGGAAGGCGTTGTGCTGGAAAGGGTTGTTAAAGTAGGCTCTTGGTGAAGGTTGAAAGGTATTCTGTTGGTAAGCGTTATTGAAATGGTTTCTTTGTGTTGGATTATGGTTCAACAAATTTGGGTGGGTTTGGTTTACGTGTGCATTATTAAATGGATTATACTGTTTGGGTGGACGAGGTGGTTGAAACAATTCGGGGTAGAACATACGTCGAGGCAAGGGAACAGGAGGTTTATTGTGTCGTGGAGGGAGGGGTGGAGCAGATTGTGCGCTTCGTACTGAGTGCCCACTGTTGTTAGCATGTTGAGTGCGATAGTTAACATTTTCTAATTTTAAACAAAGGTGTAATGCCTGTGGTAGATCGGCTGGTTCCCGCATACTGAGTAATTTCGGCAGATCACCCTTAAGACCCCTAATGAAAGTATCGAGAGCTTTATCTCGGTATGAGCGCACCATTATATTCATTGCCTCTACTCCCATTTCCATACAAGATATCTTATTCAATATGAGAGACAAGTGTTGATAAACAGCTTGATAGAAACCTTGGATGGAATCGTTGCCTTGAACAAGACAAGTCATCTGATACTCCAAGGTACCGAGATCCCTTTTGTCTGCGTAGTGCAGGGTTAGGCATTTAGCAATTCGCTCCCAGCTGAGCGGTGTATTGTATGATTCGAGCGCGGTGTCGGCCTGCCCGACGATCTTGTTCCGGATAACGTTTAATATGCCAAAATATCGTGGAGTCCCCTTAGACCCTTCGTACAAATTTAAGATACGTTCCACACTCTTTTTCCAGGAACTGAACTCTCCAGGAGCTCCTGAAAATTCTCGCAAGCTCTTTACAACGTCGGGAATCCTGTCCATATCGGCAAGATTCCCTAGTTGATCGGCATTGATACCCTGGTCTGTTTCAGGGAGAAAAATTACGTTAGGGTTCAAGATGGAATTGACAATCCTGGGGCACTCCGTAGAAAGGATACGTGAAATCATGGCCTCAATCTGAGGTTGTAAATTTACAATGGGAGGGTTTGGACCATCGGCAGGCTCCGCGATGGGCAGCGGAACGTTAGCGGGCGCAGCATCACGAGGAGCCTCATCAATGCGGAACCGAGCTGGTTTGATCAAATTTTCGTTCCGGGACATTTTCACGGGAATCAGAGAAATCGGAGAACGCAATCGAAGAAACACAAAATCAACTCGATATTGAATCTTGCAATCGATCTAGACAAAGTGACAAGTTGCGGATTCACAATTTCTATTCACTTTCCGAGAGCTTTCAAAATTATCGGAACGAGTGAGAAACTTCAAAAAGAATTCTTTACTTCAAGGAAAACCTCTGTTCAACAGAAAGGGAAGGCCTTTACTGATATATTTAATTATTATTATCAATTAAACGCACACTATATATATTTTCCACAATATTTTTTCACAATGCACGATTTTTCAATATGATCACTTAAAAAATTTTTTTGAATGAAATTATAAATATTACAATAAAATAAATTTCCTTAGCATAGTTTGTGGCTGGAGCGGCTGTCAGCAGAACTGACTCCTTTTTTCCCACGCTGGAGATACTCGGGGGCCTCTTTTCACCAGCACTAACCGGGGTTCACGTTTTGTAAATTTTTGGAAACCGCGTACGCGTTCGTACCACTGTTCGTTGATTCCTTGATGATCTGCACGGATACTTTTGTCAACTTTCGCGGATACTTCGTATACGGGTCCCTGCTCGGGCGCCAGTTAAAAACCACCGGGTTATTTTAATGAACTGTATTTTGTCATATGTATTCGACAAGATGGCAAGTTAATTACTGAAAAATTCTATTATCATCTAATTACATTTATAGTGTTGATGGATGGATGATGGGTGTTGGATGTTCCCACGTACAGATGAATGTTCTCGCGTACAGCTGCAACTTCTTCTTGGTAGCTCTGGAACATGATCCCACAGGTGGACATGGGAAAGATATCGGACATATTCGTAGATCTCTTCATTAGAAATCTATCGTGTGAAACGATGAATTGTTGGTATCATGGTATTAGTATCATGTTAGCGGGAATTCCATGTGGACGTGGGAAATATAATTATGTTTTGGTTTTTAGTGCATGATTGTTAACATATACATATGACTCATACGTTGATCAATTAAAATACAAATTAAATGGATCGTTCCAAATAGCTAAGGAAAACATTCTGAAATCAAAAAAGGCAAGCAAAACCTACTACGACAAGAAAATCCATAACCCACAATATAAGAAAGGAGACCGTGTCTTGATGAAAAATAATAGCAACAAACCCGGAACATCCAAGAAACTGTCTCCCAACTGGAAAGGTCCTTACGAAATAACTAAAATCTGCGACAATGACAAGAACATAGTAATTAAACTCAAACATAATAAGCATCTTAAAGTACACACCAATCAATTGAAACCAACTTCTATTCCAAAATGCTCTTCCTAATCTCTCACAGTCTTTTATTCATTCAGGAACTTGAGGAGACTTCAGTGAAAATATGTACTTCATTAAGAATATTTTATTAAAGAACTATTATGCAAAGGATTGTAAAACCGTTATCTCTTACAGGATGATTTTTCCCGTAATAATCCTATATAGCTGCATATATTTGCTCCAAATTCAAGCCAATGTGGAATACGAAGTTAAGAAGATAGAAAGCGGAAGCGGTTTATTTTATGAACACCTCGGAACAGCTAAAATCTACTCAGAATATTTTAAAATAGTCACTCATATTGAAATTCACTCATATAGTGGTCTAATTAAGAGAATGGCAAAACAATCCTTTCAACTTTGTGATAAAATCACAAAAGAACATGTAAAACTATTCTGTACGCAAAATTCTAATATTTTTAATGTAAAAATGCCGGAAATCCGTAACAAAAAAGAATCAGTTAAAGCAATGTTAGGAAATCCTAAATCGGGAAGAGGAATATTGAACACCGTAGGTTCAATATCAAAATACTTATTCGGAACCATGGATTCCAATGATGCTGAGTATTATGACAGCATCATCAACAAAGTCGAACACGATGAATCCAACTGCAACTCCTTATAAAGGATCAAATAAATGTTGTTAAAACCACCATTACAAACTTCAACAGTACAATTTCCCAACTAAAATTATCAGAAAAGGAGCTTAACAGAAACATAGATAAATTCAATAAATTTTTAAAAGAACAAAATAATTTCAATTCTCAAACAGATTTGAATCAGGAAATAATTGAACATTTGAGTATTCTTACATTCCTTTTAAACGAAATCGACTTGAAGTTCGAGGAAGTGATAGACATTCTCATGGCAGCAAGGAAAAATATCCTTCATCCTAGTCTCATCAGCCCCTGTAGATTAATTGCAGAATTTCAGAAATTCAATCATTACATTAAAAATGGCCTCGATTATGCTATCAAGCCCGATATAAAAAATATCAACCAAATTCTGGACATTATCCGTATACAGTATTCATTTAAAAAACAGCGAATGATCTTCGTTCTATCCTTTCCATTAGTTGATAACACTGATTTTAATCTATATCATTTGATACCTTTACCCATACCTCATGCCGAACAAAAATCTTACGCTTATATCGATCCAAGCTTTAAGTATTTGGCTATCTCCTCAAATAAATTACAGTATGCCCAATTTCAAACAATTGACTCCTGTAAACAAGTAGAGTACGACCAATATATATGCGAAAACTATATCATCTATTCAACACTAAATAAACCTATTTGTGAGATATCTTTGCTTACCAAAATAAACAGGAAAATACCAATTGATTGTGCAACTAAATTTTTAACCGGAAAATTAGAAATCTGGCAAAATCTCGTGAATAATAATTGGATATTTGTAATAAGCGAACCACATACGCTTACAATCCAATGTAATGACACGATTAAGGACATAGAAAGGTCAAAAACCGGAATCTAAACTCTCGCAAAAGGCTGCAAAGCTTATTCGGCACAAACGCAACTGCTTACTCATAACGAGATAATCTCATATTATGAAAATATAGTCCCTAAATTAAATATCATCGAAGATGACTGTTGTGAGGAGAATAAAATCAACAAAACAGATTTTAACTATTATCTAGAGCAGATTCATTTATCGAACATTAAGTTGGATGATTTAAATATTGCATCTCATAAACTCGATGATTTAAATGAGCAAGTCAACAGACTGCACAACCAGCCTCATTTCTATAGATATGGAACCCTGTATAAATACTCGTACATTATAGCAATAATATCAGTTCTTGTTCTTGGATATATTCTCTACAAACTTTATAAATGTCTAAAACCGATTCTCCCGAATTATATGAGAATCGACCGTGGTTGTTGTTGCCGAGCTATCACTATAAATCAGTATAATTCACCTATTTCTTCGCCAAGACATCATGTTCAAAAAGAACTTACCTCTGTACCTGATGACTTACCTGCAATCCTATCTCAAGAAACCGTTCCACTGCGGATTTCAAAATCAAAATCTAGATGCAGATCCTCCGTGGGGAAACTTAACCACGACGAACTTTAAATTAAAAAGATGAATTCGTCTTTTCTAAGGGGGGTGTTGTTATGGACCCCATACTCCATTTACTCTCCTACCAATGTATTTTCATTAGCCACAGTGACCCCATACTTACCTTCGTTCTTGACATTCAATATTGCAAGCCAGCAAATGCCTCCATTAACTAAACTCATCTAATATTCACATCAAATCCATAAATAATAATCGATTCTTAGAAATTCACATTCCCAAATCTAATAATTTCCAGAAAGATAAACAATGCCGAATACTGGAAACAATGTATCCAAAAGTACCAACGTCCCATACGAAAGATTATATTTTTGCGACGTTTGCAAATCCAATCAGCACAATTCGCCAAATTGTGTTTACAATAAGCCTCGCGACATATCATCAAATTCTACGCGAAAGTAATATATCTCAAGTAGATTCGTACCAAAGTTAATAAACAAATCGAAGCAAATTAATCTCGCGAAATTAATACTTTTATAAACAATCTGGGAAGTGGAATTTGCGTGCGGAATTGTTAAATTCAAATATATTGTGAAATAGAATTTTGTAAACATTAAAGCCCTATAAAAGGGCCATATGAAATTGTAAGTTTGAGAGTTGAAATAGTGCTGCCCGAAGTTATTGCTCAAAGTATTGTTCAAAGTATTGTTCAAAGTATTGTTCAAAGTATTGTTTCAAAGTATTGTTCAAAGTGAAATTGTTGAAACTATTTAAGGAAGGAATTGTATCTATATTGTGCAAGAATAAACAATAGTGTAAATAAAGAATTGTTCAAAATAATTGTGCATTAGTGATTTTCTTGAGGCATCCATAACATATCTATCGGAAGCTGTCGAATCAATCCAGCGCAAGTTCACACGCACTCTCTTATATAAATATAACCTTTCGTATCGCTCCTACAGTGAACGTCTAAATTTCCTTCATATCTCACCTCTCGACATTAAAAGACAATTTTTAGATTTATGCTTCCTTTTTAAGCTCTCCAGAGGCCCCTTAGCATCGGGCCTATGCAATGCATTACATGCACGTGCGCCATTGAGGACACGATCATCCGATCACTTTATCGTTCCATTTGCAAAAACCGACGCGTACCTGTACTCGCCTTTGGTGCGATCTATAAGAGCCTACAATAATCTTCAGGTTGGTCCTCCACCGCATTCTTTGCGAATTTTTAAATCAACAGTACGGAATGCTCTCAATATTAATGGTTAACGTAGCCTTCTTTTTTAATTTTGTTTTTGTATTTTCTTTATTTTCGCCTATTTTGTAATTGGATTAAGTAAATCTGTAAATAGGATTTTCTAAATAAATAAATAAATGCAATATTGAGGGCATTTAAAATAATAGAAATAGTAAAGTCACCTGACAAGGTTTTAGTTTTCTCGAAGGAGCTTCAGGTTCTTGAGTTTAAGAAACATTTTTTGTCTTATTTAATTGGCGAAGAGACATGTTTTTATTTGTTGGAAATCGAAAATATCAAGTATCCTCCTGTTCATCTATATACAGTGAATGGTCAGAAGATTCTGAGACCCAAAGTTTTTTTTTAGTTCTTAAGTCAAACCTTATCAAATGTAATAAATATTTCATTCAAGTGAATAAACATGTCGCTAAGTTGCACACCATTAATTGATTTATGTAAAATGTTTATCTTATAAACGAGGAAAGTTTTATTTGAATGTATATAGAAAAAAATAAATGTTTTTGAACTTGATAAATTTTATTTGATTCAAGCAACGGGGAAATATGGACTAAGTATAACATGAAATAAAATGAAATAAAAGTCTATTCAACTTGAGAAAGCAAAGTGTTTAATTGGAATAGTAAATTCTTTGAATTCAGAAAATATGTTCATCCATTATTAGAAAAATCTTACTTCAGATTGAGTAAGTTTTACCCAAAATGAACATAATCATATTACTTCAAAGTAAGCAAATCTACTTCTATCATTCGAAGAAATTTTTTTTGGCGCCATATCGTTATCAATTTTCTTTGAAGTAATGTACATTTGTTTTCAGCAGAGGGAAATATTTTTCTGAGTGAGGAAATGGGATTAAAGTATATCGTTAAAATAACGCCATATATGAATAAAAAAAAGACTGATTTAAACTTTTATGTTTTAAAACTTAAACCAAATGCCAACATTACAGGCTACATTAAAACAAAGTACCTATTAAATCAAAAAGTAACCATAGAGAAACTTATTAGACCTAACTTGATACAATGCTATAAATGTCAAAGAATTGGGCATGTAGCAATTAACTGCCAAATGAGAGATACGTGTGTAAAATGCATGGGGGACATAATACAAAAGACCTACCTTTTTATGAAATCAGGAAGCCTTAAATCCAATTCAGTGATGAGTTAAATTTAAATGTATATTGGCCCTAAGTGCAGTTTAAGGCCGTTTTTGATGCAAGAAGGCCCTACTAAACAAATAAATACTAAAAACACCCGTAATCCACAAAGAGTTGTACTTAGGGCCTTCACTCTTCAAATTAAGCTTGCTATCAAGAAATTAGGGCCTTCCTTTGTAATACACTGATGCGCGGCGGTTTTTGGAGTTGGGGCCTCCTTTCATCAAACATGTAAACGTGACTGATTTAGTTTTTGCCCTTTTGTAGCAGCGCTGCTTGCAGCAGTCAGTACCTACAAGTGTACCAAATTGAGTGCAAAATTTCAGTTCTGTGTTATTTAGTTGTTCCATCTATAAGTGCTAATTAATATGATCAAGTTTTCTTCAAGCACATCATTGATTATTTTGTTATATACATCGAAACTTCAGGTAATTTCATTAACCTAATGTTTCTTTACTTAAAATTTTCTCATGTTACTAAATCGTCGGCTTAGTATTAAAACCTCCTAAGTCCGAGTTTCAAAAATTTAAAAACCTTCTAAGCTTCAAAATAAAAGTAAAATATCATTATGGAGTTTCCATGAAACCCATTCAAAAATAATCAATGTTAAAATAAACATCCGGTAGGAATGAGCCAATTTGAGTGTTTTAACTCTATATAAAAGAATGTTTCGCAGTTTTAAAATATTTTCGTGTAGACATAGGTTCTTTCTTAGTAAGCCGATGAATTGTTAACAATTTTTTTTTTTTTTGTGTTTTCTGGCCTTGAACCTCAAGAAACAGTACCTTCAACTGTTTTTTTTATCTGTCTTATCTTTTACATCAGTTCTGACGATCATGCATTACATAATTTTTCAATTTGTGGCTTAATCAGTATTTCTATTTTTTAAGACGCTGAAGTAACGAATAATGCCCGGAGGTTACTTATCAAGAGGAGCTTTTATGCTGTCAATGTTGTCTGAGAAAAAACAACTACTTAACAATCATGCTAAGAATAAATTTGAATTCAATTAAATAAGGAACCGCAATCAACGTCAAATGCTTGCATATAGATCAAAATTCCCTCAACCTCACAGGATGGGAAAGAAAATGAAGTTAACAAAATACTTGAAGTCATTGGCCCTCCATATTGTCTTCAGCCCGAGGAAACTTTCAGTAATAATATACCTCAAAAAGGAAAAATTGACAACAGCATTAGTGAAGAGATTTTTTTCTTAAATGAAGAACAGCAATCAATATTGGGCAATTCTAAATTTAATACAAATTCCTCAAAAATAAATGAAGAAGATGAAAGCACACTGATTTACACAACACTGGAGGTTTTTGTTCCATCAAATTCTGATGAGCTAATTAAAGTTGAAAATGATCCAATGTGGAACGAAATAGAAAATGTTAACGATGGTAAAGCTGTAAACACTACTGTACTTCAAAAAGACGAACAGGGACAAGAAGAGGAACAAGAAGAAGAACAACAACAAGACTAAGATGATCTTGGTATTACAAAAAGGGGAACGAAAAGAGTAAGGATGAAAAAAAGTACAACTCCAAGAGAAAAAGCACAAAACAGAATCAAAAAGTTAAAAGAAAACCATCCCCCACGTATACCTTGTGGTGACAAATGTCGCTACAAATGCAGCATAAGGTTTTCGGAAGAGTGGCGAAGTCAATGCAACACCGAATTTCGGAATAAAAACTTCACAGAAAGACGGAACTTTATCTTGTTGTGTGCCACTAAGCTCCCGGTGAAGAGACGTCGGGGTGAATCGGAAACTAGAAATAATTCGTTTCGATATTTTTTCAATGACAAAGAAGGAGAAAGAGTCAGGGTATGTAAATGGGTTTTTCTTACTACTCTTGGGTTTTCTAAAGAAAACAACTCAGTTATTTATGACACTTAAACTTCTATTGGTATGATGTCATGTTCGACTGACAAACGGGGAAAGCATTCTAATCCTAAGAAAATTGACAGGACTGTTATTATAAATCATATAGAGCTACAATCCAAGTATTGCTCACTACAGAAGGGAACATGCTCCAAATCGACGATACCTCCCAAATGATGTGACCATCCAAAGTATTTATGATGATTTTATGCGACCCAAAGACTCTTGCGACTGTTCTTATGATTTATATAGGAAGGTTGTTAATGAGCTGAACATATCGTTTACGAAACTCGGTCATGAAGAATGTAGCATGTGCTTCAAGTTCAAGGAACACGACAAAGACCATAACAAAGAAAATTTATCACTAAACTGTGAGACTTGCATTCATTGGAAATGCCACATTGTGAAGGTTGAAAAATCAAGGAGCCTCTATAAAGAACATGCTAAGCTACAGCCTCACGCTGACACCTTATACTTTTGTGCTGACTTGCAGAAGGTGATTATGTTGCCAAGGATGGATTCCTTCAAAGAAGTCGTGTTTACTCGAAAAATGGTAGTGTACAATGAAAGTTTTGTACCTATTGGTAACAAAAAGAAGACTACACCTCTCGCAATCTTGTGGCATGAGGCAATAAGTGGGAGAAAAAACAGAAGACATCTTAAATGCATTTTATTCATTTTTTAATCATTTCAGAGATGTGAAGCATATCTGTCTTTGGCTTGATAATTGTTCAGCACAAAACAAAAATTGGACTCTCTTCACCTTTTTGGTCTACCTTGTAAATTATCGCCCACAGATTTCTGTGGAAACCATTGACATCTTTTACTTCGAACCAGGTCATACGTTTATGACTGCTGACTCCTTTCACCATCAAGTTGAATTGGCTATGAAGCACAGTGGAAAGGTTTATGACTTCCAGGATTTTGTTAATTGTGTTCAACAAGCAAACTCAGGAAATGTAGACACAAAAGAACTAAAGGTTGGGGACCTTTTCACGTGGAAAGACTGCAGTTCGAAACAAAAGCTCAAGTTTCGAGGTGACAACATACCTTACCTGGTAGATGTTGTTAAGTTAAGAGTTGAACGAGGAACTATAAATCTTTTATATTCTACCAAATATGAAGAACCTTGTTCAAAAGTCTTGAATTTCTTACAAGCCAAATACATCAAGAACTTTCCCATTCCTAAGAAAATTGATAATGTGCGAGGATTCAACCGAGCAAAGAAAAATGAAATAGTTGGAAAATTATGCCCACTTATGCCATCTAACCGCCGCGAATTATGAAGGAGCATCCAAGAGTCGGAAGAACCTGACTTAATTAACATTGACGCATAATGAAAGACTGATAATGAACAAGTTTCATGAGTGCTGTAATATGTAGATGAATTAAATTTATGTTAAATAAAAGCTCATAATTATTGCATGTGTTTTTTTTATGATATCTCACAGTTTTAAAAGTTGTTCTATCCAAAGCTATTCTTTAGTGTTGGTAAAAAAAGGTGCAGCTCCCATACTAGGAGTTAGGGCTTTTCCATTCCGTGCATCACGGCAGCAAACTTTAAAATATAAAGCCCTGAATCCATTTATTCTAAGTAAAAATTAAAAGTTAATTATATTAACATCACCATAAAGTCGAGAATATTAATATGACAATTTCTACACATCAATAGCCACTTAAAGTATTAAAACTTTGATGCAGGTCAAGAATTTGTTTTTCTTATTTCCTGTAAAGTTTTGTTTTTCGGAGATAGGGCTTTCTTTGTTATGGGGGCAGAATATATGGCAGGAAATACTGGAAAAGAAACGAACGCAAAGGCAGAAAATAATAACTGAAAAAGAAGATAGGGTTAGAAGTATTAGAACAGAAAACGTATCTTTTGCACAGGCAACTAGGGGAAATAGTGATGAAACCCTTCGAGAATTCTTAGATAAAGTAGCTAGAGAATGTTAAGGGTATGATTTTGAAGAAAACATGGGGAAAATTAGAGATTTCACGGAAAAATATTAACAAATGAAAACTATACAAGAAAAAAGGAAAACCTTTTTGCAATTTAAATTGGATATGGATTTAAAGGAAATTAGGCAATCAACATGAGTACAAATGTAAAGATCATATCGTTAAATGAGAGGTCAATAGTGGCATTAACACGAATTAGAAACCTTTATCAAATGGCATAAGCCCCATATTATGCTATTACAGGAAACGAACTTAAAGAAAAGGCATAAACTGCCGTGCTAAGCGCAAAAGCGGTATCTCAAAAAATTTTTATTGCATCGAATAGCTTTTTATTGCATCGAATAGCTTAAAAAACTGCGCATCTAATCAACTTAGCCAAATATCCTTATCTCATGCAGAAATATAAAAAAAAACCTTAAAAAAGTTTTCCCTATCTCAGTTTTAACTGCAATCACTAAGGTAATTAAGGGTATATCAATTATACGTAGGCAAATAGCGGAATATTTTAATACCGCTAAAACCCTGAAATCAAGGCGAAAATTCCTTGCCATTTTCCTAAGCTGATAAGCGGCAAATATGATGCGTGAGGCAAATACTGAGTTACCGCTATGCCGCTGATTATATTTAGCCCTTAGTGGTCGGTAAAACGCTTTGACTAATTGAGTTGCCGCTGCAGCAGCGAATAGAATCGAACCTTATAAGGTTTGATTATTACGATCGGATTTCTAATTCATGTACATTTTTCGGATGAAAGTTCCTGTTATTTCTAGTTTGTTTTGATAGGAAGCAGAAGTTTCCTTCAATTCTTGTGAAATTCAAAAGAAAAACAGTGGATTAAAGTGTTCAGTTGTTTAATTTCGAGTCCTATTATTTATATTAGTTAGATGATTATTTTTATAAAGGTAGAAAAAGTTCAGTTTTGATGAAATTTTTGTGTTGTTGTGCAGATAATTTATCGTTTGAGTTCATACAGCTTTCTTATGTATCTCTATTTGGAAAAAAAACCTTGAAAAAGAGTTGAGGTACACGGCATATCATCTAGAAATTGAACTTTATTTGCCAGGCAATTACATACCGGACTCCTCATCGCTGGTGCAAAGCTGCGCAGCTACCGTCGCGCCAGTGATGATCATACTTATTATTAGTAGTTTATGCTACGTAGGTGCATGTGATGCTACGTAGGTGCATGTGATGCTACGTAGGTGCATGTGATGATTTAAATATATATAATTAATTTATATTTTGTCACTGTGTAAAAATGTTGATTGTTCTTAACAAAACAATCCAATTATAGAAAACATTTGCTGTTGCAGAGAAACGATGTCGCAAAGAAATACAAAAATGATGATGCTGTTAGCACAAAACAACAATTCATTGAGAGACAGATTGAAGGATTCGAAGAAATTAAATCATAATATTCGAAATATCGACCCCGACTTTTTCCCTAGTAACGACTATGATTCTGATAATGATCGTCCATTTTTAAGATACGACAGGGCACACGAATCACAGGCACAGATAAATCAATTGTCAAACTATTCTCACTTTGAAGATTTAAAGTTTTTATCGGGGCCATCTACGTCAAAAGTTCAATATTTCAGTCAACAACAAGAGGGTCAGAATTTCGCAAACTTAGATAACATATCCACAAAATCTTACATTACATTAACAACAGCTGTGCCGATTATTGAAAATAATGATTTAACTCCAATAGCATCGCTAGCAGTTTCTACAAAAAAAAATTCAGACAAAAATTTTCTTGATTTAGATGATCCTAGTACAGTGCCTTTCATTACATATACCGCAAATGATCAACAAAAATCTTGTTTTTTTTTTTCAAAATGATGCAGACCAATTAACAACAACTATTACCAAAAACACAATTCATACTTCTGACACTCTGATAAATAACGGCAATGTTCCAGTTGCTGGTCATGAGGATTCAGTTAAGTCTTGATCCAGAGGAAATGAATTTATGAGGACCACTCATTTTCAAGACACTGAGTATGTCGAACAAAATGAAATGATTACTGATAACAATGCGCCAGATTCCATAGCTTATACTAAAACAGGCACAATAAGAAAAAGAAAGAAATACGATCAACCACTTAAGGTTAGAGAAGAAGCAAAAAAAAAAACGAGTTAAGGAGAAACATGGCGTGAAACCACCTTGTCCAGCTTCCTGCAAAAAGCGATGTTTCCAAAATATTGGTGAGGGTCTGCGAAAAAATATAAATGAAACCTTTTGGAGTTTGACTGAAAAAGAGAGGAAAGCTTTTATGCTGCATCATACTTCAGCACAACCCGGGAAACAAAGAACAGTAGCAAAACCTGAAAGTGGGGACTATAGAAAAAAAAATCAGCTATAATTATTTACTGAAAGACGGAACTGGTTCTACGTATGCAGTATGCAAAACTTTTTTTTTGGCGACTTTGGGTTACAAATCAGGTAATGATAAACCTTTACAGACTGCGTTGGGTAATTTAACGGACACGGTTGCACCACCAATAGACAGGAGAATGGGAGCAACTCCTCACAATAAAATGGACGCTAATCCTATTAAGGAACATATAATGAGCCTCGAGCCTAGCATTTCTCATTACCGACGTGAGCATGCCCCCAACCGTTTATACTTGCCCAGTGATATGACAATCACAGCCTTGCACAAAGATTTTTTAGAAAAAAAACCCTCCTACAACATCTCTTACGACAAATACCGTGAAGTGGTCCGGGAATTAAATATTTCTTTTGTTAAACTCGGTCATGAAGAATGTGAGGAGTGTGAAGAATTTCGTCTGCACGATAAAACACATACCAAAGAAAATCTTCAAGAAGACTGTTTAGGATGCACTAAGTGGGCAAGCCACAACGAACGGGCAAACAAATCAAGAGAGCAATATAAATTAGACTGTGTGGTAAATAATACTGAAACAATTATATATTCTGTCGACTTACAAAAGGTTATCATGCTACACAGGATTGATATGGTTAAAACGACTATTTTTACCCACAAGATAGTTGTTTACAACGAAAGTTTTGTGCCAACTGGTAAAGGCCAGAAAAACTGCTGTGTTGTTCCAGTACTGTGGCATGAAGGATTATTTGGACGCTCCAAAGATGAAATCATTAGTGCATATTAACATTTTTTTATCTTTCACCGAGATAAAAAAAATATCATACTGTGGGTTGATGATTGTTCATCACAGAACAAGAATTGGACATTTTTTCTTTCTTAATCTTCATTGTCAATTCAAATGATATTAACGCCGACAAGATTATCATTAAATTTTTTGAACCAGGGCACACATTCATGTCGGCCGACAGCTTCCATCATAGGGTCGAACTGGCAATGAAGCGTATGAAAAATAAAATATACGATTTCGCAGACTTTTCTCAATGCAGGTAAAAACGTAAAATCCAAGGAGATGACGACAGAAGACTTTTATAACTGGGAAGATTACATGACACAGTATCAACTTTCACGAATAAACCCGCGTCCATACATCAGTGAAATGGTTCAAGTACAAGTCCATCGAGGCAGTTGGGATCTGACGTACAGAACTGGATTCGATAAAGACCCTATTACGGCTAGGATAATTGGAAATAAAATTATGAAAACTCAAGTTTTACCGCCACCGAAGAAGATAACTTCACCAAATGGTATTTCCAAAGAAAAAAAAAGAAAATATTTTGAAATCTCTACAAAATATTATACCACAAAATAGAATGTCCTTTTGGAAAGAACTCTCTATTTCATCTACTGAGATTTTATAGAAAACGTTTCTTCTTTAAATATATACGTGTGTAATAGTAAATAAGTACAATAAAAGAACTTAAAAATGTAGTTGGATTAAATTTTTTTGTTTAAATAATATGTATTTTATTTAATAACAAATTCTTATTTTTTTGTATGAAGACTTGTACGAGAAGAATTAGCAAAAAAGCGGTAACTCAATTCCTAATTATATATATACTAAGCAGGATGGCAGTATCTCATGAAAATGGTGTATACACATGCATTTTTGATATTTTGACCATATGACAAAATAATATAACCAACATTTAGTCTTAATTCCATTTAATAAGTAAAAAAATTAAGCTCTAAGGTAAAGGAAAAACTAAATTTACAAAACATCAATTTTCTCGAAAATCACTTTTACTGAGACACCGCTTTTGCACTTAGCAGGGCAGTAAAGTTTACTTTAAAAATTATGAACTTATAAGAGGAGATGATGAAAAGTCAACAACAGCAATAATGATAAGGAATAACATACAATATAGGAAGAAAACTATATCTGATAAAAAAAGCGGACTTAACAATTCTTGAAGCTAAGTTACAAAACGGATGGCTTGCTATAGGGTCGGTTTACGTCAGAAAAAAGGAACTAATTAAAGGCGACTTGGATAAAATTCATGACTTTGCATCAAATTATGAAGCTGCAATAATTGGAGGTGACTTTAACTCCAGAAACTGCGAATGGGGAGACTATTTGGAAAATGAAAATGGTCGAAAACTAAAACACTGGATGGATACGAATAGCAATACTCGTATATATAGAATTAAAATGTTTCACTCTAGACTTCCTAGCAGAATTGGAACAAATACATACTCTTTCATAGACCTCTTTATGGTTACTGAAAACTTAATTACGGAAACATTAATGAATGATCGCTTTTTAAAAACTATCGAATTTGAATCGGATCACAGAGCCATTGAAATAAATATTAAACCTGGTCAATTCCATACCAAAGAACTAATATACATAACAGACTATAGTAAAGCAAATTGGAAAACATTTAAAAAAGAAATATCAAAGGAAATAGGAACAAACCTACCACCGGCAGACAGGAACTTAGACATACAAGAAATAGAAGAACATATTATTAAAACTAATAAAATAATTGAGGATGCAATTAAAAAAATATTCCGAAATAAAAAATAAAACGAGATAGTTGTATGAAACTTGATGATATAACATTAAACATAATTGCGGAAAAGAAATCAATAAGAAGAAAATATTATAAAGCAGGAAGAACAGATATAATACTTAAGGCGCCGTATGTTCGGTTGGAAAATTCAAAATCCTTCCTAGTTCGCTTTGAACTGATTTCGTATGCATGGATTTTCCCCTCAAACTGATATGCATATTCGCACAAGGTCGGGAACAATCGTTTGAGTGATAGATTGCCCAAACTGATGCCAACAAAAAATGTAACGAAGGAATCGATAAGGAAAATATCACTGGTAGCATGAATTTGACTGAATCTATTAATGGAATTTGAATCGGTTATTTCAGGAACCCCATAAGTTACTTTTTTCGAATTTTACTTTTTGTTATAAATCCACAACCAAGCCCAAGACTCACCATTTTATAGAGAAACAACATTAGTTCAGCCCTCCCATGGGCAGTTGTGGATGTTTCCAGTTTCCGTTTAGTGCAGACATCCCATAAGTCACTGACTTATGGGGTTTCTCCTCTTCAACAACTGCAGCGTTAGTAGGCACTTGCTACAACATTATTGTTGTTTTACGGAGGCAAATACAATCAGTCTGTTGACGTCGTTATAGGATGCTAGTGACATTAATCAAACAAAAGTGGTTTTTGTAATAGTTCTGTTATCGTGACCATTTTTTTATTTTTCTAATATACAAAAATTTGAATATCTATCAAAAATGAGTGAAAGTAGTGTGACTGACGGTGAAAACAACATTGATACTCCACGGCGGAAAAAAAGGGGCATTAAAAAGGCCAAACGAATACAGAAGGGAAGTTATTAAAAACGTAAGAGTAAAGGGAGTTGAATATGAAAGTTATAGCGGTAAAATTATTCATGCAATATTACCACCATCGACTGAAGATTGCATGTAAGTACTTTACCATTTTTCGAAAAGTAAATAGTTTTACAATTTACTCATACATCAGTCTGAAGTGAATACTCGTATTCTTGTCTTTCAGGTGTAGAAAAAAATGCATGTCAGTTTTTTTAGTCGACGAGAAGAAGCAGATTTTTGAACGGTTTAGAGATCTAAACACAAAAACTGAGCAAGACTGCTATTTGCAAGGACTCATTTCAGTAAGTGAAGTGAAACAACGGCGTCGAAGAAAGAACCATGTAGAGTCATCAAAGCCAGATAGAGGTAACAGCTATGTTTATTCAATTAACACACAGAATCAGAAAGTTGTTGTTTGCAAAAAAGCCTTTTGCTACTTATATGGAATATCTTTTGAGAGAGTCAGAAGACTTTGCTCTTTGCTTAGCGTAGGGCAATCACCAATCGACAAACGAGGGAAGTGTCTCTGGTAATACAATTCCTGGAATTATAACGGATGCTATTCGCGAACACATTAACTCCTTCCCCTCTAAAATAGCTCATTATACTACCCAAGAGAAGGCTTACTTAAGTGAGAAACTTGACATTACCATAATGTACAATATGTTCAAACAAAAATTTCGTGAACATGAAAGAGCTAAGTACTCATATTATAGGAAAGTTTTTAAGGAAGACTTTGATCTGTCTTTCGGTAGACCACAAGTAGATACATGCTGTACCTGCGAGGAACTGTCCGTCAAAATACAAAGCAACGTATTAAATGACTGTGCAAAGAGAGTTGCAGCTGCTGAAAAATTAGTTCATTTACGCCGAGCCAAAAAATTTTCACAGCAGATGAATATTGTTGCAGAAATAATAAAGTCAAATGAAGAAGTTGGTGCTATTGCAACTGACTACATGCAAAATCTACAATTACCACATATTCCCGTGCAAGAAGTTTTTTATCTTCGCCAGATAACAGTGAGCGTTTTTTGTATTCACGATCTAAAAAATGGACAAGCAACATTATTTTTTTATCATGAAGATCAAGGTACAAAGGGACCTAATGAGGTGTGTTCGTTTCTTATGCGGTATTTCACGGAAAACATGAAGTCGATAAAATACCTACATGTTTTTTCCGATGGGTGTGGTGGCCAAAACAAAAATCATACTGTACTTAGATTTTTCTCTGCTTTGGTCTCTTTGGAAAAGTTCAAGACTATTGATCGCTACTTTCCTATTAGAGGACACTCGTTCCTACCCTGTGATTGGGATTTTGCAGTGCTCAAAAGAAAAATAAAAAGAACAGAACGAATATACACGATAGAGGAGTATGAACTTTTGATAAAGTCATCATGTAAAAATAGCCGTTTTTCTGTAGTGAAGGTAAGAGCTGAAGACGTGGTTGACTACAAAAATTGGTGGCCTCAGTATTACAGAAAGACAATGCTGTCTGTGGAATCTGCTGGTAGAAACACTCCAAGAGACAGCAAGGTTCAGCTAAAAATCAGCCAATTTATGCATATTTCACACTCTTATATGCACAAAACTTTGTTAAAGCATACCCGTTTATTAACTCCATAGTCACGCACACCTTCAGATTGAGCAACAATAACAGAACGCCACTAAAACTTCCCGAAACATTATCGTACTCCAATGGAAAGATACCAATCAATCATAAAAAAATTGCAGATATAAGAAAACTAGAATCCTATATACCGGATGATGATAAAATTAAGTCCTTTTACACCGAAATATTCAACTTGCCACAACAACAAGCACCACAATGAGTGATGAGGACGACTGAATGCTGAGTTTAACCTTTTTTGTCTTGTTTTATTTCTTTGACATTCTAATATTGATAATGCATGTACAATAAATGCAATTTTCTAAAGTATTTTTGTTTTTTATTTCACTCATGAATGATAAATATTGATTTTCTATGCAAATTACTCAGTGTATTTCAGAAACAACATAAGTCATTCAACTTTGAAAGTCACCCAAACCGAAATGAAAAACCACAAAAATTCAGTAACTAGTATTTAATATGTATTTAACCTATAGGAATCTACTCCAGTTAAAATATTTGGAATTTAAAAATTTAGATTGAAATGAATCAGTTTTTTTTAATTTCCCAAAAGTCAGGGTCATTTGACTTATGGGGTTTCTGAAATAACCGGTTCATTTATGAGTTCAGTTTTGTTGATTTGTGTCATGTTGGAGATTGGTGAAATAGTTCAGCCTATAAAAAAGGTTTATTGTTAGGTTTGCATAATAGTTGGTGATGAATAAATTTTTTGAATTTATATATTTATGTGAACAAATTTAAGCCGTAAAATATTAGAAACTTGATTAAAAATATTATTTTACGTTTCTATTAGCTTGGAAGTAAAAATATTTCTATCATTTTATTTGAATTTTAAAGAAGTAAGGTAGACAATTCAAGACTATCCGTAAAATCAAACTTCATTTTGTCAGTTATTGTTTTGTTTAGAGGGTCAGTTATTTTATTTCTCTTATTTAGGTTTTGAAAAATAATTTGACAAAACCCAGCTTAAAACGGTGTCCATCTGTCCGTCTGTCACTGCCATTGGCGTAGCAAAGGGAGGGGGGCAGGTGGGCCTGGCCCACCTTAGAATCTTCCTGGCCCACCCTAGAATATTAGCTGTTAATGCACAATGAGCAAATTAGTTTACGATAATCTACATCAACATAGGAAGTTGTTAAAATTTTTCAAAAAGTCGCGTCGATCAGTTTTGCTATGAACAGTACTCAAATTATTCTGCCGCCCAATGGAATGCAACACACATACCATTATTGACTAGGTGCATGGATTGTGCAGCCGTGGCGCTGGCCGCGCATCGGAATCAGTCATTCCAAAGCAAACACAAAACGCAACGGTGTATCTTTTTTGTGCATTGCATAAGGTAATCAGTTGAATTTTGTATCGTGCTGTGAGTTTATGTGGTACAGTGTTGACAATCTGATCTGAGGTGCTGTTGTTTATCGGAAAAGTAGTTTGATAAGGTATATCTAGTTTATTAAGATTTAATAATAATAAACAAATGAAATGTGAATGGTTTTTCTTTCTCCGCTATATGTAGTTATAATAAATCAATATAATGAAGAAATTCAAGGACATACGATGTTTTTTCAAAAATAATACAATTCAGCCGCAATCATATGACAGCGGCGAGGGTCAGGAAATCGCTTCTGGTATTAGTTCTAAGGAAGAAAGTTCCAATGAACTTTCTACATCTACAGCATGTACCAAAAGTACTGAAAATGACCTTGGATGTCGAGAAACTGAACCATCAAGGCCAGTCATAAATTTCCCTAGAAGAAAAATCGGTGACCGATTCAGATGTTTTTCGTCGAGATATTATGATGAATATCCCTGGATTGAGTACAGCATTAAAGAAGATAAAGTTTACTGTTTTGTCTGCAGAAACTTTCGTACAAAGATTTTACGCACTCAACACGAAAAATTTATTTCTAGTGGTTTTGATAATTGGAAAAAGCTAGGGAAGCGGTGCAAAAACATTGCGATTCATTTGTTCATAAACAATCGACTGAATTTCATATCGCTTTTAAACAATCACTAATTTCGGGAAGCGTACAAGATAAAATAAATACACAACATAATGCTGAAATAGCTCAAAGAAGGGAATATTTGACTAAAATAATTGAGATAATTATGTATTTGTCTCGTCAAGGACTTGCACTAAGGGGACATAGGGAAGATGTGCTTTCCCATAATAGAGGAAATTTTACGGAACTGTGTGAAATATTTTCCAAAAATGATGCCACATTTAGAAAACACTTCGACAAAAATACGAATTAGTGTTCCCCTCAAGTTCAAAATGAGATTATTACTACTGTTGCCCAAATTACGCTGCGTAAGATAGCAACGGAAGTAAGAAGTTGTGGATTTTTTTCTTTGATGGCTGATGAAGCACGATTGTTCAAAAAGGAGCAGTTGTCGATTGCAATTAGATACGCAAATAATCTAGATGTTGAGGAGCGTCTTCTAACTTTTATCGATTGCTCTACGGCACGAAATGCGCAGGGTTTGGCAACGTTTATTTTAGAAGCATTAAAAAAATGTGATCTAAATGATTTACCCGTGGTAGCGCAATCATATGACGGGGCAAGTGTTATGTCTGGTCACAACCGTGGCGTCCAAGCAATTATTAAAGAAATGTACCCAGAGGCGATATACATTCATTGCTTAGCGCATAGGTAAGTATAATTTTAGATTTCCTATGATCATGATTAATTAAAATTACGTTAGAACAGTAATATTTCATGCGCGAAAAAATTATCACAATTTTTTTCGGCTGTTTCCGATTAGGTTTGTAAAAAATAAGTAAGCATGCATATTATATTTTATTGTTCTTCGAAAAAATAGATATGTATGGAACTCATCGTCCATTGTCTTTTACAGACTTAGTAGTAGTAGATTCTTGCAACAATATTTCAACAGTCAGTGGATTCTTTAATGTCATTGAAGCGCTACATGCTCATTTTGCGCACCCACGTCTAAATGCACAACTGAAGAATATTCAGGAATCTCTTGGTGTTAGTACGAAATCAAGTCGAGAAATACATAGCCTAAGTGAAACGCGCTCGGCTTGCCGGTTCGAAAATTGCAAAGCTGTTTTAACAAACTACGATGCCATCAAAACTGCTTCAGAAGAGGAAGTGAATAACCCTAAAAAACAAAAATTCAGTAGAAGCGATAGGCCTTTTAAATTGTATTTCGAAAGCCGATTTTGTAGTTCCCTTGTTTATATGTAAATATGTTTTATCAATCATAAACATTTTGAGCAAATATTTCCAAAACAATGACGCTACATTAGGCCAAGCAGTTGATATTATAAGAAGCACTATTACTGCATTGGAGGAGGACAGAAATGATTTGGAACATTTCCAAGATATCTGGAATGAGACTCAAAAATTTTCGAACGATAACGAAATTTCTTTGGAGCCTATCAGAATCTCAAAAAAAAGAAGGCAACCAAAAAGGTTAGAAGATTTTATCGTTGACACCAGTTTGGGAAAGAGACACAACATAGACAATCTTCAATCATCAGAATCAGATGTACATGCATCTGAGTATTGGAGAACAAGCGTTTATCTACAAGTTTTAGATAATGTTGTTCGTCAATTCAAATGTAGATTCGAGAACTTACCATTTGCAGAGTCACTAAATTTTTTCATAAAGCTTGATTTCAAAAAGTCTGAAAGTTTCATTAATGCTTATAAAGACAGAATAAAAATTGATACGGATACATTGCAAGCAGAAATGACTATTATTGCGAGTATACTTGGGTATAAAAACTTGGACTTCATTTTGAAAAATTTGAAACAAGAAATTAACAAAGATTATTGTCCTAATTACTACAAATTACTCCAGGTAAGCTACCTAATTAGAACATTGGTAATTATTAATGAGCCATTTTTCCTTTCATTTCAGGTTGCTATAACAATACCTGTTAGCTCGGCCGAGTGTGAGCGCAGTTTTTCAGCCATGCGTAGAATAAAAAACTGGCTTAGATCATCAATGGATCATGAGCGATTTTCAAATTTGGCCATAATAAACATAGAAAATTCTGTAGTGAAAAATATTAGTGCAGTTGATGTGATGAATGAATTTACAAAAAAAATCGAAGAATTGCTCTTGATTAAAATTAATGTGTGATATGTGACGTTAATTTTGATATTTTGATTTTTTTTTTTTGAGGCGATAAAATATCATTTTCTCACATCATTGATATAACTCCTGATTGAAAATACCAAACAGGTCGGGTAGACAGACCTACGCTCGTGTTAGAAGGGTTTTGTACGCAAACTATGATATGTATTGCAATGATGAACATCCTGAAGATAAACTTCGATGACTTGCACATGAATACTTGTTTAAAAAAAAACCAACGTTACTTATTTTTAAGCGGCCGTCATTTTGTTGTGGCACTACTAATATTACTGATTGATCAAATCTCAAAGATATTTATAGTTATCATATAATCTGAAGTTTTCGAGAAGATCCAATCAAAACTGTAGTTTCTGGTTCGATGGAAAGCCCATATAGTAGAAAAATCATGTACAGTAGTTGTTGTAATTGGAGAAATTTAAAGTGGCTATAACCTCTGCAAATATCGATCGATTTTAATGAAACTCACAGGTTATGAGGACCTTATATAGGGCTAGCAATTTGTTGAATTTAAGGGTACCCTTGCGATTTTATGGAGGTAAACGAAAAACTCATAAATCATGCTATTTTTACCAAAGTTGAGTCGATTTTGACTTCAATGGTATTTGTGGTTGTTGTACATATAAAGGTTCACCTCCACAATTTTTTCAGATTTTTCGGATCAAAGGTATCCAATCAAATTTGTCGTACATTTGCCCTTCTCCTGCACCCCACAAAGTTGGTAAGACTGTTTTGGAAAGCTCTCATTAAGATTTTTCTTTTGACACCCCACATGCCTACCTTTGGTAAAAAAAAAAATTTTAATGGTCCCCTTCCGCTATGGGGGACCCCCCTTTAAGAACCCTTTCAATTTATTTTGATACCTGAATTTTTGAGGAGCCGTAACTTCTGATATGCCTACTAAGTTTCGTGTTTGTAGCCGCTATAGTTTCTGAGAAAAACTGCTGTGACGAACGGACGGACAGACGGATAGACGTACGGACAGACGGACAGTACCGATTTTAAAAGGTTTTGTAAAAAAAATTTTTACAAAACCCAAAAAGATATTTTCCTACACGTGAAATTTTTCAAATATTATTTTATCCATGTTATATATATATATATATATATATATATATATATATATATATATATATATATATATATATATATATATATATATATATATATATATATTTAAATATATATATATATATATATATATATATATATATATATATATATATATATATATATATATATATATGTGTGTGTATGTATACATTTTATAATATATTATATATATTATCTATGTATATATATATATACATATATATATATATATATATATATATATATATATATATATATATATATATATATATATATATATATATATATTGTATACATATATTTTACTTAGAATCTTAAATTACTATCAACAAAAGCATGGTAAACTAGTGCGATTATGTTCTTTTAGCTATCGGAAAGCTTTCCTCTACACTATGTATAAGTGGGAGCTTGTAATTTTAGGCGAAGTTGAAAATGTGGCCCACCTTAGGAAAAAATCGTTGCTACGCCTATGGTCACTGCAAGTTTTCTCGGAAACTATAGAAGCTAGAACATCAATTTTTTTAGGTAGGTCGTTAAAAAAGGTCTACTCTCATATAGATATAACCCTTAATATATATTTTTTTGTAATAAATAGCTAAAAGGTCTTGATGAAAACTTTTCAAATCAGGTTCAAAACATGCGGTTACACCATGGGGAAGTGCAGTGGAGGTTAAAACATGTGAAAAATTGGTGTCTCTCCCTTGCGTTTGTACATCCTTGAGCAACAAATCTGACAAACAAAATTATTGAGGTAGGCTTTCAGAGAACATGGGCAACAAATATCTTAGAAATTTTAGCGTGACCTTAAGGCCATTAAATTTAAATAATTCACATGTTTTAATACGCTTTAAGTTAGTTTATAAAATGTTAGGGAGATATGACATACATCATATCATCCATTTATTCAATAACTGATATATTTGCTGCTGAGAATAAGATTTTAATTTTTTCGCATTGTGTGCCTTCCCTCTATTGCTGCTGATATATAATCAGGATCCCTGATTTACATTTCTCTTGTCTGTCTTGGATCAATTAATTCCGGTAGGAACAATCAAAGTAAAATTTTGACAGCTGTTGCTCCATTCGTAATTTGAAAAATGAATCGTCCCTTTTGACAAATTCATTTTTCATAGGAATCTCATCTCCAGTCCAAACTCCCAGGTGCCCTTGAATTTGAGAATACCAGTCGGAAGTTGCTGAAATGTTTGCAAAAATACCCAATGATTCTGAAGCAGCGAGAAATACAGGGTCTGTCCCGCGCCGTCGATGCGTCTGCTAACCGGTATCTGATGCTGTTGTGGTGGTAGGGGTCTAGGTAAAAGGAACCGGCCTGCAGCAGTTGCCTCCAAGCGCTTGGAGAGATAGCATCGAGCGAGAGCGGAGTGCGTGTTCAGTTACGTCGTCGGAGTGAAAATGGAGCGTACGATCGAGCAACCGAACCAGAGTTTTTTAACCACGTTATTACAGGAGACGAGACATGGGTTTTCGAATACGATCCTGAGACGAAGCGGCAGAGTTCGGAGTGGCACACACCAGCGTCACCACAACCGAAAAAAGCGCGCATGAGCAAATCGAAGGTGAAGTCGATGCTCATTGCTTTCTTTGACGTGAAAGGAATTGTTCACAAAGAGTTTGTGCCACCCTGTCAAGCTGTAAACGGCCAGTACTACAGAGAGGTGCTCCGTCGACTTACCGCCTGGGTTCGCCGAGTCCGTCCGGAGATTGCCGGTTCGTAGATCCTCCATTACGGTAATGCTCCGTCGCACACCTGCCTGCTAGTCACCGAGCAGTTGGCCAAACAGTCGAGGGCAACGTTGCCACAGCCTCCTTACAGCCCGGATATGGCACCAGAGGACTTCTTTCTGTTCCCCAAGATCAAGAGACACCTTAAGGGGATGCGGTTCGGGACTCTGGAAAACGTTCAACGTGCTACGATGAGGGCTCTAGACAGGTTGCCGACTTCCAGGGAGCGTTCGGGGATTGGAAAATCCGGTATCATCGTATACATTTATAATATATTATATATATTATCTATGTATATATATATATATATATATATATATATATATATATATATATATATATATATATATATATTGTATACATATATTTTACTTAGAATCTTAAATTACTATCAACAAAAGCATGGTAAACTAGTGCGATTATGTTCTTTTAGCTATCGGAAAGCTTTCCTCTACACTATGTATAAGTGGGAGCTTGTAATTTTAGGCGAAGTTGAAAATGTGGCCCACCTTAGGAAAAAATCGTTGCTACGCCTATGGTCACTGCAAGTTTTCTCGGAAACTATAGAAGCTAGAACATCAATTTTTTTAGGTAGGTCGTTAAAAAAGGTCTACTCTCATATAGATATAACCCTTAATATATATTTTTTTGTAATAAATAGCTAAAAGGTCTTGATGAAAACTTTTCAAATCAGGTTCAAAACATGCGGTTACACCATGGGGAAGTGCAGTGGAGGTTAAAACATGTGAAAAATTGGTGTCTCTCCCTTGCGTTTGTACATCCTTGAGCAACAAATCTGACAAACAAAATTATTGAGGTAGGCTTTCAGAGAACATGGGCAACAAATATCTTAGAAATTTTAGCGTGACCTTAAGGCCATTAAATTTAAATAATTCACATGTTTTAATACGCTTTAAGTTAGTTTATAAAATGTTAGGGAGATATGACATACATCATATCATCCATTTATTCAATAACTGATATATTTGCTGCTGAGAATAAGATTTTAATTTTTTCGCATTGTGTGCCTTCCCTCTATTGCTGCTGATATATAATCAGGATCCCTGATTTACATTTCTCTTGTCTGTCTTGGATCAATTAATTCCGGTAGGAACAATCAAAGTAAAATTTTGACAGCTGTTGCTCCATTCGTAATTTGAAAAATGAATCGTCCCTTTTGACAAATTCATTTTTCATAGGAATCTCATCTCCAGTCCAAACTCCCAGCTGCCCTTGAATTTGAGAATACCAGTCGGAAGTTGTATTTGCTGCGAGCTCATTATTAACGAATTTCCAAAATTTAATTTTTTTTTGCTTTAATAGCATCTGCATACCGCGGGCAGAATACGGGCATTTGATTTCAACGATACTGTCGCTAGTTGTACCATTTTTGGTGATGTCTTTAGAAATAATTTTCGAAACAGTTTGCAAAGCTGTGCCTTCATTTTCGATACCATATTTTACAGCAACAGTACTGAAAAAATTTGGAAACAGCAAAGATTTTACCAAATTCACACAGCTAATATTGTTTTTCCTTTTGCATATTCGCCCAAAATTAGATGCTGTCAAGAGATCTTCTCAACTCGAACCACTTACTCGAATTTATTTGCAAAATCGTGTTATTTTCGATGCTTGCTCGGTTTTGAACATTTATGTCTAAAGTCCTCAAGAACTCAGATCTCGCAGTCATGAATATATCTTGCTCCAGATCTGGTTTTTCGCAGGCATCGCCGTATTCACAATCATCCATTACTTTTCTGGGGGTTTGAGAACGCTTCCTTTTTCCAGGATGCTGAGCATTTTGTTTCATCATACGACGTTCCATTAGGCCTGTTCTGTAGGATGGGTTTTTGCCGAAAATTTCTCTTCGCAATGTAGAATGCGTGCACTTGGTGTTGAATGATAATAGTGCAGCACTGCAACGACTTCGGTAACCACGTCTTAGAGAATAATTAATTTGCTTTCCCCCAACAGCTTTTGCAACAACACTATTAAACGACTCAACGATATTGCTTTGAACATCGTGGATAAGGCTTCTTGATTGTTGTGCGAATAAAAAACAGAGTTTAGAATATGTGCCCATAATCCGTATTCTTCAAGGTCTGAAACATAGTTTTGCTCGTTTGTCCTTTGCTTGCAAAAATAAAGCCTACATTTACGATGTTCACCAAATACATGATACGGGCTATTTATTATGTCGGTGTTTAAGTTTTGAATTTTCTCTGTAATATCTCAGCTTTCGCTCTCACAGTTCCTAATTGCTGCGTTCACCGCTAATCTAAGGCGACCCAAGTTGTTACTCACTATTCGTCTGCGATTTAATGGAAAAAGTGTATTGCACAAAACAAATTTAATCTCCCTACAGTAGTTTCGCAGCAAGTGATTTTTACACTCGATTTTTTCCACAGTTTGATTTTGATATGGCCGAGCTTGTAAAATTTTATTATATGATGATGAATCTCCATCAGCAATCATTTGGGAATATATTAACCCACGTTCCTGCACTGACGTCTTAAAGCCTTCCAAAAGAATGTTGGATTCCATGCTTGTAGAACTGCCATTATGGTTTTTGTAGCAAATGTGATCAGGAGGATTTATGCATTTGTTTTCTGCTCTTTTGCATATCAAGCAGTACTTATTTTTTGTTTGCATAAAAAGTACTTTCTTAGAAAAAATGCCGCTACGCCAGAAAGGGCCGAATAATTTGTTCCGTAAGATCTCTTCGACCAGCATCCATCAGCTACTACGGTTATCAACGGGGTTCCATTTTCATCGACACTTCCTTCAGCATGTGATTTGCTTCCTCCTTTGCAGCAATGATCATAGATTTTTCAGAGACTATATCCAACCAGTTGCAAACTGTGGTTTGAATTTTGCTGTATGTTCTTTTACCCATGAAAGGAATTTCTAATGATGAAAACAATTCATCTAGGCAATTATAACCACTGCCGACGAATTGATATCCATATCACTGTAGCTTTTTGAATCCCTGGAATTCAGGTCAAAGTATGAGCAACACAGTTCACATTTTAGTTTAAAAGTCGATTTTAACATATTATATGCAAATATGATAAGGAACATCCAAAGCGAGCAGAATGGTTAGATATTTCTTTCATTTTTTCAAAAAAGTACTGAAAATCCACAATTCTTCGACCTTCAATTGTGATAGTTTCATCAAGAATATTTTCTTGCTTAATATTGGTGATGCCCATAATTTTATCAGAAATACTTCCAGTTGCATGTCTCATGATATGCGAGTCTCCTTCTGCAGCTAATTTATGCCTAATGTAAAATTAAGACACATCAGTAACATATCCATTTTAAATTTGCCAAATTAGAAAAAGTAAAACGACAAGGACGAATAGGATGCATGAATATACTGATTACGCACGAAATGCTTCTTTGTGGAGCAAATAAACTATTATCCAAATGAAGAAGGTTCGCTGATTCCTAGAGGTTTATAAAAAATATATTTTATCATTCAAAACTGAAAGAATATATTTATATATATATATATATATATATATATATATATATATATATATATATATATATATATATATATATATATATATATATATCTATATAATAAATATACATGTATATGTTTACATATAAACATATTCATACCAACAAATAAATATATATATATATATATATATATATATATATATATATATATATATATATATATATATATATATATATATATACTAATATCATCAGATTTTTAATCCTGGAGGGATCGCGCGGATTACAATGGTATATATACTAATATCATCATATTTTTAATCCTGGAGGGGTCGCGTGGATTACCATAGTAATCCGCTGTTTGGTAATCGAAAAATTCAGCAGCAACTTCTATCAATTGTTTGCCAGTTGGGTACTTTAAATTGAATTTTGGGACGAATTTTATAATGAATATCTTTAGAAAGGGTTAGTAGGTTCAATTTAAAGCAAAATAAAGACAAATTATGTAATATTTTGCAGTTTTTTTCTCGTTTGAAATTGGATTATTATGGTAATCCGCGCGGTCACTTACGTAACTTTGAAGGGGCGACCTCTGCAGGGTTAAGAAAACTTTGGATTTATGGCGTTCCATCGATGTGTTTGCGTGACCAACCAAACAGCGAAATGAGCTGGGACATGAAAAATTATCGACACAACTATTTACATCACAGACGCATCAAAATATGTTTTATTTTATTTTCGAAGATAATGTTCTTCAGCTGGCGAATTCGATCACGTGCCAGGGACAAAGATGCCGGGATTCCAAAGACGCCATAATCAAAGCCAATGAGCTGTATCTTGCAAGTGAATTTTGCACTGAAGCCCAAACGCACAAGATCTACACGGACGAAAAAATCCAAAAGTTTTCACTTTAAAAAATCTTCATAGTTGCCAAATTATAATTGTCTCCGTGTGCATATCAATAAAACTCTACTAATCACGCAACCTTTAGATTCTTTAAAAAAATCACCATACAATGTATCATAAAATTTCAGTACCTACAGATTTTAATAATTTAAATAATAAAACAGACAGGCCGACTGCTAATCCGATTTTGTTATTTTATCTGTAACACATTGGAAACATTTCGTGCGCAATTTACATCAGTGCCCCTTCCTACCTTTTAAAAAGGAAAATTACCTTGCTTGAGACGCATTCACCTTTCGGCAATTTTTCTTATTGTTTATAAAATATCTTGCTCGATTCTTACGATTCCCCATAACGCACTAAATCACTAACTTATTGTTGATACTACAAAAATGTATATGTATGTATTTCAACTGATAGCGCTTATTTCCAGGAAAACAAAATAGAAACCTTATTTTTCGTTTATATCTTATTTTAGGCAACAACAACAAATAAAAATATTTACAAACGAAAAAGAAACAAAAATAAAATTTTATTTACAAAATATAAATACAAATAACAAATCGAATGTTTTGTTGTTCTCCTGGGAAACAGCTATCACTTGACATACGACTTGGAGTATCATAAACGCAATGCAGTTTACATTATAATCGAATTTTGTCATTTCACCTATCTCATAATTATTCATTGTTTTTTTATTTTTCACTTTCTCGTGGAGGGGAAGAATGAAAAATTCAAAACAAAATCATGAAGAAGAAAAACGGCGTGGAAACTGCGTGCGTTCTACTCGCTGTCTGCGAATGAACTGAATTCGATTTCACATTGAATCAGATACTATATTTGATCGAATTGTTATAGGGTAATGTTATTGAAAACTTCTAGTATTTTAAATCATTTCAATGATATGAGTTTTGTAATGGTCAATAAAAATTTCTCAAAAAATGAAGCTAACTTAGTTAAAAACGTGCATTGAAACCCACCTTAAATATGGTATTGTGAGTTGAGTTAATATTACGAAAAATTCATAAAATCAAAAATTTAATCTATACAATCCCTTTTTATACATTCCAACTAACTATATATAAAAAAATTATGCAGTTATCTTATAAGGTATCGTCAGAAAACGCACACGAAAATTGCTCTTTTTCGAAACCACTCCGATACTTTTCCTGATAAATGCTCACTTAAAATATTTTTTTAAATTTTGTTCTATACAATCTCTCGAGCACGTATCTATAAATATAACGCGAAAAAATTATTACGTACACTTCTTCCGTTGTTGAGAACTATGCACTCGAAAATAGCCATATTCCATTGATTTTGCCATTTCGGTGTATACGGCACTTGAACGAAATAATAGATGCCCGACTTAATTTCTTATATAATATGAATTAAAGAAAAAATCAAAGGAATTGAAAAAGGACCCAACTTTCACAAACAAATTAGATGGCTATCAGGATACAGAAAGAGACAAATGCTACCATTCTTGGAAAGTGCAAAAAATGCGGAAGACAATGCAGACATTTGTGCTGAAATGTTTGCAAAAATACCCAATGATTCTGAAGCAGCGAGAAATACAGGGTCTGTCCCGCGCCGTCGATGCGTCTGCTAACCGGTATCTGATGCTGTTGTGGTGGTAGGGGTCTAGGTAAAAGGAACCGGCCTGCAGCAGTTGCCTCCAAGCGCTTGGAGAGATAGCATCGAGCGAGAGCGGAGTGCGTGTTCAGTTACGTCGTCGGAGTGAAAATGGAGCGTACGATCGAGCAACCGAACCAGAGTTTTTTAACCACGTTATTACAGGAGACGAGACATGGGTTTTCGAATACGATCCTGAGACGAAGCGGCAGAGTTCGGAGTGGCACACACCAGCGTCACCACAACCGAAAAAAGCGCGCATGAGCAAATCGAAGGTGAAGTCGATGCTCATTGCTTTCTTTGACGTGAAAGGAATTGTTCACAAAGAGTTTGTGCCACCCTGTCAAGCTGTAAACGGCCAGTACTACAGAGAGGTGCTCCGTCGACTTACCGCCTGGGTTCGCCGAGTCCGTCCGGAGATTGCCGGTTCGTAGATCCTCCATTACGGTAATGCTCCGTCGCACACCTGCCTGCTAGTAACCGAGCAGTTGGCCAAACAGTCGAGGGCAACGTTGCCACAGCCTCCTTACAGCCCGGATATGGCACCAGAGGACTTCTTTCTGTTCCCCAAGATCAAGAGACACCTTAAGGGGACGCGGTTCGGGACTCTGGAAAACGTTCAACGTGCTACGACGAGGGCTCTAGACAGGTTGCCGACTTCCAGGGAGCGTTCGGGGATTGGAAAATCCGGTATCATCGTGTAATCGACTCCAATAGGGACTACTTTGAAGATTTCTAAAGAAAAATTGTACATATTTTTCCAATAAAAAATTTCCTGAGGTCAGTCCGGTTACTTATTATTCAGACCCTGTAGATCACCACAAACAAATCTTGAGGAAGTAATTGAGGAAGAATACAATACTATTACAAATAACAATGTGATGGAAGAAGTATGTTTCAGTAATGAGAATAGATCGGACAATATTAATATAGAGAATAGGGAAGATGCTGTAAAATTCATCAATAAAGAGCAAGTAAAAGAAATCCTTGCAAGACTCAAGCCAAAGGAATCATGTGGAGAAAATGAAATTAGTAATAAAGTAATTAAGAAACTACCTGAAGAATATATCACATACGTAACCATTATTATAAACAATTGCCTAAACAAATGCCATTTTCCGGAGGTATGGAAAAGAGCGATAGTAGTACCAATACCGAAAACTGATCATATGGCCACTAACCCAGCGCTATACAGACCAATATCACTACTCCCATGCGACAGTAAAATATTTGAAAAAATAATTAAGGACCGCGTATTGAATTTCTGTGATGAGCATAACATTATAAAGGATCATCAGTTCGGTTTCGTCAGAAAATTATCGACCACACATGCACTCATTGAATTGGCCGAAGACATTAATAATGGATTTAGAAGGAAATGCTCAACAGTTGCACGTTCTATAGATTTAAAAAGGCATTTGATACCATCTGGATTCAAGGATTAGTACACAAATTAATAGAGTTCTAGTTTCCCAAGGATTTATATACAATAATTGCTAACTACCTCAACAAGAGAACCTTTAGAGTCAAGCATAATAATCATATATCGAAGAATATGCAAATAAAAGCCGGAGTGCCACAAGGATCCATTTTGGGACCAATCCTCTAACATATTTTTGTCAGATATACCCATAAAACAGGAAAATAGGATTAATACGAACCTGTTCGCAGACGATATTATAGTGTATAGAACAGGATTAAATCCAAAACTTAATATTAGTCAAATAAATGCATATATGATTATACTCGGTGACTATTTCAAGAAATGGAGGCTTACAGTGAATGCCGAGAAGTCAAACAGCATTGCATTTAGAAAATTGAATAGATACATTCGGGACAAAAAATATAGGAGAAATAAGGAAATATTTATAAGAATAAATGGGCAAAAAATAAAGGCAGTAGATAAGATCAGATACTTAGGAATTATGTTAACAAATAAATGGTCTCCTATACCACATGTAACAAACATAATCAAAAAAGCGGACATTGTAATCAATATAATGAAGACAGTTTTTAGAAATAGGGGCATAGATACAGATATGAAACTATTGATAAATAAACAAATAATTAGACCAATTCTGGTGTATGGTTTTGAGGTTTGGTGTAACATATCATCAAATCAGATGAAAAAATCATTAATTTTAGAAAGAAAATGCTTATATATATAATGTATTACCTACAGAAGAGGCCTATAAAAAGCTTGATCATAATGAAGAAACATACATTAAAATTAGTAGAAAAAAGCTGCATGAAAACTTTAAAAAATTCAAACCAATTGATGAGTACTTGATGGACAAACTAAACAGAACATTTGAAAGATTTAAATGCAATGAAAATGAAAAAACATACAATATAAGTCATATGTACAAAATTTTTCCTCCGTCTTTTTTATACTATTTGCATTTGAATAAAGAAACGTTCAAAAACGATAAAATGGTATTTTATAGAAGAAGTTTCAATGCAAAGACATTAAATGAATTAATCAAAGAATGAAAATGCAAATAAATATGAAATAACAATTAACATAGAGTTAATTGAACCATCCAAATGTACTCATGAATAAACTGAATTAAGAAACTATTACATGTACTGATGTAAATATTATCTTGTAAATAAAGAAAACAAAGCCTATAACTTATAACAAATAACAATGTGCCTTCATTATCAATAATATTTGACGATGTGTACATATGAAGATGAATTAAAATACAAAATGTAAATGATTAAGAATACAAAATGTAAATGATTAAGAATTAAGAATAAATTATGCAATTAATGAATTTAAATGAAAAGTGTTAATAAAGTAAACGTGAACAGTAAAAAAATATATAGAATTAATGCAAATAAAAAGAACAAATATTTTAACAATCACTATGTAAATATGTATATTACGTAAATTGGAATTGGACTTATAATGTAAATGAACATCAATCGAATTTATATGTTTAATGCTATGGGGTTTTCTGAAGCTTTCCCTATTTGTAATGTAGAGACAAAGAAAAGTAAAGAAAGAAAACAAGGTAAAGAAGGGTACAGAAATTATTTTGTCAAATAAATAGTTGTACCTATAAGCTAAATGCATAATGGTCAGCAATGACAACTGAATAATTGTTATGTATTTATATTTTGCCTCAATAAAATTGTTGTCTCGAAAAAATTGTTGTCTCGATTATAAAAAGTGGTAAACTTTCAAGTGTGCAAGTAAAGTTTCAAGGGTTTTTTTTTTTGTAAGTCAAAGTATATCTGAACATAGTGAATAGGAAATACTGGACATGGATGGAAACGAGTTGTTCCGAATTTATACGGAGCTAGTTTTTGAAAATCAAAAACTAAAAGATAAAATAAAAGACCTCAGTGAAAAAAGTGTTTGTGTCAAAAAGGAAAATGAGAAACTTTCTGTAGTCAGTTGACAGTGAATAAAAATTTTATGGGTGCAGAGTGTGTCCGTATAAATGAGGAACTGCACAAGATTGTGTGGGGAAAAAGAGTTAGTTAAAGTAGACAACCTAAAACATATCAAAAACAATAGTAAGTAGTAAATTGAAGAATATTCCGCCCATTATTGCTTATAATTTAGACATCAAAGCGTTTAGAAGTCAAATAATTGCACATTCCATAAACAAAGATTCCTTTCAAATCCAACAAGGATTAATAAAAACAGATGTGTCATTTATGGCACAAATAATGAAACACGAGAAAAAGTTATAGAGATCCTAAAAATGGATCAATGAAAACGGTGAATTTATTGTTAAAAAATATCTGCGTAGGTTACTTCACAGATGAAATAACACAAGCGTTAAAAGAATTAGCTTATACTGTGTAGTGAATAGGTTTGTTCAAAAATTCCGTCCGGACTGCAGCGATGGTCTGCTGCCTCGGCAGAAGAAGGTGTCGGTATCTGCCGAGAATGCCCTCGTCTGGAAACGCGTGAATGCGGTGGCAGGCTAGCATTGCGGTGTCGTGGGGCGGGTTCATTTCCCCAGCACGAGGACCCACTACAAAAAATATTTCGCATTCACGAATTGAACTGCTGGAAATCAAGAGGCGACCGAAGTCGCAAAAAGTGTAGATAACTACACCGAGGGAGATATAACTTGTTACGAGAACAAGCGGAACCTGAGAAGAAAGGCGGACTTGGGGTAACCTCGTCATTACCCGACGAAGTTCATGGCCCACAAATGAAAGAGGGGCAAACGGGTGATGGTGGAGCCCCTTCGCACCCACCCAACCGGAATAAATCCATATATATCTTGTTGAAGTGGCCAGGTATTCCTCTTCTGAGTGGAAAACTCATACAACTTGAATTGCATGAACTTTCCCATCAGAAGGGGAGTACCCCGGTGACCAATTTATGCCATAGAATTATACAATTTGATTGCATAATTCTATGCCATAAAGAGGCACTCTGCTTGGGCCACTCAACCCACGAAGTCACCTGAAACAGAAGGAGGATTAATAAGTACCCGGTGGCTGGCTCATGTTTTGAGGTGGAAGCCTGCCACCGTACCGGGTCCTATACCCGGTTAGAATCTTCGGAAAGGAAAGACCAAAAGATTTCAGTTACTCATCATTATTATTCAAAAACAAAAAAAAATTCTATATACATAATTTGCCGATAACGAAATTTTCCGTAATTTACGTTAAAATTTATTGTTTATACTAATTTACAGCTAAATAATTGCGTCATTCTCTCGTGTAGGATTTATGTACTCAAATAAAAACAACCTCTAAATTTTCGAACCAATTTAACATGCAAAAAAGATATATATATATATATATATATATATATATATATATATATATATATATATATATATATATATATATATATATCAAAAGGGTTACAAAAAGACACTTACCCGCAGGGTTCTCCGAGCGCTCGATGACACATGCGGGAGGGGGTCCACTGAAATTTTCATTAATACTTTGATTCGTTATTTATATATATTGCATCAACTCATTAAACACTATAAAAAAAAAATTTTTTTGAGAGAGAGCGTCGAATTAGATCACTATTTTCATTTTATAGCCTTCTCCAAAAGTGTTTTACTTGTATAAACAACAAAAATTGATAAGATTATTAGATTCCAAAATATAAGCGCAAAATTATCTTCCTCTTTCAATTCAACACTATCATCCGTCGTTACAGCATTCTAACCTCCTTTCTCTCGGACACGCCAGGTTAGAATCAAATCCAATAAGATGCACGTGGCTCTATTTTTGCACCCACACGAAACATAAACACTTCGAAATTCGAGTGTGGGAACGACGAAAACTCTTTTGGGCGCCGATCAAAATGCACAAACGCGTGTGAAATAGGAAACGTGCTGCACAATACACGCATAAGTGGAAAAAAATTGTTACAAAATTGCGTTTAAATAGTTCAGGTTCACGGGAAAATTAATTAGCCGAAATGCTAGGAAAGTCACAAATTTTCAATCAGTTAAAATTTAGGGCCGTGTAAATTATTGCACTGTGTCGCTGGTTGATGTTTAAACACTTAAAAATGGCAATTTCCCACGCCCAAAATCCACTTCAAAACACCGTAACTCAACTCTCAGCCCCTTATGGTTTATTCTGATCAAATGAACAAAGCCGATGTCAATCGAATAAATTGTTCCACTATTAATTACCGCTGTTGTAGCGGAAGGATGTAGTTTTGACAGTTCCGTTCTATAGAACCTGGCGGTTAGCGTTTGACGATCGCAATGCGATTCGTATAAGCATTACTGAAATTGGGGAATAAATTCCGTATACCAGCCATGGGATTCGGTTCCCCGCGGTGTTATTATTTTTCAAAACTTCCCAAAGGTATTGCGGATTTCCCACAAACATTGAACAGGCGAGGAAGGGAAACGTTTAATTTTTGGGTTAAGGTAAATATCAACCGCACTGGCACACTGTTATATTAAACCGTCACAAGAAATCTCGGTGACAACGGTCAACACTTGTTTTATTTAGAAACATTCAAAATTGAACTCAAATCAGACCGCAATCAAACTTCATATCACTCGGATAAAATCTCAAAAAAAATATCTTGCACTTCGTATTTCATTCTCAAAGCACTTTCTATTATTCGAATCACTATCTTTGCTCTCGGGCTATTATCAAAGTAATTTCCACGTCGCTTGCCAATATCTCATTCACGTAAAAAAGAATTTACCGCAAACATTCAAGCACTTAAAATGATTCCCCGTTACTTTGCGACTACTCCGACGGATATCAAAATCCACGTAATGCCCAATCTTAGGCGGAACCAAAACCCGACCGACTTCAATGACTGCTCAACTCGCACTCCTTCCATTCGAATGTAGAACTCAAATTCTCATGAATTGTCAGTGTTTTGTGTATTCTACCATATAATGATATTATGACAAATAAAATGGAACCAGAACAATGTTAGTTAAGTGATAGCTGTTGCATGTGTTGGAGATTTGAATGTTGTTCAGTGTAATGTCAGGGCCGGTGAAGATCTTTCATTTCATTTCATTTACTTTACAATTGCTCTGATCTTTTCATGCTCATATGGTGCTTGTCCACTTCGCTTCATGCTTGTACGTTGTTTTCCTCAATCGCTAATATATATTTCTCATCTTTACATACAGAGGTGGCCAAAAGTGATCGGACAATACAAGAAACAAGCAATAAATTTTTTTGAGAGAGAGCGTCGAATTAGATCACTATTTTCATTTTATAGCCTTCTCCAAAAGTGTTTTACTTGTATAAACAACAAAAATTGATAAGATTATTAGATTCCAAAATATAAGCGCAAAATTATCTTCCTCTTTCAATTCAACACTATCATCCGTCGTTACAGCATTCTAACCTCCTTTCTCTCGGACACGCCAGGTTAGAATCAAATCCAATAAGATGCACGTGGCTCTATTTTTGCACCCACACGAAACATAAACACTTCGAAATTCGAGTGTGGGAACGACGAAAACTCTTTTGGGCGCCGATCAAAATGCACAAACGCGTGTGAAATAGGAAACGTGCTGCACAATACACGCATAAGTGGAAAAAAATTGTTACAAAATTGCGTTTAAATAGTTCAGGTTCACGGGAAAATTAATTAGCCGAAATGCTAGGAAAGTCACAAATTTTCAATCAGTTAAAATTTAGGGCCGTGTAAATTATTGCACTGTGTCGCTGGTTGATGTTTAAACACTTAAAAATGGCAATTTCCCACGCCCAAAATCCACTTCAAAACACCGTAACTCAACTCTCAGCCCCTTATGGTTTATTCTGATCAAATGAACAAAGCCGATGTCAATCGAATAAATTGTTCCACTATTAATTACCGCTGTTGTAGCGGAAGGATGTAGTTTTGACAGTTCCGTTCTATAGAACCTGGCGGTTAGCGTTTGACGATCGCAATGCGATTCGTATAAGCATTACTGAAATTGGGGAATAAATTCCGTATACCAGCCATGGGATTCGGTTCCCCGCGGTGTTATTATTTTTCAAAACTTCCCAAAGGTATTGCGAATTTCCCACAAACATTGAACAGGCGAGGAAGGGAAACGTTTAATTTTTGGGTTAAGGTAAATATCAACCGCACTGGCACACTGTTATATTAAACCGTCACAAGAAATCTCGGTGACAACGGTCAACACTTGTTTTATTTAGAAACATTCAAAATTGAACTCAAATCAGACCGCAATCAAACTTCATATCACTCGGATAAAATCTCAAAAAAAATATCTTGCACTTCGTATTTCATTCTCAAAGCACTTTCTATTATTCGAATCACTATCTTTGCTCTCGGGCTATTATCAAAGTAATTTCCACGTCGCTTGCCAATATCTCATTCACGTAAAAAAGAATTTACCGCAAACATTCAAGCACTTAAAATGATTCCCCGTTACTTTGCGACTACTCCGACGGATATCAAAATCCACGTAATGCCCAATCTTAGGCGGAACCAAAACCCGACCGACTTCAATGACTGCTCAACTCGCACTCCTTCCATTCGAATGTAGAACTCAAATTCTCATGAATTGTCAGTGTTTTGTGTATTCTACCATATAATGATATTATGACAAATAAAATGGAACCAGAACAATGTTAGTTAAGTGATAGCTGTTGCATGTGTTGGAGATTTGAATGTTGTTCAGTGTAATGTCAGGGCCGGTGAAGATCTTTCATTTCATTTCATTTACTTTACAATTGCTCTGATCTTTTCATGCTCATATGGTGCTTGTCCACTTCGCTTCATGCTTGTACGTTGTTTTCCTCAATCGCTAATATATATTTCTCATCTTTACATACAGAGGTGGCCAAAAGTGATCGGACAATACAAGAAACAAGCAATAAAATACTTTTACGAGCATAAGCTTTGAAATGAAATAAAAATTTTTCCCTTATATAAAAGTCACTTGTATTCTCAATTAATTGCACAAAAAAATAAAACAGAAATAAAAAGAATTTCACAAGAAAATTAACAACTAATTCAAATTCACATTGCATCAAGTGGACAAAAGTAATCGGACGTTCAATTGTAATACTTTTCTTTCTGATGATTCCATTAGAACATAGGCTTTTAATATCTAGTTGCGTATCCTTTTTGTTTTATAACTTCTGTTAACCTATTGGGCATAGACTGTACCAACTTACGGGTAACGTCCGGAGTAATGTTGTCCCATTCTTCTAATAACACCGTCTTCAGTTGACTTTTATTAGTAATGTGATGGTTCCTTATTTTTTTATCCAGATGATCCCAAAGATGTTCGATGGGATTTAGGTCTGGGGATTGCGGTGGTGTTTTTAATTGACCAGGAGTGTTGAAAAGGAGCCACATACGAACATCATGAGCTGTATGCTTTGGGTCATTATCTTGCTGGAACAAATAATGACCATCAAGACCCAATTTTTGTACACTTTTTTTCAAATGTTCTTCCAAAATCGACAAGTAACCTAGTTTGTTCATAGGTTCGTCAATGAAAACAAGTTCTCCTACACCGTTGGCAGCCATGCAACCCCAGACCATTACACAGCCACCTCCGTGTTTTACTGTATGTTGAATGTTTTTGGGATGAAGCTCACTATTTTGAGTTCTCCACACCAACAACCTGCCGTCGGAGTGGTAGATATTAAACTTACTCTCATCAGAGAATATTATACGAGTCCAAAAGTCGAGCGGCTTGCTATTAAATTCTTTTGCAAAGCATAATCTTTTCTTCTTATTAACTTTGCTAATTAGTGGTTTCTTTCGAGGTACTCTCGCTTGATAACCAGCACGGCTGAGAGCTCTACGAATAGTCCGGGCACTAACATTGGTACCATTTACATACGTCTGCTAATTGATCCCTAATACTTCTGGACGTTGTAGTCGGATTCTTTTGAACAATTCTTAAGATTTTTCGTGCGTCTGTCTCTGTTAGTTTACATGGTCGGCCACTCCTAATTTCGTTTTCCACCTGATTATTTTTTCTGAACCGTTTCACGATATCGAAAACTGTCGAACGACTTCTTCCAATTATTTTTGATATTTCAGAAAAGGATTTATTCTCTTTATACAACTTTATTATAACTTTTCTTTCATGTATACCGGTTTCTTTGCGATTCTTAGCCATGTTTAACTTTCTTCACTTAAAACTGACAAGTAAATGACTGATATCAGAAAAACACATATCAACATAAAATTAGGGGAATTCCCTTTTAAACTCGGAAATTAAAAGAAAAGAATTGCTCCAAACTTCAATGACTAATTTCACACTTTTCAAAATGTCCGATTACTTTTGTCCACTTGATGCAATGTGAATTTGAATTAGTTGTTAATTTTCTTGTGAAAATCTTTTTATTTCTGTTTTATTTTTTTGTGCAATTAATTGAGAATACAAGTAACTTTTATATAAGGGAAAAATTTTTATTTCATTTCAAAGCTTATGCTCGTAAAAGTATTTTATTGCTTGTTTCTTGTATTGTCCGATCACTTTTGGCCACCTCTGTATATTTATATCTCTTTTTGTTCTTTTCTCTTATTTTCAACGGCACCGATTCGAGAAAATCACGTCTCTCCTGATTAATTTTAGCCTTGAAACGTTGCAACTCGGTTTTCGAGACTGTATCGGCTTTCGCAATAATTGGAACAATGTTCGCTTTCGTGTCTAATTTTTTCCTCCAAACTAAATCCAAAGACTTTAAACCATGTCCAGTTGGACAAATGAAATACAGGCAGACATGAATGCGACTGTCATGACATGTCGACAAAGACCGCTTAATTTTCAATTCTTCTTGTATGTAGGCTTCGAATTGCGCGTCAATATAATCGACGCCTGCTTTGAAAGAATCATCTTTATTGATTTGATCTCCATAGCCAACCGCATCGCAGATGGTTAATTTCAATCGTACACTGCTTTCTTGTAGTTCATGGGTATGTGCCTTCAATTTCACGTTGGGCAACGTGTGTGGACTTGGACTTGACTCGAAGCTCGTATTGAAGAGTGTATCCATAAGAGTTGACTTTCCCAGACCGGTTTCACCGATACACATGATATTGAAAGCGAAACCATTTTGAACGCTTTTATTAACTAATTGATCTGGAAGACTGTCGAATCCGACATGTCCTGAAAGCTTTAAGTTGCGAACGTGATGGTCGATCTTCATTGTTTCAATTTCCATAGCCGTCATCCCAGAAACAAGAAATTAATTCGACATGTGTTGAAACACTCCACTCATCACACAACCAACTAGTTTGGAAAGTCTGTTTCAGTGGATTTTGTGTTAACGCTTCGTAATTTTTTTTTTTTTCTTATTTTTGTTTTCTGTAGAACATTCGAGTTCCTCGGAATACGAGGGCGACGATGGCGATGATTCTCCAGTTGCTCGGGGTGCTATGGCTCCGTTTGGCTGCATGAATTTTTCTGATGAATCACATAAACTGTCCACCTTCCTCGCTTACTACAACTGATTTGAAGGGAGTTGTTAAATTTAATTCTAAAAAAAAACCAATTTAAACTTCTTTATTCTGAAGTTAAAACAAAATGCAGTAGTGAATAATTATCTTAAAATTAAATACATTTTAAATCAAAAAGTAGTTATTGAAAAATTGGGCAATCCTGTATTAACCCAATGCTATAACTACCAAAGAATTGGTCACGTAGCTAGTAACTGTGCCATGAAAATTAGATGTGTCAAGTGTCTGCAAATACACGAAAAAGGAGAATGTGCCGTCAAGACCAAGGAAGAATTGGCTTGCGTGTTATGCAAGGAGTCTGGGCACATGGCAAATTTTAGGCGTTGTGCCGAATGGCGGGAGATTCTGGATAGGAAAAAGGAAGGCAGTAGAAAAATAAGACAAGCAGTTCAAACTATACCGGTTACAACAGAAACAACGTTTGCACAAATGACAAGAGTGCAACAAAACAAGGGAAATAATAGAAGAGCGAATACGCAAAATACTAACAATACTTTAAAATCATTCCTTGACAAAGCGGCAACCTTTAATATCAAGACTTTGTCAATAAATATATGGTCAATAGTAGCACACAGAAAGAGAATAAAAACTAGATATGTTATTGAAACAACAAAAACCTCAAATAGTGCTTTTAAAAGAGACCAAACAGAAGAAAAGACACAAGGTGTTCTTCAAGGATTTTGAGGAGAAATGCGGAACTGCAATCCTTGTGAAATCACGATTGCAATACGGGAGAAAACATCTGGGAACCAACGCATACAAGGATATAACTGCAATAGAGGTTAAGATAAGTGTAAGTTGGCTTGTAGTCGCCTCCATACATATAAGAGATGAAGAATTATCTGGTCCATTATTGAGCTATTTCTTCTCTACTATTAACTCTGCATCGGTAGTATTAGGCACAGTCTGATTTAGACCTGCATCGTCGACGGTTGTTCAGTGCGAATAGTCTTCATAGAAAACGTATAGTGTAGTGGTACAGTGACTAGCTTCAACGCGCAATTCAATTGAACAAACGTTTTAAGTGTGTGTGTGTGTATGTAGTGTTCATTGCACCATACACACAGCAATCCAATTGAAACGGATAAGAGCCAGGTGCAATTCAAGATTCTTGGGTGAGTGTGTGTGTACTCGGTTTACTTAGATTTAGTTGGTTTGACGAACGGACAAATACTTGATTATCGGACTCGGGTAATCAACTCTGCTCGGAGCAGAAATTTTTTAAGATTGTGTTAGGCAGAATGGAGGGGACGATGGGACCTGGACATGACCCAAAGGACCAGCAAAATATGGTATTTCTTTAGCAATTTAGAAAATTGGAGAACCAACTTGATCAGGTTCTCAAGGAGCTTCAGTTCACAAGAGAGCAACTTCAGAGCTCTCAACAACAACTACTGAACGCTCAGACCGAACTTGCGGAACAGCGGAGGAAAAATGACGAGCTCTTGCTGAAGCTTGTAGAGAAGACGTCGCCCAAAAAGGGTTCGAACGAACGAAGGTTGTTGAACTCCCCGACTTCCTCGACCAAATCGGCCTCCTCTTCAGAAGAGGAAAAACAAGAATCGATTGAATCGGTTTCCGACGAAGAAATGGAGGAGGAACTCTGTGAAGAGGAGACAGAGGAGGGACCGGAAGAAGGGACATTTCCAACTCTTCCTCCCAAAAAGTCAGTTTCCCTGAAATGAGGATAATCCCCAAAGCCAAACCTCCGACATCTTCAGTTCCCGCCAATCCCTCTCCCACAAAACCAGAGCAGGACAACGAACAGAAACGAACTGTACCGATTGTATTACGTGAACCTGAAAAATGGACGAACTTTTCGAAGATGCTACGAGACAAAAACATAAAGTTTGTTTCGGCAAAACGTGTATACCTTGGTATACAGATAATACCACAGACTACAACTGACCATCGGCAGATGACAAAACTATTGACCGATCAAAAACTTCAATACCATACGTACTATCTGCCGGAAGATAAAAAATTAAACGTGGTCCTTCGTTGACTACATGGCCTCGCCTGCGAAGAAATTAGGGAAGACCTCAAACTACAAGGCTTGAACCCATTTGAAGTTTCCTTCATAAAATTAAAAAATAGTCCATCAAGACTTGTCAAAGTCCTCCTCCCAAAGGAGGAAACTTCTATTTTTAATATAACCGCGGTTTTCCATCTGATCGGCAAGGTGGAAGCTTTGAAGCCAAGAAATGGTCTAGCGATGTGTCAGAACTGCCAACAATTTGGTCATTCCCCGGGCAATAGTCATGCACAGGTCCGGTGCGTTAAATGTGATGGCATGCACCACCACAAAGGTTGTGTCAAGGCGAAAGATGAAACACCGGAATGTGTCAATTGTAAAGGAGAGCATCCGGCCAACTATGAGGGTTGTTCGAAAAATCCAAATAATATTAGGAAGACGTTTGCACAGAACCCCAACACAAACACAAGCCTTCCTACAACCGCAAAAACAAACAACATCTCAACACCAACAGACAAAACACAATTCACCAAAAAACAACCACAAACAACACACAACACTTTCACTCCACCAGACATGGGACAATTCTTCGCCTCAATGCAATCTCAGTTTCAGCTGATGATGCAAGATATGATGGCGAAGATGTTGCAGGGAATGTTCTCTGCTCAAAATATGACACCAAACACAAACAAACAATAATGGATCCAGTGAATCACATTTCCATACTCATGTGGAATGCTAATTCCTTGAAACAATTTATACTAGATTATAAATTTGATATTTTACTCCTCCAAGAAACTACATGCTGTACAGAAACGACAGAACGACTGGTAGGGGAAGTAGAACATCCATTCTCGTGAGAAGAAATGTGAATGGCCACCGCCATTAAAGTCCAAACGCCCGCCTTCGAATTTATCGTGATTTCTTCGTAGAACCCCCCAACAAACACCTAGCCCAAGATCTTGCTTCTCTCTTCAGCCTCGAAGGTCCAGTCCTAGTTATAGGAGACTTCAATGCAGGTCATCAACAATGGGGTGCTGTGAGAAGAAATCAAGCTGGGACTGTGCTATGTAGATTCATCACAAGTATTGAAGGTAGCCTGCATATCCCCGAAGAACCAACCCACTTTGGCCGAACATCTAGCAACATTCTGGATATTGGAGTCTCTCGAGAATTCCATCAAAATATAAGAATCAGAGTCCTCAATGAGCTCTCCTCAGACCACCAACCGGTTCAGTTCTTAATAGAGGACATTTTTATAGACGAGCCTCTAAAAGAAGCTCATAAATTGGAAGCCTTTCCAAGACTCGCTGGCAAAAGAAAGTTTCACCCAAGAATTCAACACAGCGACGTCGAAAAAGTTATTCAAGAAATAACAGAGAAGATTCAACAGGCGAAAGAGGACCACCACAGTCACTACTTCGGCAAGGGAACACAACCCCTATGAACTCCCTCAAGATATAAAAAACTTGATATCAAGCCCAGAGAAGAGCTAGGAGCACGGGTGATCCTAGACTTAGAACGAAAGCCAACCAGTTAACAAACAAGATCCGAAATAAAATCCATGAATTTCGTAACGAGCAATGGGAGAGCTTCTTACAGAGCCTGGAGCCTGGCGAGAATGCCTTTTGGAGGACTACCAAATATTTTCGAACGAAAAACAAGCTAGTTGCGCCACCAATCCATGGACCAAATGGCCTCAAATTCGACAATGCAGGTAAGGCGGAAGCCTTTGCAGACACACTAGAACTTCAGTTCCGCGAAAACATCTTCCAAGAGGAGTACATTGACGAAGAAGATAAATAAAGTTCATGAGATAACACACAGGCGAATTCAGGCAGATATTACACTATAACCAATCAACTTAGAAGAGACAAAAGACCTTATACTAAGTCCCCACAAACGTAAAGCACCTGGTTTTGATACACTGACAAAATCGACGCTTAAATGGCTACCTGACAACCTGCTACTGACAATTACCGACGTCATTAACGCAATCTTCCATTTGCGGAGATACCCCAAAATATGGAAGTCGGCAGTAGTAATAGTTATCTCCAAACCAGGGAAGGATTTTACTTTTCCACAGAATTGGAGGCCAATCAGTTTCCTCTCATCTCTATCCAAAATAGCTGAAAGAGCTATTCTTAAAAGACTTCAAAATAATATTAACACAAATCAAACTCTTCCTGACGAACAATTCGGATTCAGAACAGCTCATTCCACAGAACTCCAGCTAACAAGAGTGGTCCAACATATCAGAAACGGGATGAACCGCAGGAAGTCAACGGGCTTAGTTATGTTTGACATAGCGAAAGCCTTTGACAAAGTCTGGCATGCAGGACTTGTCTTCAAAATGCATGAACTCCAAATACCACTCGCGTTAATACAAATAATTCATTCATTCCTACAATGCAGATCTTTCCGTTTCAAAATTGACAACTTCTTCTCAAACCTGCGACCAATTCTAGCTGGAGTTCCCCAAGGATCACCTATTTCACCAATCCTTTACAGCCTATACACTGCTGACTTACCTAGCCTTCCCAACAATGTTCAAGTTTCCCTATATGCTGATGATACATGTATATATTATTCAGCTCGACAAGCAGAAGTCAATCACCTTAAAACTGCAACAATCTATCAATACTTTCCTGGAATACTTCCGCAAATGGAAGATCAAACTAAATAACGACAAGACGCAGGCAATCTTTATCTCAAGACGTAGAGATCAACAACCACCAACTTTACAAATAAATTCAGACATTATGCCTTGGAACAGAACCGCAAAATACCTAGGACTAACCCTGGACCATATACTGACATACGAACAAAACGACAGCACCGCATTGGTATCCTATCCTCATTAAAACCCATCCTAGAATATAACCGGTTCAACATTAAAAATAAGTTGCCCATATATAAGCAAATAATACGCGCGACATTACTTTATGGATGCATCGCATTTTGACAGACATCAAAAACAAAAAAGAAAATCCTCCAGTCACTGCAAAACGGGGCCATAAGATGGATCTTCCAAATCCCATGAAACTTATATTAGAAACACAGACATCTACGAAGGCCTACGAATCGAGACTATTGACAAATATATATGCGACCGTGCTTTAAAACTTTTCGACGAAAAAACGAACACTTTAATAAAACCTTGGGATTTATAAAAATTTCTGAGAGGGCACGAGTGACTTACCCGAGCCTCCGATCTATATCAGACAATACAGAAACTAACTCTCAATCATAGATAATAGTGGGTGCATAAGCACAAGAATGGAGTAAAAGTGCTCAATCGCACTAGCTCCAAGGACCCCCCCAACTCCAAGGTCTAACAGGCAATTGGTTTAAGAAAGAGGTATCTTTGATGGAGGGAGCTAACTCGGAGAAAGACAACGCTAACATTTACGCAAATTTTTTTGGTAAAGTTAATAACGAATTACTGGCAGCTATAGCTAGCTCCAGTACAACAGGAGGAGTGGCTAACGGCACATACAATACAATCAAAACAAGGATGGTGGAAACCTTTAGTTTAATACAATACAGCAGATGAATTGGCTAGGAATCGGAATTCATAACAGCGGAATACATTAAATAAATTATAAAAAATCTGAAACCAAAGACATCTACGGGGCGCAATGGGATAAACAATAAAATCATAAAGAAATTAGCTGAAGTGTATGCGGAACGCATGACGGTAATAATTAATAACTACCTGAATAACTGTTACCGCCCGGAAGTCTGGAAAGAAACAATAGTTGTTCCGGTACCTAAAGGTAGTGACATGGCAACAAACCCAAACTATTATAGACCAATCTTCCTTATACCGTGTAACAGTAAAATTTTAGAATACGTGTTAAAAGAAAAACTGCTAAGTGTATGTGAAGACGGAGACATATTTAACGAAAGACAATTTGGTTTCTGTAATGGCAAATCAACGTAACATGCACTAATTTCACTAGCAGAAGACATCAACGTAGATTTCAATAAGAAAATGACTAGCCTCGCATGTGCTCTGGATCTTAAAAAGGCATTTCATACAATATGAATCGCAGGAATGATCCACAAAATTGTAGAATTCAAATTTCCTTTCAATCTTTGCAAAATTATGGCAGATTATCTATAAAACAGAAGTTTCAGGGTCAAATATAACGACATACTATCAGAAAAAGGGGTCACAGAAGCCGGGATTTCACAGGGATCAATACTTGGACCGCTGTTGTTTAACATTTATGTGTCGAACTTTCCACAGGATAAAGTAAAAAGCATTCTCTACGCAGATGATATAATAATTTATAACACGGGACTCTCTGTTAAACTCCAAATGAGTCGACTCAACGGAGCACTCAAGATGGTAGAAAAGTATTTAGCGGAGTGGAAACTCTCAATTAACACTGATAAATCGAAAAGTATATTATTCAGAAGACTGGATAGACACATCAAGCACAAAAACTCCAAAAATAAGAGTGATCTAAGGTTCTCATAGATGGAAGAAGGTTAGAGGTTGTAGATTACTATAAATAATTGGATATTATATTAACTGATATATAGAGCACTATACGACATTTTGATAATACGTTAAATAAAGCTAAATTTGCCTGGGGTAGCATAGAGAACCTTTTCAGAATCAAGGAATTGCTGTCTAAAATGAAATTGACAATGTATAAACAATTAATAAGACCAGTGATAACATATGGTTTTGTTGCATGGTGTCATGCTTCCTCCTAATCAAATGAAGAGAATTAAAATTTTCGAACGTAAATGTCTTTATAAATGACTACCTGTGGAGCAAGCATACTGGCAGATTAGAGAAAATATTTTTGTTAAAATAAGCACAAAAAGAATGTATGGCATAATTTAAAAAATTGATATTAATTGATAAATTTTTAACAAACAACTTAAGAAAAATATTTGTTAAAGTGGAATTCATAGATGTAGAACAACTGAGACAAATAAGCGATATAAACTTTCTAGTTTGGGTTTGCAGTTTGTAATAATTTTCTTTCAAAATATTTTTGTAACTGTTGTTATAAAGAATTAATTGTAGTTTGTAATATTTTTGTAAATAATATATAGGTTAAATGATAGGAGAGTTTTTTGTAAAAATGGTAAGTGTGAGTTAAATAAAATAAATTATTGTTCAATTAATTAAATTCATTATGCATAAAATATTAACTAGTTGATTTTTTTTTACTTGTATTAATACTTGTATAAGCCTCCATGTAGAGATCAGCGACAACGGACAACGGCTGATCGACTTCGCTACTAATAGATGCTTCAGAGAAAGTTCCATACGCTGCCCACATCAAGACATCCATAAGAGAACGTGGGCATCGCCAGACGGTCAAACATTCGACCCGATTGACAATGTCTCATACAAAAACGAGCCACCACCAGCATTTTCGACACGCGCTCATTCCGCAGTGCTGTCTTTGATCGGACCACTACCTTATGAGGGTCCAGTTCCGATGCCGCATCTCCAAAAGCTGTAGACAAGGAGATCAGTTACTCCATCGCTGGAAAATCGCATCAACATATCTCGCAGGCAGGAGAAAAAAGTGATGACATCAAAGCCATGAAAAAGGCAGTAAGAGATTCAATAACATAAGCAGCCGAGGAAGTCTTGGGGCGCCAGCCAAAGAAAAGTAGAAACAACCGATACAACGGAGAATGCAAGGAAGCGGTTAAAAAAAGGAACCAGGCGCACAAAGAATACATCCTGCGACCAACTCGGGTCAAAGAAGAACAATATAAAAGCCTTCGACGTCAAGCTACAAAAATTGTCCGAAGAAACGACTGAACTTAACACCAAAACCCAACAAACAAATGAAAACATGAGCCTACATGAAGTCTGATTGGCGTATGACAGAGACAGCTTCAATCTACGAACAAGTGTACAAGGAGCAATCATAGGCAAACCAGTCGAAATTTAAAGTGCTTAAATCCGTTGGACTGGGTTAAATTTTCTAATAGACAATTAAAAACGATCGACTCTGATATCTGGTTTTTAATATCTTTATATCGTCTAAAAAATATCAGCGACATATCGCTTGATATTTTTAAAAATATGGATATTTTGATATGTCTACATTTTACCAACAGTCCTATCGAATACTCGTCTATTAAAGCATTCGGTATTGTTACTCACTCAAAATAGCTCTGAATAGAGTCCTTGGGTCGAGTGTCTTCACTCACTGAGTATTACTACTCGTTCACTCATGGAGTCGATCAAAGAGTCGAACGCGAATGAGCCAGTAAGCCACTCATTTGGTTTTTCATGTTTTCTTTTACATTGCTTTCTACTGTTACTCGTGTGAAATGATGCTTTGGTATTGATTTGGTTATGATTTATATTTGCTGTTTGGAGCCGATTTGCATAAAAGCAGACACCACTAAGAGATTGTTATCATGCATGTTATCTGCATATATTATATAAGTTAACGAGCGATCTCACGCTAAAGCGCTGGCGTTCCAAATATCTGCACGTACACTTCATGGGAACCACCACATTCTCATAATCTGGGAAACCGCAACCTCAGCATAAAATTTCTGTAAAAGCATTTGTAAATTGTAACAATTGTATTTTTCATTCTCGGTCGCATCGGCAATCGTATACCCGAACGCCGTGAAATATAAATTTTTTTCAAAATTTGAATAATTTAGTTATTAACTGGCGCCCACAACGTGGGGCTACGATCGTGCGTGTAAATCTGTAGTTAATAAATAAGTGTAAAAGTGAATGGATCAATTCGCGCAAGCAAACTAATCTTAGGATCCATGTTGAGATTGACATGCGCTCGAAAAACCATTAAAATTGAAGGATCACGTAAGTACGCCAAAATAAAATTCGTGTAAATTGACTTAATTATCGGGATGAAAACCAAGTCCTAAAATTATACCCGCGGTGAGAGCCAAGCTTGGAAATGCACGCATGTTCCATTTGGCACCCAAGTAGTAACATGGTCTACCAACGCAAACAAAAAAGATAACGCCAGAAGGCAAGTATCAATAGCCCTGCGAACCCACAACCAGGGAGGAAAAACAATAGGAATAATCAATTCAAAGAACCAGACGAACATGGAAAAGGTTCTATTATACCTTTCACTTCGTTTTTTAAACGAAAAATATATAAATTTTATACAAATTATCAATGTCAATTGTCATCTAAACCTAAATAATTATTACCTTTTCTGGAGGAAGCTAACATTTCAGGCAACATAACACTTCCAAGTATCATACTGACAGTGTATCAAAAGCACTCGACTTTAAAAATTACCAAAACAGCATGTGTCAATCCATAATAAATCAAATTGACAAAGATCGTGAGAAAAAAGTTAAAAAAAAACCGTCAAAATCTTAAGCCAGTTATTGAAGCGGTAGTGTTGTGGGTCGGCAAGAAATCGCTTTGAGTGGTCATCGAGATAGCGGTAAAATTGAAATAGACAATCTCGATGAACCCTCTTGCTCTAATGAAGGAAACTTTGGAGCAATCCTAAAATACAGGGCTGTCGATGATACTGACCTGCGCGAAATGCTTGATGGTCTAGGCGAAAGAAATAAGTATTCAAGTCCGTCAATTCAAAATTAAATGAATTGAATGGTGCAATCAAGTTATTTCAAATAAAATCGTAACACAAATAAATGAGGCCAAATGTTTTAAAGTGCTATCAGATGAAACTACGGACATCTCAACAACTGAGCAAGTTGCCATTTGTGTTAGGTATATTTACCAAAATCATGAAATTAAAGAAGACTTCTTATAATTTTTTGAGGCTGAGTCCCTGAAAGGCCGAGACTTAGCTGAAACGATCATTAACGGGTTGACTTCTTGTGGTGTTGATTTAGAGTATATGATAGGCCAAGGTGCCGGAAATATGGCGAGGAAATTTAATAGTGTGCAAGCTGCGGTACTTATTAGGACTAGGTGAGTCACGCCTCGACAGCGCAATAGGTGCAATGTAGAATCTACCACCGTGGAGGACTACTACAGAGTGAGCATTTTTAATCCATACGTCGACTATTTCATTCAACAACTTAAAGAAAGGTTTGTAAACCATGAACAAGTTTTCCATGCGTTTATGTGTCTTTTCGAGACATCTGACTCAGAGAGACAGTTGTATGAGATCCTAACGGAGTTTTACGCCTGTTATGTTGAGCGAAAGTCATATCCTGAACTGAGACTTTGGAAATGAGAGTGGCAAACGAACATCTGACCATCAAAAGTGCCTATCAAGCTTTTTAAAATGTGAAAAGGTAGTGTTCCCTGATGGGCACAACTTTACCGGTCTCTACAGGTACTCCCGAAAGAATGTTTTCTGCATTAAAAAGGATAAAAACTAATTTGAGGAATACTACAGGACAGAGTAGACTAAACGGCCTTGCTTCCCTGGCAGTACACAAGAACATACTGTTATCTGCAGATGAAGTATTAGACTCTTTTAAAATAAAGGAACAAAGTGACAAAACGAGACAACTAAACATTTTATTTTTTTATAAAGACTAATGAGTAGGGTTGGGTTAATACCGATATATCGAAATATTACTTAATACTAATATATTTGTTTGCTGGTATTATAATACTTAAACTAATATTTTATATCACTTTCATTTATTGGACACAAAACTTTATTTCTTATTTGTATGCTTTTGTATGTTAATTGAATAAAGAACTGATATCATATACTAAATAAGCACTATACGAAAATGCCATAAAACGAAATTTAATTTAAAGGTTCGTAATTTTGATGAGTTGTTTGATAGCCTGATAAAAGTCGTTTTGTTTGTAGTTACAGTTCAGTCCAATTAGCTCCTGCAAACATTTGTTTCGAATATATTAGCATTGAGTGCCAACTTTCTTAATTTCTTGTTTAATATATCTCCCCTATCAGGAAATTAATATTCGATTTCCACACGCTCACACTACTTTTATTCATTTCTTTTGTATAACAAGTAACTTAAAAATATAAACAATTTGAAATGGAATCATTAGTTATTTTTATTTACATTGAGAAACATGAGTTTCATTACTTTTTCTGATGAGAGTCGATTCCTTCTTTCCGTTATAAGCTGCCCAGACTTGGAAAATATACGCTCACAAGGAACAGATGTTGCCATCACACAACAATGTTGCTGAAATACTTTCGATAAATGAGGATAGATATACTGATGGTTTTTCCACCATTTGTTAGGGTCATCTTCCCTCTTTAACAATGTGTCGCTCAAATATCTTTGTGTCTCCTCAGTTGCCATTGCTGTGGCAGATCGGTGTGGCTGCACTTCGTTCAGAACTTTATCCACCTCATCCCAAATCGAAGCGTACTTAAACGCGTCGAGTTCTCCACATGATCCAGAACGTTCAGAAGCAGGCGTTACTGCTGATGTCGAGGCCAAAGGTCCTATTGCTGAATTCTTTGTTTCCGTAGTCATCAATTAATTCACTTCTGCGGTTGCAAAATCTATAACCTTGCTCTTAGCTTCTTCAGCTGCACACTTATCGTTGAAAAAATGTGTTTTGAAGCGTGGGTCCAGCACGGTGCAAACAGCGAATGTCTCGTTCAACTCTATATTAAAAAATCTGATGCGTTACTGGCTCACAGTTCTTTCAGCAACAACTAGAACGATTTTTTCTAGCGTTTGATCTAGCAAAACTTTTTTTTCGTACACATTTAACAATAGTTTATTGAAAACTATGACCAAGCTTCCAGTTAAATACCTTTCCCCACTAATTTGCACTGTCACTTCTTCTAGTGGCTTCAAAACACTACATATGTCCTTGCAAAGTTTCCATTCGTCTGGCGTAATACTACACTCCGTAGTAGTATTTAGTATTGCAAGCGTACTAACTAATGCCTCTTTTAAAATTAAAAATCTTTCCAACATATAAAATGTGGGATTCCATCGGGTGGCTACATCAATAATCGGCTTCCTAGGGCTTGAAATTCCATTTTGCACCTGATATTTTTTAAGTTTCTCCAACGCTGAAGTACTGCATCTGAAGTAACCCACGACTGACCGAACTTTTTTTAAAAGCACTTCCATTTCAGGGATCGCGAGTGCATTCTTAGCTACTAAATTTAGACTGTGCGCAAAGCAGCCAAATTGTCTCAAGCTTAATAATTTAATTGCATTTTGCATATTTAAAGCATCATCAGCTACTACTAGATGTACCTTACCATTTAAATTCCAGTCATTTATTATTCCTTGTAGTTCCTCGCTTATGTTACTAGCTGTGTGTGATCCTTTTACAATGCGACATTGGAGAAGCAGAGTAGCTACATTGAAATCATCCCTCATATAGTGCACTGTCGCTGAGAGATAATTTTCTTGTGCGCACGAGGTCCAGCAGTCAATGGTTAAGCACACGGATTTAACATTCACCATTTTTTCTTTCACTTCGGTAACACACATCTCATATTCCGCATTTAGCATTGTGTTCGACAAATGTTTTCGACTGGGCAGCTTGTAGGCAGAATTTAGCACCCCAACAAAATTTTTGAAGTTTTCATCTTCAACAAGAGAAAATGGCAAGAAGCATTTTGTGAATAATGCCATTAGTTGATCGTCAATTTCTTTTCGTTGAAGAGGGGTAAGTTTTTTTATGTTCGCATATTTTGAAATTTTTGATTGAATTGGCTTTATTTTATCATTATCGTGGCTTGTATAGTGAGAGTCTGCAGACCCGGGTATAGTTGCATTAGAAAACGCTGATATGGCTTGAGAAGACCCACATTCAATCGCTACATTTGTTGACGACATTTGGGCATCAGAAGCAGAAGTAGTGGTACTCGAGGTGGTTGGTTCAACATCTAGAAGACTAATGTGTTCATCTACTTCTTTCTGCCTTGCTTGTTGAAGAGAAACTAGGTGTTTATTCTTTAAGTGCTTATTCAAATTCGAGACCGTTCCTTTAAAACTTAATTTTGCGCGGCAAAGTGTGCACTTAGCAATTTTATTTTGTTCGGTATCAACCGCGAAATAGTTCCATACTTCACTCAACCTGGCGCGCTTCATGTTTACTTGTATTCTAATCTTAGTCTAGTTTATACATCTAATCTAAAAAACATCAACTTATAAACAAGATTCTAATCTAATTCAATTACCTTACCTTGCACCTTTCAGTGACAAATACAAAACTTCAACAATCAGTTGTACACAGGATAACGACAAAATTTCGAGTACAAATCCGAAACCACCGTCAATAATTATCTTAAACAATTGATTGACTTACGAAATGACGAGAAGTGGAAGACATAAAAGAATAAAAAAATGCTATTCTCACATCAAATCAGCGCCATGAACAAAACGAACAAAACAATACCATCCACTAGCTGATGATATCGTATCACGCACATGTGCATGATACGAATGAATTTTTTTGCGTATATCAGTGGCCCAAAACTTCAATACTGGTTGAATATCAATATGAATACCGTATTAGTATTTCTTTCCGAAATATCCATTTTGCCAGATGATATCGATATTCGTTTGAGTGGCCAATATTCACGGAAGAATATCCATTGATGTATTTATATGCATATTGCTTATGCGCTGATATGCGAGAAACGATATGAATATCATATCATGTATGTGGAATTCAGACTCCGCTCCTGAGCATGTTCCTACCGCGGCAAACGGCGATTGCGATTGGTAAGTTCTTCTCGGTTCGGTCGGTACAATATGCTTATCCGTACGTATTACGTAATATTTTGTATCCTAATATTGGATTTTCAGATATCGCTGATATGAATATCAGAAAATATTAGTGATACCAAAACGAATACTAATATATTAATCTCATCACTACTAATGAGTACTAAGGCCTAAGTAATTTTTCAATTGTTACTTCAATTAATTTTGTCAATTGTTTTTGTTGTTGTTGTTGTTGTTGTAGGGTATATAAAAGTTTTTTAACATTTACACGTGATATAATTAATAAATAATTAAATTCTTTTATATTTAAATAATATGAATAACCAGTAACAAGTACTTAAGTAATTTTTCAATCGTAGGTATTTGTAGCGATGTTATCTTTACTATGAATAGTCTTATTACTTTAACTTTGATTTATTATAAATGTTTTTTTATTGTGACATAAAGACAAGACAACATGACAATGCATAACATTTTGATGTATTTGATGATTTTTAGTTTTTATCAAATTTTTGTTATTACACTCATTTGTATGTGCTTAAATAATTTGTGATGTAAGGTTTATTTGAAGCAATGTAATTTTATTTTCGTTGTAATTAAACTAATTATTAATGAGTGATAATGTTCGATTGTAACTGCTCCATATTCCCTTTTAAACAAACTGACTGTTTAGAATTACAGTTTATCTACTTTGTGGATTAATGAGAAATGAACAAAACATAGGGAAACATAAGCTTTCGTAGCATTTCAAATATAAATGATACAACTTGTTTAATGTTTTTTCCAATTTAATTCTAAAACAATATTTCAGTGTTCAGTGTGCTAGTAGAGAATGGGAGAGAAATGGACTAACAGGTGATTTTTAGATTCCTAGTTTCATTAGTAATCTAGTGATTTTATTATGGAATGAAATAAGTTATTTCGTCAAGCGTTAGTAAAATCAACAACGAATGGTATGTTTATTTAAAGCAACACAACGTACGGAAAACACGAAACAACTAAACAAAATTAAACAGTTCTAAGAATGAAGTAAAAAAAACATCAAACCCCCAACCCTGTGTTCAGTGCGTTCTTTAGAAGAACGAGCCAATGCCCGCTTCTGGTATGCAGACGGCGACCACATGTCAGCCTCGATTATTTCGTATTTATATGGAGTTTCACTATGCCCCTAGATTGGCTGAAAATGCGAGTTTCAAAGTTATCCCCCAGACCCCCCGGTAACATCCCCCCTGAAAAAGTTCTATCTACGCCACTGACGATAATTATATGTTAATAATTTGGTACTCGAGACTGGTTCAAGTAATATGGAAGAGACTGATATAGTGACTGAAACAGATGAGATAGATGATATTTTGCAAGGTTATGATAGTAATAGTGAAAAAGAGTTGGCAGATTCTACAGATATAGTAGGCCCATCATTAAAATTGCATACTAATAATCCAACTTATGCGTCTAAAGATTGTAGTGTGTGAGCAAAAGTTATACTACTACGAGGATAAAGAGAAGAAAATATAATATTCAAAAAGTTTCAGCAGATTTGACTAGATATACAGTCTTCCACAAAAGTCAAGGTACAGTGATAAATATCATGAAAATTGTTTGATATTTTTATTTAGAAAACATATAGTGATAAAATTTTTTTTGGTATTACTTCAACTATAATCATTACACTTTGAATTCATGTAAAACAAAACGAAAATTCTGTCGTTTTAATATATTATTACATATGATGTGTTGGAAAGTCAATGAATGAAGTCCACAAAAGTCATGGTACACCTAAAGAAAAATGATAAAAATTGTAATTATAGTCTTGCATAATTATTTGAATTATACTTTTCTTAATATTTTGTCGGATATCCTTTCATCTGAATTACTGACTTCAGTCTTTTAGGCATAGAATATACCAATTTTTTAGTAAATTCGCTGCTGATTCTGGCCCACTCCTCCAATATAACATCCTTAAGCTGCGCCTTGCTTGATATCACTCTTTTTCGGATTTTTGTCTCAAGCTCATTTCAAAGATGCTCTATAGGGTTCAAATCAGGACTTTGAGGCGGTGTAGAAAGCATGCGAGTATTGTACAATAGCCACATTCGAACTTTATGCGCAGTGTGCTTAGGGTCATTGTCCTGTTGAAACAAGAAATCTTCTCGCATACCTAATTTGGCTGCACTTTGTTTCATGTTGTTTCGTAGAATCTCTAAATAAGAGTTCTGATCCATAGTATTTTCGATGAATGTCAGATTTCCAACTCCAGCAGCAGCCATGCAACCCCAAACCATAACACCACCGCCTCCATGTTTTACTATTTAATAGTCTTCTTGGGATTAAATGCTTCTCCTACTTTTCACCAGACCCTCTTATGCCCATTTACACCAAATATACAAAATTTAGACTCATCCGAAAATAAAACATTATCCCAAAACGTTATTGGTTTGTCAATATATGCTTTTGCAAATGTTATTCTTTTTTGTTTGTTTATGGAACTTACAAGAGGTTTTCTTCTAGGCGTACGAGATGAAAATCCAGCTTCTGCGACAGCTCTACGCACAGTTTCTGCGCTAACCTCCTTCTTATCATTAATTCCAAGAACATCGCAGATTTTTCTACAGCTTAGAAATGGATCTTGTTTTATCATTCGCGAAATTTTTCTCTTGTCCTTTGCACTTAGTTTAGATGGACGACCTGTTCGGGGCACATTTTCCACTCTATTTTCCTTCTTAAATCGATTTATCACTTTTTGAATGGTTGACCGACTTCGCAACACTAGTTCAGCTATTTCAGAATATAATTTGCTCTGATTTGAATGCAGATTAATAATTATTTCACGCTCCTTAATACTCAACTCCTTTCGACTCATTTTTTAAAAATTTTATTAAATAAAAGATACACCACGAATACGGACGCGATATTAAAGACAGCGGCCTACGGTTGTTAACTCACTCTGATAATATGAACTTGGGGGATTCCACTTTTTACAAATAACAGGGCATTTTCTGCAACTGTACCAAGACTTTTGTGGAGTAGAAAAGAGACATTGCCAACAAAAAATTATTGTCTTCAATGATCATTATTGCCGAATCCCTTTAAATTTATGAAAACTTAAATTCAACAGAACTCGTATTATTACCATTTCATAACTTTTGGTTTTCAAATAAAAATATTGATTCAGTAATACAATTTTCAGTTACCGATTCTCTGTACCTTGACTTTTGTGGAAGACTGTAGTTCCCATTTTTCCACCGTAAAAGAAGCTTTGAATCTTTTTTTTTTCACAAGATATGGATATTATTTTATCAGAGACGAATAGAAAAGTCGAATATTATTATACAAGAAATGGGAAAGCCTTTGCGCCTTTTGTGCCAGAAGAACAGGAAGCATTTATTAGTTTGCTAATTATTTTTGGAGCGGGGCACGCTGCTACAGCCCAGATATGTGTACTATGGAGCCAAGATCCAACTTAATGTCGACCTCTAGTACAGTGCAGGATCAACAGGGTAAGCGTAGTAAGCGGTCGCTTAGGGGCCTCCACAAATTAATGGCCTCCTTCAAATTATAATTTCAAAAAAAACATTCAATGATTTCGGAAGTAGAGTCAGAGACAGTGAGAAACATTACCTTGATCAGTTTTTGTGGCTTTTGAAACCATCTGCGGATTTTTTTTCTAACGAAAAAAACAGCATTATGTATGTTTTTGGGTGTTAAACCCATTTATAAAAAATTTCTCATATCTGATAGAAATTCTTCGAAGTATACATTCAATTTTACATTCTAAGGAATTGAACCTAAGACCATTTAAAACAACTCTTTTTCCTGTCTAAAACTTTGGCCTGCCGAAAATCGTTTGCCTAAGTGGCGAATGCCGATGCTTACAAGCAATCCGTAGACGCATTCACGTTGCCGTGCCACTGTGACACAATGAAACAATGTTAAAAAATGCGTGGGCAACATTCGGAGTCATTTTGCGAGCCCGTCGAAACCGCACATACATTATATGTCTATCTGTGAAGGATACTCGTATGCTTATGCAACGCTTGTGCATCACATTGTGATTTACCGGCGCCACGTCAAGAAACCACTGAAACGCTCAAAACCACTGAAACGTTCTTTGTTTCAGAGTTTATGTAATTTAATTTAAATCTGAAGGTAAAAACAGATAAAAAAAATTTTGATTAGTGTTAATTGGCGTTATTTCGCGGTTTTGTAAACGCTACGAGTGATCGCTTTGTAGATCTTCATATAGGCCCAAGGAGTTTTCCTTCGGGGCATGAAAAAAGGAGGAGACAAAAGAAAAGGCAGAAAAAGGAGAATGCTGTTTTGTCTAAAGCGTCACGGTTAACAAAATTTTTTAGTCGCTCTTCAGATGAAAGTTCGTTGCAGAATACTAACCATGAAGAGGTAGGTTAGAATGTTATGAAAGTTCTGTTGAGTTTTTTTTTAAATAATTTATGGTAGAATCATTCCGGTATAAGTCAATATAATCACGCTTGCTTGTTTAGCTTTCTATGACATTAAATGTGTAGAAAGGATTTGTGGCTAAAGTAATTTATAGAAGTACTATAGCAGACAATTTCAATTTTTTAAATCGTAGAGTCAAAGTAGTAGTACTATTCAGACAATTTCAGAAACGGAATATATGAATAGTGAAGATCTTTCTGGAGAAGAAGCAACGTGTGAGTGAGTTGATAAGACCCTTTGTGCAAGTGCATTTGTTGAATTCAGGACTCTTTTTGTCTTGGTTCTTCAGCGCCAATCGCTAAAGCTTAAATTTTTGTTCACTTTGCCGTTCACAAATTAAACAGAGATGAACGGTTATGAGTTCGTATCGCATTTCTGTTTTCCGGCTGTACCAAAGTTAAACACCATTTATAGTTACGCTCCCTTAAAACAGCTCATTTGCTTTATATTTCAATATACCTGATGTTCGGTCTCCATCCACACACAACAAACGACAGAATCACTGAGACTAAAATTGAAATGTCCAACAAGCCAAAACTCCCCAGAAGGCAATGTTTAATTTGCGTACTCATGTAATGTATCCGAATCCAAACATTCGAATACATTTCATGTGCACACGGTGCAAACTTACCAACTTTCTGCCATTTATCAAAACAACACACTGTGGGAACGTTCATGTGCCCATGAAATGGATCCGAATCCGAACATTCGGATACATCTCATGTGCACACGATGCAAAAAGTAATATTCATGTGCCCATGAAATGAATTCGAATCCAAACATTCAGATACATTTCATGCGCACATGACTACTTATGATGCAAAATTAAGACCTTGCTCGCTCCCGCGAACAATGACGCGCGCGCAAAATGGATCCGCATTCAAAACATTGGATACATTTCATGCGCTCATAATGCTAAAACGAGCAAAATCCTAATATAAACGAGCAGCTTTCCCTCCCAACAAATTGCTGATCGTGCTTTTGTCTGAGAAAACAAGCTCTCGAGTTTGAAAATATTTGACATGCTTTCCGATAAACATCTACTTGGATATGCTTATCGGATTCACACAATGTTGTCACTTGAAGAAAATAATTTGCGGGTGACATTGTATACAATTTGTGCTTAACATCATTCTTATAGAATAAAATTATAGACTCGGGAAAAAGTAAGAAAAAAATCAATTTTTCTTATTGCGAAAACAAATCTATTATCGCATTTTATTTGATTTTTTTTTCTTGCAGACAAGTAATACTTGTAGTAACGTTGAAAGTAATTATACATCCAAACATGTTTTTATCGATTTTGATATTGGAATTTGGCCTGCTGATGTGTCAAATCATGTAAATTATTGAGTAAAGTTCGGAAGTAGTAGACTGCAAAGATGCGACAATGAAGACATGACTAAGAAGAAATCGATAAATCAAATGTTAAATGATTGCACTCGAACTTGCCCAAAATCAATGTTCTACGAATATAGGCAGCTTAAAAATGAAAAATAATCAAGCGTGAATGGCTTTGCTTTTCTCCATCTCAAGGCAGACTTTATTGCTTTTTGTGCAAGTTGTATAGTAGAGAAAAAGAATCAGTTTACTGATGAAGGGTTTTCTGAATGACGAAACTCCAGCATACGAATAAGTTCGCATGAGCTTTCGGCGAGCCATATTGAGGCCTTACAATGGTTTAAAATTCTTGTTGCTGATTCCTACCGAATTGATGTACAAATTTCTAAGCAGTAAGAAAATCAACAACAGTATTGGAAGAATCTGCTTATTAGATTAATAGAAACAATACTTTATCTATGTGAAAGAAATCTACCATTTCGCGGAAGCAATGAGATAATTGGTTCCCCGCATAACGGGCACTATCTTGGATTAATTGAACTTCAAGCTAAGCACGATATTTTTTAAAATACCATCTTCCAAAGTATGCTAATCAAAGCAGAGTTAATGTAAGTTATTTATCTTCAACAAGATGTGATGAATTGAGAAACATAATTGCAGTTTTTAACGAAGTTATTCGCCGAATCAAAGAATCACAATATGATTCATTTACTATAGATTCAACAACAGATGTGAGCCATAAAGATCAGCTAGTGATTGTCTTTAGATACGTTGAAAAAGATGGAGAACCCCTAGAAAGATTTTTACAATTTGTTTCTAACGCTGGACACAAGGGAGTAAATATGTTTGACGCTTTCATGGAATTTTCAACAGACAATGATCTCAACAAAAAAACTGCCGAGGACAGTCATACGATAACGCCTCCGCAATGAGTGGAAAATTTGTAGGACTGCAAGCCTTAATGATGGCTGAAAATAAAATTGCGTCTTGGCCTCCGTGTTTCGGGCATTCTTTAAACTTAGTTGGTATCGATGCTATGAAGTCCTGTGAAGAAGCACAAATATATTTTAGATGTTTCGAAGAAATTTATGTCTTTTTCACGTATTCCCCAGATCGCCTGGAAATGCTTGATAAAAGTTTAAAAGATGCCTACTCGCCAAAAAATATTCTGCAAGTCCCAAAACGAAAAGCTGATACTCGGTGGAGTTCAAGAGCAGACGCTTCAAAAGCTTTTTTGAAAGGCTATTTGCAATTTAAAAGTACTTTACTAACATTATCAGTTAAAAGTGACACAGCTAATGGGCTTTACAAACGAATGTGCACATTAGAGTTTAATATTTATTTGGTAATGTGGAATGAGATTTTGGCAAGAGTCAGTATGACAAATAAAAGTTTACAGAATTCGAAGATTGACACAAATACCTCATGCGGTCTTTTAAAGTCTTTAGAATCTTTCATTAAATGTAAGCGAGAATTTTATAACTATTACGAGAATAAAGACATCGATTTATGTGGCAATAATTTATATATGATGTCAAAAGAGCCAGGTAGCGTAATGTCAGAAATGAACCATTGGACTATTCTAGAACTCCAGAAGTCACATTACCAGCAAAAGATGACTTTCGGACTAAATGTTTTCTACCTGTTATTGACCAATTCAGTTTCAGCCTATACAAAGATTTGAATTTCTTAAAGATCTTCGAATGTAATTTTAAAAAAAGCTAAAACTTTATGAAAATACCATCTGGATGACCTTGAAGAAGGCTTAGGAAATGAGTTTTTACAATTCAGGGAATATTACAAAAATTTTAAACAAGAAATACCAAAAGGAATCAGCTCAGTAAGGCATATGCTGAAAATTTTGGTTTCAAATCATAACGCTGCAAGTACTGTCCCAAATGTAGAAAAATTATTAAGAATGTATATGTGCATCATAACTACGAATTGTACCGCAGAAAGATCCTTTTCTAAATTTAAATTGATAAAAAGCAGATTGTGCTAGAAAATGATATGACTTTAAATGATAGAAGTATTTTATGTACTGAATTCGATATTGCTAGGAAGTTATATGTGACATTAATTATGGATGAGTTTGCTGAACGGAAATCGAAAGCAGACAAATTTAATAATACAACTTGCACTGGGAAAATCAGACTCTAAAGTTGATAGCAATAAACATATGCCAAAAATGAGGCCAAAAATTATTTATAAATATAGTATTAATTTTATAGTACATATTAGACTAAGAAAAAGTATTTTCTTTTAAGAATTATCTAAAACTTGAATAGATTTTAGTTTTCTTTTGCAATGTAATAAATATAATATTTAAACGTTTGGCTATTGTGTATTAAGTAATGGAGAACCGGGTTTTCCTCTGAATTCATAAAACGTATACTCTGTAATCTACCCATCTTTTGCAATTTTTGCTAATGAAGTCTGAGTTTTTTCACAATCATTTGTATTGTCTCTGTCCTGCATTTCTTAAAATAATAAACTATAGCCTCAATCATCTAGAGAGCATTATGTTATTCTAAAAATTTCATGGATTAGCCTACTTGGGGTTTGATATGAATTTTTAAATTATTTGAGAATGTTGCATGCATATAGTATGGACCGACACTCAACGAAATACCTGTTGGTATTAACTAGGAAGAGTGCACCATTTTTCACAGTGGGATGACAAATCGCACCATGCACCGAAAAGAGAGAAAAATAAGAAAGAGCGAATGTGTGGTCGAGATAGACTATTGATTACCTTATATGGTAATTTTTGGAGATGAGCGACATGATGAATCAAGAGAAGTCGAATTGGGGTCGAAAAAAACGGGGTTTGGGTTTTGAGAGAAAAGAAAAGGAAGAATTGAGTTCAGTTGGAAGGTAGATAGGGAGTTGAGAAGCGGACGAAAAAAAAGAGTTCACGTTAGTAAGGAGTACAATAGTTAGAGATTCGAGTAAGTAAGAAAACAGACGTCGCCGAAAGTGAATTATCGTCCGAAGTGATCATTGAGGAAGATTCGATAAGTATTAAGTGGTATAAAGCTGCATATTGGTGGTCTTGAGTTGGGAGAACCGAAACCAAAGAATTGGTCGTGTGTAGCATGCACCGTTACTATGTTGTACTAGGTTTACAACGGTGCTAAAGAAAAAAAGCGGATTTCACTAGTGCGTTTCGATACAAGGGCATCTCATGAAGGAGATTGGCCCAAGCCGCGCACATTTTCCTTCGACTCGTCCTTTCAAGTTTTGAATAAGGAGAATATTCAACAACTAAGTGAAATGGAAAGTGGAACATTTTCACAGATTTAGTTTGGCCAAAAACTACATTTCTGGAGTGTTCCTGCGTAGCATGAAATGTAATAGTCCCTTCGTCTAATGAAAACTAGGTTTAATCCAGTAAAGTTTCGTGCAGTGGAAGTCAACCATAGTTGGAGGTCAGTAAGGTTTGGTTTGTGGAAATTCGTAGTGAGCTAGTAGTGAGATAAAGACGAGTCAGCTGGTGTCTTTCTGAAATGCGCGCATTGTTGTTCGTTATACTTTAAGTGTGATTAAAGTTTTTTGAGTTTTATGGACAACTAAGATCATAACAGTGCAGTGATGAATAGGTGGTGGTTTATATGAAACCAAATCACTGAAGGAAACATTAGTTGTGGTTGTAGCATATGTTAAAAGTTAGATCCGAGAAAACTATTATAATTTAACCGTTGGAAGGATTAAATGTAACACAAAATGTGTATATATATATATATATATATATATATATATATATATATATATATATATATATATATATATATATATATATGAATCTGTGAAGTAGAAAGAAATCCACTGTAGAATGTAAATTACTTTAAATTTTTTTGCTGTTTGTGGTTTGCAAAACGTGTATATTCATATTAATACAATAGTACCCCCCCTTTCACGAGGTTTCGTTTTGTGTTTAACACTGTACAAGGCTAAAGAAAAGAAATAAGTATTCATTGCTTAAAGTCAAAGGTGCATGCTTTGACTTTTGAAAAAAAGTGGACTTTTGAGAAATATCCTGGATTGTGTCGCGTACAGGATTTTATATCCAGTAGCAGCGATACACGACGTCAGCTTGTGTTGATTGGTGCGCGGATCGCTATAACTTGCTACCACCAAATCAAAAAAACAAACATTTGCCCAACATCACTTCCGAAGGAATGTGTATATATATATATATATATATATATATATATATATATATATATATATATATATATATATATATTAATATATATTCATATATATATATATATATATATATATATATATATATATATATATACATATATATATATATATATATATATATATATATATATATATATATATACGAGTATATATATATATATATATATATATATATATATATATATATATATATATATATATATACGAGTATATATATATATATATATATATATATATATATATATATATATATATATATATATATATACATATATATATGTGGTGACATGATCGTCACCTCGTTTAAGAAGTTTAATAAGTTATTTTTTGTTATTAATTATTATTATTTATTTCCCACACACACACCTGTCATATGTAATTATACTAATTTAAATTTAGATCATTCATGCTTTTTAAGAAGTAAAAATAAAATGTCAAATTAATTAATTATTAATTGAGAGTAGAGAAAATAGTTTGAATGCGATAAGTTGTTAATAAATATTTTACATATTAAATGTAATTAATTATTTTATCCAATTAAAATAAATAAATGAATTGTTCACCAGAAGATCAAAGGTTATTTATTGAATTCTTTGGAGATTACCAGACTAGAAAGGATTGAGTAATAAATTAATATTACTAGACGTAAAGGAGTCTATGAAGATATTTAAAATTGTATACGATTATACAAAGTCCTAATCAGGTATTTACTTTAGTATATGTTCTGCCGTTGCAGACAATACTACGCATTAGTAAATAATTATTTCATGTAGGTTCAAGGATATGTTAAATGAATATCATCACCAACTATATATATATATATATATATATATATATATATATATATATATATATATATATATATATATATATATATATATATATATATATATATATTTTGTTATGTTATTTCCAACTTACGATTGTCAATCCTGCATCCGAGCGCTCGATCGTCGTTGGACACTGCAAAACCAAAAGGGTAAATATTGCATGCCAAAAAAATCCAATAAATACATTTCCTTGTTTCTAATAGGAATTTATATCCTTTTGTTATTGATAAAGTCAAAAGATAATGAATATTTATAATATTGATGATAACTATATTTCGTATCGTTAATTTTAGATCGGATTTACTTTTCTTTCTTCTTTGCCGTATATATGTGAAATTATGACCGATAACAGTATTAACACATAAATAAAAAATAAATAAATAAAAATAAAAATTTTTGTGGACGAGATGTTGTTGGAGTAAGTAAAAGTATATTTCCAGGAAGATCGGACAACAGTACGAAAGAAAAAAAAACTGGCAAGTTGAGAAGGTCCCAGTTATGTAAATAAAAAGAATATATACCCACACCTTCAGTGACCTAGCCGGGTCAAATAGAAAAGAAAAGTTTTCATAGATCGCCATTATGCGGTCGGTAATGGCAGTGGAGACGACACGGAATTGACCCTTCGAGGGCATTCTCCCTTATTCATATTTGTAAATCCCTGCCGTAACAAGCAATTGATTAAATTCGCCTATTAGCGACTTAAAATTTCGATGGGCATACTTTATGGGATTTCACTGCAGTACTGGGGGAAAGAATTTCTTTTTTTAGAAGAGGCCTCCACCGAAGTTTCGCTTAGGGGCCCCCACATAGGTTAATCCGGCGGTGCTCTAGTATCATCTACCATACATAGTCTCGCAACAGATTCCAACAGATTATGTGTTTCTAAGATACGACAATTTTGAAATAAAGAAAAAAGAAAACGCAGTGATAAATTTGCTTCAATCAGAGATGTTTTTGATAGTTTCGTATTAAATTGCAAGAAATCTTTAAATCCATCTAAACTCTTGTGCGTGGATGAGCAGTTGGTCCCATTCCGAGGCGAGGCTTCTTTTCGGGTTTAGATGAAAAGTAAGCCAGACAAGTACGGCTTAAAAACTTGGGCCTTGACTGATTGTAGTTTGGCGTATATAGCGAATATGCAAATTCATTTATGTAATTTATTTCATGAAAAAAATGCAGAGATTTTTTTATAGAATAGTTTTATGCAAAGACAAACAAACCAGAGATCGGGCAAGAACAAAGTGTAATGATGAATCTCGTAAACCATTTATCTATATTATATGGAATAACTACTGATAACTTTTTCGCCAGTATTGAGTTAGCCAATATGCTTTTGGACAAAAACATTACCTTGTGCGGTACACTGCGTAAAAATAAACCTTATAATTTTTTTCAATAATTACAAGTAAAGGTTCCTTTTTGACTATATCATTTATTTTTCACTGTTTATACGTATTTCGGTGAGAACATACCACCTTCATCAGTACACTAACTTATAACATTTATTTCTTAGCCTATTTATACCTTTTTTATTTAAACTTCTTTATTACTATTTAATTATACAAAACAAGACTAAGTAACTTACTATTATTATTTCCTAAATCCTGCGCGGTAGCGGAGCATGCGATCAAGGAAGGCCATCAAATTAAGTTCGAGGACTTAGAGGTCATTAAGGAGGTAAAAAATATCCGTAAACTAGACACGGCGGAAAGTCTGGAAATTAGGAAAGTACCTGCGGAAAGAAGATTAAATGAGGATTTAGGAAATAATAACAGTAAGTTACTTAGTCTTGTTTTGTATAATTAAATAATAATAAAGAAGTTTAAATAAAATAGGTATAAATAGGCTAAGAAATAAATGTTATAAGTTAGTGTACTGATGAAGGTGGTATGTTCTCACCGAAATACGTATATACAGTGAAAAATAAATGATATAGTCAAAAAGGAACCTTTACTTGTAATTATTGAAAAAAAATGTAATCAAGACTATAAAACTTTCCTGAGATATTAATAATTCTTATATCATATGGCCACCAAGTCGTACCCGGAATTCCGAAACATTAAAATTCAAACAAAAATGGCAGCTCTTAGTCAAGACACACGCTTCCTTAAAGAATGTGTAAAATTGAAGCTTACTCCAAAACCACATAGCGTTTGTATAAAAGCAGGCATAGCAAGAGCTAGTAGCTTCTCCAAAGAGATTTAACGTAAATTGATTCTACAAAGCATAAACGGTTTATACAAAAAATTAGATCACATAACACTCCTAGCCTACAGCACAAATTTAAAACTAGCGAACGATATTACAAAAGATGGCGGTCAATTGGAAGTAACCATACATAAACTAGGAAGAGCCTACGAGTGTGAAAAAATTAGAAAAGAAAAAATCTTGAACAATAAATTGCATAATTTAAGAAGTACACAAGTAAATCCCAAAGAAAAAGAAAAACCGCGTCAAAAAATGGTACCTAATTTTGTATTGAACAAAACTAATATTGTGTTCAGGGATGACGAAATGCAGTTATTGAAAAAGGGACTCAACAACGCAATTGCAGCGAACACTTCATTGGAAGATATCGTAACCGATATCGAAGCGGGGATTAAATGGCTAAACGCAGACACAAAAGACACCATCAGAACCAATATGAAACAAGTGTTAAAAAATCAATTGATCCGACCGACTATAAGTTCCAAAGATGAAACTACCGTAAGACAACTGAAGGATAAAGATGTATATTACCTTAAAGCAGATAAAGGTAACCAACTTGTGATAATGGATAAGAACGAGTATGACCTTTTAATCGAAGAAAAACTACGAGGTGGTAGTTTCTTTGAACTAAGGACAAACCCTTTAGAAGAATCTGTAAAAAGGGTAGACAAAGGAATAAGAGTAGCCAGTAACTATTTTGAAGATATAGTACTCAGAATGCCGAACCCTTCATTACCCAGGTTGAGATGTCAACCTAAAACCCACAAGCTGAATTTGGACTTGCGTCAAATTATTGCTGACAGCTACCCCCCAACGTATAAGATAGCGAAATGGCTGGTCTCTGAATGTAAAACACTGGGCAAGATAGAAGGAGGAAGATCGGCCAAAAATTCGCTAGAGCTAATTGAAAAATTGCAGCACGTTGAAATCGATCAAAATGAAGTATTGGTGTCCTTTGATGTTAAAGCGCTGTTCCCGAGTACACCGACAAAGCAGGCAACATATGAATTTGTAAAATGGTTGCAAAAATGGGGAAGTACACCTGAATGGAGGAAAAAAGTTGGACAACATGGGAAGCTAGCAGGACTGTGTATGCGTGAATGTTACTTCGTGTTCAGAAACAAATATTATAAAATGACTAAAGGATTAGCAATGGGCAGCCCACTATCACCAGTATTAGCAGAAATATTTATGTCCAGTATAGAAGAGCAAATCGTGGAAAATAACATCATGCCGAGAGTGTGGTGGAGGTATGTCGACGATATCTTTGCTATAGTTCCAAGAGATTGAGTAGAAGAAATACTTAACAAATTAAACAAAATTAATAACAACATAAAGTTCAAGATGGAGATGGAAAACAATGGAGCGATACCCTTCTTGGACCTGTTAGTGATTAAGAACGAAGGAAAACTAGAGTTTGATATCTACCGAAAACGTACCAGCACCCAACGAACGATACCAGTGAACTCATACCATACATACCCGCAGAAGTTAGCGGCATACAACAGTATGGTACACAGACTCATCAAAGTCCCGTTATCTGATGATCGATACAAACATGAAATGAACTATATTATTGAAACAGCCGAAATGAACGGTTTTGATAGCCAAATAATTCACAATCTAATCCTGAAAAAGAAAGAAAAACTAGCACGTCAAGAACTATCAAGCCTCTTCGAAGCCAACGCGAAAATCGAGTCGGAAGCAACTACGAGAGTCAGCATGCCGTATTCAAATATATTCAATCAATTATCGAGTGTGTTAGCCAAGCATGGCATTAAAGCGTTAGGCACAAGTAGGAGCAATAAATTGGGAACTTTGGTGAGCAGCGAAAAAGATAAAAAAATCAAGGAAGGAAAAAGCGGTGTTTATCGAATAACGTGCCCAAGATGTGATAAAATCTACGTAGGGCAAACAAAACGGTTGGTGTCTGTGCGTTTCCACGAACACATGAAAGAGGTTGAAGCATTCAGGAAAAACAATAAAAAAAGCGATAAAATCGGCGGTAGCGGAGCATGCGATCAAGGAGGTCATTAAGGAGGTAAAAAATATCCGTAAACTAGACACGGTGGAAAGTCTGGAACTTAGGAAAGTACCTGCGGAAAAAAGATTAAACGAGGATTTAGGAAATAATAATAGTAAGTTACTTAGTCTTGTTTTGTATAATTAAAAATAATAAAGAAGTTTAAATAAAATAGGTATAAATAGGCTAAGAAATAAATGTTATAAGTTAGTGTACTGACGAAGGTGGTATGCTCCCACCGAAATACGTATATACAGTAGAAATAAATGATATAGTCAAAAAGGAACCTTTACTTGTAATTATTGAAAAACATTGTAATCCAGACTTTAAAACTTTCCGGAGATATTAATAATTCTTATATAAACCTTATATTCCGAAAGAGCTACTTTCTGTTAGATATAAGAAGTACTTTTCAAGCGTGCTTGCTTTTATGGAAAATTAAACCTTAGTTCCTTACGTACCTAAGAAAAATTCAGCAGTTATTCTTTTATCGACAGAACATAACTATGAAAAAATAAGTGAAGAAGAAACGGATTACAAACCAGATATTACCTTACACTACAATAAAATAAAGGGTGCTGTGTATACAGCAAATAGATTGGCAAAGGAATTCACGACACAAAGAAAAAGTAATCGTTGGCCGATGGTAATCGTTTTCCATCTGCTAGACATTGGTGGCATCAACGCCTATAAACTTTGGGTATTGAAACATCCAGATTGGAAACAAAATCGTTTGTATAGAAGAATGTTATGGTTGGAGTTCGGCCAAGAATTCATTAGAAAAAATATAATTCGTAGGTACCAAAATGACAAGTCATTACACTCTAACATAAAACAATCCATGTTAACCATTTTGCCAGAGTTAAACGTAAAGAACGAACAACCTGTTCCCGTTATTGGAAGACAGCAGCGATGTTTCTTATGCGACAGAAGTAAAGATAGGAAATCTCGAAGGTTTTGTTTTCGGTGCAATCAGTACGCATGTGTAGAGCATTTAAAAAATATAACAGTTTGTAACAAGTGTAAAAGTTTAATTATTATTGAAAATGTCACAGATTCGTGTTTCTTCTTCAGGTTCCGGTTTCTTTAATATTTCTTTTTATTATAATCATTTTAAACTACTTTTACAAAATGTGTTTACTTATTTATCAATGCTTACATTATACTTATATATGAATATATATTTTTTTATAAACAGAAAGTATTTAATTTTAATATTCCTTAAATATAACATTAAAAAAATAATAAGCAAACAAAATTTTGGGGCACATTTGCACCCCACTTGGTATTTAAAATAAGTTTTTGACCACGGGCTTATGAAGGTTAAGGTTTATAAATCACATTTTGTGCTAATCGAAAATGTTGTACTTTATCGGAATATTTAACGCAGTTTTATATTGGTAAGTTTTATTTTCGATTGAATTTATTTCATATTTGACCTTTTGGCGAAATAATATAATTTTTGCTGCTATTTACTCGGTACTTTATCGAAGTGTTGGCCAAACTTATCGTTGGTGTATATTGCGGCATGGCGGCATTTCTACTTTACATTTCTACGCTTTGCCCTTTGCATTTTTACACTTTGCATTTCTAAATTTTGCAATGACAATTTATAGTTCATACTTTCAGTTGGCCACGACAAATGAAATTTCATTTAAATACACGTGAACTTATACAAGTAGCTAAAATATTAGTATTGTGCAATTACAAATATCAATTCAAATATTATTTGATAAGACGTTGTAATTACAATAATTAAAAACGGATTTTAAATTATTAAAACAATATAATTAATAAGTTAAATTAATTTTTTTATTTGATACGACTTTTAATATGAATCTATGACAAAACTGAAGAAAACAAGATTTACCTGGAACATAACATTAACTTCTTCTATACGGGTTACGAGTTTTGTCTTGATAAAACCAGTTTTAAATATAAATAAGTCCAGTACTTCGAGATTTCATTCGAAAAATTCGTATCCCTCTACTTGTTTTGCAATTTTCTATTCATGTTAAACCTTAACAATCTAAATCGTCCTCCCCGCCTGCTTAATAACAATAACGTTGAAGACCAAAATAGACCTGACCAAAGGGCCCTTATGCTACCAAAAGACCTCAACCTAATAAGCATTTACAGGGAGATAAACAGCAGCGCCTCTACTTTACAGAAAGTAATAACATTCAGCCGGAAATGTTGAACGATACGATTGAACATCTACAGCATGAAATGGAAAGACTAGAATTGGCCGAGTTCTTAGCTGAAGAAGAAACCGAGCTCTTTCCAATAGATTTACAATACGTCGACAGAGCGACAGACGAAACCAACGAAAACTAAGACGACATCCATTTTTTCGACTAAACAGCTCTTCGCTTCTATACATCGAAAAGACTGTAAAGAGTAGTGAAACACGATTCTTGATAGACACAGGATCCAACAAAAATTACATTCAGCCTATTTTCTACAAAAACCCTCTTAAAAACGAGGAACCTTTCAGCGTTAACTCCGTAGGATAGCGGTAAATATAACACAAAACACTTTGTTGACCTATTCTCATTGAACATAGGAAAACTAGGTTCTTCCTTTTGCCCAGCCTTAAAACTTTACCTGGAATTATCGGAAATGACTCCCTAAAGCGATGGATGCCATCATCCATACTAAAGGGAGCTTCATGACCACCAATCCCGGAATCACACTTCTATTAAAGTAGCACGCATCACAATCCATCAACAAACTAACCATAAATACAAACTTTTTTTCTACCCAGCAGAAGAAAGGACTTAAAGAAATATTTGGACAAATGGGCACTGCAAAACCTTGGTAAGTTTTGCCGAATGAATTTAACACGGGAAAAATTTTTTCCGTATTAATTTGACACGGATAACGTGAGCTAACATGAAACCGTGTTTAAAAGCCATGACTCCAAAATGAAGCGAAAGAAACAATCACTGGTGAAAAATAACCAGAGGGAAAATCAAACGGTGTACCGTGTTCAACTATCAACACGGTATACCCGTGTTCACAATTTGCCGTTTCACTCTAAACGCGAGTAGCATATGGTAATGTTCATTCACCTAACATCAATAATGAACATTCAGCCAACATCGATAAATGTGCATTCAACCAACAGTATAACTAGGTCAGAACCAAACATTAAGCCATATGCATTGTGTTTCTATACATAGTGGTGTCACGGTGAACGCGAATTGGCAGGATATATGGCGCTGCGATGTCGATTTTAGCATTTCGAGCAAAAGTTCCTTTCAGCCAAAGTGTCTTGGGTTGATGCATGTCGCTTTGGCGAGCTTCAATGCATCGTTGTCTTATGATCAAATCTGCTATGGAACGAAATGAATTTTGTCGTGGTTAATTGCAACGTAGCAAATGATATTCGTGGGCTCTTTTGAGGAACATAATATTCGCGATAGGAATGTTGAATGAATGAATGGATTGCCTTCAAAAAAAAGTAAATCACTAATGATTAGTCCGGTCATTTTAGACAATTGAAATAAAGGAAATTCCGACAGAGCCAAATCTTCGTAGAGACCCTAGGTTTACCACAAGGAATAAAGTGTCAAAAGTCCCCATCAGTCCCATGTGAGCTTAGGGACTTATTCGGGGCCCAAGGTCAAAATTTTAGGTTTTTTGAATTTTCCTCGAAAACGGTAAGTTTTATCGAAAAAGTAACTTCGAGCAAAGTTGTAGATCTTAAAATTCTCTATAAAAATGGTCCCCATGATTTTTTCTCTAAGACCCACTATATCCCAGATATTGCGCTTGTAAGAATCATGTTCTACATAGTATGCACACATATGCCACGTGTATACATATTTAGGTACTCAAGCAAGCAAAAATGCCTACTCGTGTCTCTTTTATGTATACATTATACTATTCTAAGAAAATTTACTCTAAAATGACCGCCGGTCCCTTACCGAACCCCCTCTACTTGAATAACATCTGGCATTGAAAAACATCTGCCTATTCTTTTGTCCATGTGGTGTCGTTCACGTATATCTGCTTCTTTTAGTGTTGGATGAGCAGTTCGAGTGACTATACGTATTTATTACAATTGTCTACTATTGAAGTTAGTGCTGATTAATATTTTAAAAAAATGTCACAATTTTGCTTTATTTGTAATAAACTTTTGACTGAAGATGAAACTGTTGTGGTCAGTCGTGGAATGCCAACTTTAATCGATGCAAGTGTCGCGAGAAGTGATGAGTTTGCTGATTATTTAAGAAGCCGTTACAATTCACGTGGATTGCAGAAAATCATACACCCGGAAAACTTCAATCTCTGCATCAAAAAGACAACGTCAGGAAGAACAGGCCAGTACTTCAAAAGTAAGTCCACCTCATACTAGAGCGCGAATAAGTGAATCCAGCTTTTGTTTTAAAAACCACTGCTTATTTTGTGGCGATGAAGCGGATGAAGAAGCAGAAAAGAAGAAAGTGAAGATTTATCGCCGAAAAATTCATAAAGTTTCTACACTTATATTCAAAGATTCCATTTTAAAATTAGCTAAAGATCGTTCTGATGATGTGTCAAAAGCTGTCTTTGCGCGTATTAATTTTCAGTATGATTTAGTTGCTGCTGACGCTAAATACCATGATTTTTGATTTTGACAACTGATTCATCTTCATTTGAACAATTTCTAAGCGTTCATCAACAGGAAGGAGAAGAAGAAGAACAAGAAGAAATTGAAGAAAACATGATTGCTGAAATTGAATATGAAGAGTATGAGTCAGATTAAAGTAATAAAAAAAGTTAGAACGACAGTTAAACTCAGTAACCCATATCAATAATCTTCATACTATTAAATAATTATTGTTCCTGAAAATAACGTAATAAAGGTTCGTGGAATAGGCCTACCGGGGATACCACGTTAAAAAAAACACGCCGAGTACACTACCTCACAGGTGGTGTGGAAATGTGTGCATATTATGTAGAACATGATTCTTACAAGCGCAATATCTGGGAAATAGTGGGTCTTAGAGAAAAAATTATAGGGACCATTTTTATAGAGAATTTTAAGATCTACAACTTTGCTCTAAGTTACTTTTTCGATAAAACTTACCGTTTTCGAGAAAAATCCAAAAAACCTAAAATTTTGACCTTGGGCCCCGAATAAGTCCCTAAGCTCACATGGGACCGATGGGGACTTTTGACACTTTATTCCTTGTGGTAAACCTAGGGTCTCTACGAAGATTTGGCTCTGTCGGAATTTTCTTTATTTGATCACTATTTTTATGTCTAAAATGACCGGACTATGATTTCCAAATGAGGATAATTAGCTTTTGAGTTGGAAATAACTAATCCATTACGAAAGAAATAATTAATTCATTTTATAATTTAAATCAAAATATTTTAAATTAAATTTTAATATCTTTATAAAAATGGTACCAGTTCCATGATGTAAAAGAAATAAATTATACAGTTTTTCAAGTGTAATTTTTCATATTGTATTCTATAGTTATTTTCCAGTAAAGTAAAGCACATATTTTAATATTTAGAGGGAGACCCGTAATCTCTCGTATCAATTAGTGAAAAGAGTTTGCTTGGTATCGTTTCACTGTCGCAATTCCTTATTTGAAACATCTAGGAAATATGCGATACTTGTATTTTTGTTGAGTTATTAGAGAAAAGGTATGATCAACTTTTACTTTAAGTTTTCAAATGACTTTCAAAGGCATAAAGTTCACAATATCGAGATAGAACTCGAATGAAGCTTCGATGTAAAGTTGCCTGGTTATCATTATTTTATGAGAAGCTGAGGAAATTATCATTGTTAGAGGCAACATGGTAAGTAAAAAGCGAATTTAAAGATATTTTGTAACTATTCGTAACCTGTAATATAAATTTTGAAGCTGTTAATAGAAGTTTTACGATACGCAAATAAATGAATTTTGCATTGAGTGTTATTCAATTTAGATATGTGATTTTCAGGTTATGATTACTTAATAATTCCTCTTATGATTTTGATTTGAAGAATTCCATATCTTAAATGGATATCAACCTTTTGCGAATTAATTTCATAATGCAAACACACATTTAATAAAATAGGTCTACTTGACTTTGTGTCAGCTTCTTTTTATTTTGAGTAATGATAACAAAGTTGCAAAGAATGACAATATCATCTTTTTTGTAGAAAGTCATAATTATATTTTATAATAACTACGACGCCACTAAAATAAAGAATGAAATAGAATAACAATATTGAAATTAGCGTTGTTTTAAAATGGATTTGATGTGAATCAGAGGTTTCATTCAGAAGCTGTTAAAAATGGCTTATTATTTTACAAGGAGATTTTAGAGCACATAATAAGTGTGTATGAAATACAAAACAACACAACCGCTAAAGACTGTGAAATAAAATTTTATGAAAAATTCAAAATTGGCTCTGAAACACTCTTAGGAGTTAAAAATAATAATAATTGAGAGTAGTACTCCATATAACTTATTCCATATAAAGGTCGGAACTGCGAATTTATATCATAAATGCAAATGGATGTGGCGAGACCCCGAGAAACTTTTTCACATTTTACTGCGTTTTTTGAAGCCAGTGATATTTTAAAAACTTTTTCACATTTGTACAGTGTGATATGTTTGCACTATTGATGACCTACGAAGAAATTTTTAAAAATAACCGATAATCGATATTCAATAAAATTACCGAGACATCATGGGAACATATTTATCTAGTGAGTAAAGCTATCTTACTCTAAATCCTACGAATAGACATTATTCTTAATTTTCACGAAATATTTTGGGATATAGTCCACAATCAAATCCTCTTTGAGAACCTAGTTACAACATAAAAATTGTCGATTTAGAATGGATGACATCCTGTGATGCATTTTAGAAAATTCTACCATTGTGACACGAAAGCAGAATGTATTCTAAATAAGTAAACAATCAACTAATAAAAAGGAAAAAGAAAACTAACTTGGTGCACAGACCGGGTATCGAGCCCACGTCCCCTGGTCAAAACGATCGTGCACTATCATAGACTTATTTCTGACAAATTTTTAACAACCCATAATCAGAAAAATAAAGCGCCCCAAACGATTTTTGCAATCTTCAAAATCGCTTTTCACAATCGAGATACCTAAATGAAAAGCGTCTAAATGTGGGGAAAATTCATGGGATTTAAGGTTTCATAGGCTTCACCGTTAGAAAGTTTTGAATAAATGCAATATTCAATATATGGGTCATTGGATCTTTAAATTTTAAGTGAAGATGAGAAAGTGTTTAACTGTGAATACGTTTAAGGTAAGGCTTAAGTATCAATATTTTAAAATTTTAATGATATTTTATTTTGAAATTTTTATGTAGATTGTTTATATAGAAATTCATATGTAGGTATACAAATTTTGGAATCCCTCAGGACCAGAGAATCAATATCTAGTTAAAGCATATAAGCATTTCGCACTCAAACTTTTCGAAAAAATTCCAATTTCTGGGTGAGGGTCATTTTTATAACTCCTGTATTAGAAAATATGGCCATAGAAAGATATTGAAGCAAAATGCATTGCTAACGCCTGTCATTAGTAGCGTTTGCCCAAGTAGTGAGTATTTTATGGATCCTTAGTGTAGTTTTGAGTTGGAAACTGCAAAAAAAATATTTTGAGAATTCTCATCCCATTCAGTCCAGAGAAAAGCCCAAACAAAACTCCATCCGTCAAATTTTAGCCGATTTAAATTTAAATAACCTGTCATCTCAGTTGTTTCCTCCACTTGAATTGCGAAACGACCCGAAGGAAAAATGAGCAAATTTTTTAACTTGAAAATATGCTATAAGTCTAAACATGTGATTCTGTGTTCCTTCAGTAAGGACTATTCAGCACTGCTATTTGAATCTTCACTTCCAAACTGGTTTTGCTGATTCCATAAAAGACGTGCTTAAGAAAAAAAATCAAAGGAATGTTTGGATGGACGATGTGTTTTACTTTTTGATGAGATATCAATAAGCACGGAACTGGAATACTTGTATAATTCCGCAGAAGACATTATTTATGGTTTTTGTGATTTTAGAAACACTGGGCGCTTCAACAACGTAGCATTAAACACTCTGCTTCTAGTTTTGAAGCAAGGAATTGGGTAAATCGTTGGCTCACCCAATGGAAATCTACCGTTTTTTTTTTATAAAAACAACCATGAATTAGCTTTTCGGTGTTGGTTTAGATATATTAGGAACGGTTTGTGATCAAAGTGCAGTAAATTGACAATGCTTGAACTAAATGAGGTTCTCTACTGAAATCCATACTGGAAGGTAGACGAATATACAACTGTTTTGATATGCTTCAACTTCTTAAAAATTTGAGGAATATCTATCTGAAAAATAACATCCGTTGCTATACTAAAATCTTTTCATGGAGAAAGGTGCGTGAATTTGATAATAATGTTATCACCACTATTCATAAACTTTCAGGCGTGCATATAAACCCAAGTCGCTTCGATAAAATGTTAGTAACACTAAAAAGGCAAGCCTTAAGCGATTCCGTATCTGCAATGATTTCAGCCGCTGTTGAATCAGGATATTCCAAACGTAATGACAATTAAGGGAGATGTGCAACTAGTACGGCCGAATATTTATTCAAGTAGTCTTTTCGTATTGCAACAGTAAGGCCTGTTAAATATTCCACATCACTTATTTTTGCATGTTATCCCCTATTCTTTTTGCACTGCAAATAACCACCTCAGATCCAGATTAAAACGGTAGTTAAGTAATCGATGATGTTTCAAAGCCATAGCATTTCAAAGATCTGAAGTGTTTCCTATGATGATTTTTCTACTAATGTGTACTATTTTTTATTTATCAAGCGCAGGTTCTTTGTCTTGGGGTTAATTTTTTGATTGGCATCATCCTTACGGCTTTTGTCACGCAACCGTGTGCCCAGCGTGCCTCGCGTGATAGTTGAGTTTCAGCTTCAGAAATTATTAGCTACGTACTACACTTATATCTCTCCCTTTTCTCATTCCACTACACCTTAGCAATGCTTTCATAATTTTTGCTTGTATTAGAAAGTAATTATATCTGCATCTCTTTTCTTTCGTCAACACCTTCGTGAAGGTCATGTTATTTGCCTCATTAAATCCAAAACTTCTTATTGTGATCAGCCTATCGGAGGGATTACGATTATCAGAATTTTTAAACGCATGTTGTGTGAAATGGATACAGCATACAGATAATACCACATTAACAACACGCTTTGCACTTTACCTCCTGGTGGTGGGGGGAAAACGTGCTTTTTTTATATAGAGCCCTTTAAAGTATTTTATATACTCAGGCCTCCCGAAACGCCACTGAAGTTGTTTTTTTTTTTTTTATTTTATTAAAACGTTCATTTGCTTATTGCTTTTGAACGAGTCCGAAAGGTTGTAGTTGTTTGGAAAACTTGCTGTAATGCAAAGATGGACACACGGATGAGCAAACTGATATTGTCAATTTTGTTGAAAAAATAATTTTTATAAGCCCCTACAAAACAAGATCATCGAAAGAACAATTTTCTAAAGCTTCCTGATATTGAAATCACAAGCTTGAAATTAATTGCGAAGTAACAATTATTATCGATTTGACTTTATCATTAATTTTTTGTAATTCACTCATTGCAAAATATAATTATGCTCGACAAATCATTATATTTACCATTGCTTGAAAACAAGCACAAATAAGACTTAAAGAAAATCACTCTTTTCAGGATTAATTTTTTAACTTTTATGAAATTGAAAATTCATTTTTTCATTTCTCTTCAACTTTCAGTGTGTACGTAATTTGATGGTAATGATTTATTCTTAAGTAAATTATTTTATTGTATTGATGAGACAGGTACGACCTGTAATGTGACGCCTACGCCCGGGAATCGAAGTGATTCCGATCCCGAACCCTTGCAACCGGCCAGATGGATATGTCCTCGAAGTGCCAGCGGACTTCATCTGTCGTGCGGATATCGTTGTGCAGAAAATATTTTTTTTCTGTCCAAATATTTAGATCCGTGGATATAAATATTCGAAATATAAAATTAATCCCAAACCCCGGCACATTTCGAGAAATAGCCATCTGGAAATGCCCCTCCACCGTGGCCATCGAGAAAACTATGCCACTGGCGACAACTGGAGAGGCACATTGCCGCCATATGGCGTGCCATTCCACACACAGATGTTTTGTCCGAGGTGACAACCGGGGATTTTGACAGCCACATGGCGGGTGTGGGTCAAGGAGAAAACTGAAAAATGACCGGCATGTCATATTTGTGTGTTTTAGTTTATTAATTGAAGCGGGTTTGAAGTGCAGTGACAAACGAAGTTTTTGGCGATTTCGGATATTGATACTGTACGTGTGGCAGTTGGAGTAAGGCCATTAGAAGAAACCGAATTCAGAAATGTAAGAAACAGCTAACCTATTTTCCGATTGACACAGATCCCCTGAAGGCCAAGAAAAGCGTACAGCCCTGGAAAGGACTGGAGAGTTGGATGGTTGGCAGTGGAAACATTTACTCAAACATCAGTAAATCAAATTTAAATCCAAACGCACCTGCGCTTAGCAGCGGCATGGGATATCAACAGTCATCGACAATATCTTCGTTCAATAACAGAAATACTGCCCCTACTGGCATGAGTGGTGCAAGTTACGAAAGACTAAGAATAGCAGATGCTATTTGTATGATCTCCACTGTAAAAACAAGGAACATTGCCTCAGGCTAGAACAGATAGTGACGCATAATTCGAAACGTAGAAACTCCATTTGCAGCCAGTTAGTCCACCATCCATTCTGGCTTTGTGATCGGCTTTATCATTGCCAGGTGTTGCAGTTGCCTGTCGCGAAACACTTTCCTGAGTGGCCATATTGGCAGAACGATTTCGCGATACCAATTTGTTTTCCGAAGCTCGCATATCCTTTTCAACACGGCAACCTCTTCGCAGACCAAATGTCACTACTTGGCAGCCATGTATGTATAATATAAAATAAATAGATGGTGGATAGATATATAGGTAAATAAGTGTAGGAAAAGAATTGAAGGAAGTACACTTAGAATGGAAAGTTAAACATATTCTCATGTATATGATGTATGTATGTGTATCGACACTGACTATGCAGCGCATTTTAATGGAGTTATTGATTTATTTTCTCCTCATGTCATTTTACGGATAACTTTCCCAAAGTTTAAGAATGAAAGAAAAAAAAAAACGATATAAACTATAAAGCGAGAAGTGAAATGTACGATTAGAAAGACTTTTGAGAACGAAAGAATAAATGATGATGTAATGATTAGATAGGTGAACTCAGGTCGCTATTGATATTAATTCAAAGTTATTCTGAGTATAAATTATAGAGAAGAAGCAATTCATGCTTTTCACATTCAGTTACCCACAAAATCGGACTAGTCACTTCTAACAATGTCGATTGCAAGTCACATTGTAATTTTCAATATCATAAATTGAACTATTGTACATAAAAGCTTTAAAATTAACAGCAACTTATACCAATGTAGAGCATTTCTGCTCAATAATCTATTTTTTTTATTTTTTGTTTGTAAATGTTGCAAAAGTCACAACGTAAACGAAATATGTATATGGTACATGTAAACCAATACAATGAATTATGCCATATTTTCGAAATTGAATCGGCAATATTAATTTTTTTGAGAAATTGCATTTGACTCATTTTTATGGAGGAACGTGTCGATTTATTGATCATTCTTCTAAATTTAATATAAAAATCATATTCTTAATATTGAAAGATTTAACCTTGTTTTTACATCCTTGAAAAGTTAATTCAATTGTTACGAATCGAACCGTTTCGTGCCATAAAGCATTGTTACATAATATTATTGCAAGGTAGCATTTAAATGACAACCTTTAACTTATAATTTCATTCTAATTCATACTGCGCAGCCTGAATTAAGACTTACCCGCATTTAAAATGTATTATTTTTTTTTATCATGCGACCCTCCTAAGAACTAAATCATGTTCTTTAAATATGGCTTTCACCGTAAGCTATTTGTATAATATCTAGTATGAAGTGTCGTAAGAAACCGAAAAAAATAATGTACTTATCAAAATCGGGAAATCCAACGCAAGGAGAATAGTATATGTTTAATAGGCGAAAGAAAATAAACATTTAATTGCTTTTAAGAACAAAGAAATTCGAAATATTCGTGGCATCTAAATTTTCGACAGTAAAAAGTGTTAAAAATCGTAAACAAAAAAAACAGACAAACGATTGATACCGCATTAGTGCGTATAAGACTTTTGCTAAGCGTTTTTTTTTATTTGTGTTGAAACAATTGCGGTAGAATGCTTAGAATTAAAGGTTAGTAGGGTTTTGTAGATTTCCTATGAAACTCATAGAAAATAATGGACATCGAGAATAAATATTTTAAAAATATAAGTATAACATTATAGGATGGAACCATTTAAGCAAATTTATACATGTTATACAAAATACCCAACTTATTAGATCCCCAATAGTTAGTAAAAAGCAAAACAAACTTTCCACACGTAAAATAACCGGAACTTTGTATGTAGCTACAATTTCACTCGTAGATAATCTTAGAATGATTACGATTCAGTAGGTTTAAGTATGTACATTAAAACAGAAATAATATTTTATTCGCAGAGACGGATTTAAACAAGATAGTAAAGTTGAAAACCTAATAACATCATTAACATTAACAGATTTATAAGAATTTAATGTTTGCAAAACCGTTCTCTAGAAATTTCTTCGAATTTCAGTTCCCTCGTCTATTTGTTACTAGAGTTGAATTATAATCCCACTATTATTAATACAATTATTCAGGCCTTTTCACAAAAACGAATTGTGGTAATATTGTGTGCTAGTTTGGTTAGTCATCATTTAAATTGCGTTATCACTAGTGATTGGCATATTTTACCTTTTAAATTTATTATATATAAAAAAACTATACAGTTATATTACAGATAGATATAAACAAATTACATTTTATTGGAGTAGAAAAGACAAGTACCATTTAAATTCTTTTTCATCTCATTAAATTTCAATGGTACTAATTTTAGAATGAACTGAATATGCTGTGAAACACTCCATGCCGCATTGTTTTTTTTTTTAAGTCTAATTGTGAAGAAATCGGCTCGCAAATTAAAAAGACGCTAGTTTAACAAAGTTTTTGATAGGTTGTTTTCTTAAACACACAGTATCCTTGATCATAAAAATTTCAATTGAAAAAAAAAAACTTACTGGCTAAACAAAATTGAAACGTAAATTCCAAATGTATTTTATAATCTGTATATCAAAAAAATAAGTATTAAAAAGATGAATTGCTAAAACTTTAACCACGACTTTCCTTTTCAGTGACTCGTTCTTTTTCAGTGGGAACCGAGAGTGTAGGGTAAGTATGCCGTCGCGAGGGTAAGGTTTCGACAAATCCGCTGAAGTCGGTTTCGCGTCGCGCGCGGTACGCGGTACCTTTGAGTGTTTCGTCATTTCATTAGAGTAGTTTTCGTCGGTTTAAGTTCGAGTAGCATATTTTTCGGTACCGCGTCGGTGATTCGGTAACGCGCCTATGGGATTTTGTAGCGTTTTTTGATTTGAGATCTGTGGATAGATCACATCCAGAATTAACGTAATGTAGGTTTCTCGTTCTGGATGAGTAATTGTTGACGCGTTTGGAAAACGGGCAAGTTCAGGTGACTGAAATATTGTAATTGAGCGTAATCCATTCGGAGACCCGCGACCGAAATCCTCTCCGAACTAGCTGGCCGACAAGCAGTCACCGCGTGAATGGGTTACGGTGCACGGATTGGTTGACCTGTTGGTACCATCCGTTGGCACTACTCAGACTTAACGTCTAGAACCGATGAGAGGTCGGTTCCGCGTTCGATTTGAAAAGTTAAAATCATTACATACCATCGAAATACGTACATGCTAAAAATTAATCAAATGAAGTCACGAAAAGAAAGCATGATTTTCCTTTTGAAAGTTAAATAAGACAAAAAGCTATAAAGAGTTTGATTGAATACTGCTACTATAAATTCTTAAATGTTACATTTCGCATACAAAAACCGACGTACCATTATTATTCATTAAAAAGAAAGCAATTATATTTCAGTCCTTGCAACCATGAGTCAGCATTCAGCTGATATCCCTTGTCGTACAAAATAAAGCAAAGACATACATTGATGTAACAATAATTTAGGAAAAATATTCCAAGCGTTTGTCAGAGTCAAAAAGTCTTTTCATTGCAATTTATTCAATGATAATTTTAAAATCGACAAGCATAAAAACTATGGTTGTGATTTTATTAACATCACTATTTCTAATTCTAATATGCATACTTATGACGTTTCCAAATAGAATTACACTCAACAATCTAGTTTCATATAAATTATTGTTTACAAAAAAAGGATAGAAAGAACACTTAGCGATAAAGTAAATCAATTTAAATATAATGAATTTATAATCTTTTAAATTCACTTAAAGTATTATTTTTTAAATTATTTGTAATGAATCATGCGACGCCGCTGGCGACCACTACTAACACACTTTGCTGCCAGGTGGCTTGTCATTTCAAGTTGGTTGCGACGAGCGCACATCCCACGTCAATTTTGTCGTGGGATGTCAAGAAGATTTGACAGCCACATGGGAGGAAAGTGTGGAAGTAGTGGCCGTTACTCAGGAAGAAGTCCCGGAGGGTGCCAACAAGCAGCAAAAGGGCTTAGGATTGACAGGAAGAAGAACTCTCCCACAAATAGGTCATTACTGATATCCATCGACTATTCAAAAGTAGTAAAGGTATCAGAAATTGGAATTGGTAAGTCGGCAAATGCAAAGTTTGGTTTTCCGCTTCGAGTTAAAATAACGTTCTGTGATGTTTAGGTTAACCGCGGATATCAGCAATCAAGCCATGCAGAGATACGCAAATGCGATGGATGTCCGTATTTGCCTAGATTAAAGTGCCGCATTAAACAACAACCGGACAGTACGAATGGGCGATTGCCTGCCGGAATGTATCCCCAATTTGGAGTCAGTAGTTCTTGCTGGGAGCAGTAGTCAGGAGTTGAGCGATTTGGAACCACTCACGCACCTCAGAGAGCTGAAGAGCCCAGGTAAAATGACTGCACTGCCATGAGGAATCTTAAATGTCATCGAGCATTTATTTCTAAATTGATTAAACTGCAAATTTTCAATCGAATTATTACTTGTGTCATATCTCTCGTGTTGAAATATGGCTGGCATGTATTGGTGGCTGAATATTGTAAATGAGCGTAACCCATTCGGAGACCCGCGACCGAAATCCTCTCCGATCTAGCTGGCCGACAAGCAGCCACCGCGTGAATGGGTTACGGTGCATGGATTGGTTGACCGGTTGGTACCATCCGTTGGCACTACTCAGACTAAACGTCTAGAACCGATGAGAGGTCGGTTCCGCGTTCGCACGTAGACGTAAAATCATTACATATTTCTCACAAAGAGTTGTGCACTTTCATTCATAAAATGAACACGTCCCAAATTTATGAATGGACACACAAAATCGAAAACATGTACATTTATTTACAATCTTCTATAATCGCGAAGAATGAAATTATCTAACGACTAGCTTCAGCCATACATCGCGGTGGTGAATCTTCACACAAAACGTATCGCGGGCATGCCGTCACATAGCGAACATACATCCATCCTACATAACTCATTCGCTTGGACTTGCCAATATGTTGATATATGTATATCACATATCTCAAATTCATAACCACTTTTAAAGCAGCTTTTAAAGTTTCTGTATTTGGATTGGATTTTCACTAAAGATATTCTACCTCAGACATTTACCAGCGATAGGTGCGCCACCAGAAACATGGGTTCCCCCAATGTGGAATTCAAATGTTCGCTACGATGACACCACTATGTATAGAAACACAATGCCATATGCTAAAAATGCTGTTAGCAGTCAATTGCTCTTTCACCGTAGATCCAACTCAATTGGGTCAGTCAAAAGTGATGACATTAAAGATAATTACAAATCAATAAAAAAACAATCGACTGATCGATCATCAGTTGTTGTTACGATAGCATAAGATACAGTTCGAAAATAAAGTTGAACCACGTAAAGAAAACAATTTCGTTTTTTTTAATTCGATACGTTGGAAAATACATTATTGGCCCAGTCGGTATTCTTTTACAAGTATACGGCTTAAGGAAAGTGATCGAATCAAGATCGGAATTAAAGAAATTGGTGTTTAAAGTGGGGAACATAGTGTCGTGAAATAACCTTAGCACGATATGAAAAAACGGGCTGAACACAATTTGTTTAAAGTGGTATAGTATCGTAAAGCAAACTTTAGCACGCTACTGAACACAACGTAGTTAAAACTATTCGGAGTCAATACGGCACAGCAGCAACTCGAACACTGTCGGGTCATCCTGACTGAAATCTTAGCCAGACAAACCCAGGGAAACAATTCGAGGACACCAGTGGAGAAAAGGATCAAGTATATGCAAACATTTAAGGGGGAGCCTGGAACGCTACCATCTTTCATCGCAACTGTAGAGCAGGTCTCCGGATATGAGATATAGCGCATAAGCAAAAAGAAACCAATTCATTATTTTAAATAAACAGGAAATTGGTTATTAATTAATTCAATTATCAATTGATCCACTAGTCTCAATTTCATAACTTAAAATTCTGAAAAGAAAGTCATTCATTATTTTGAAAAACACAATAGAATTGCAATATGGGAAACGATAACACTAAAATCAAATATCAGAGATTGTACTTTTGCAATCTCTGCAGTTCCGAAAATCATAATGAAAATAAATGTCCGTATTTAAATAAACAAAAATCTGCACAACAGCAGATTAGGAAATAAGAAATAAAGATTGATAGAATTAAAGTAAGCAAAAGGGTTTGGATTAAGATTTGCATCTTTAAATAGCCAGTTGCGAATTAGACTCAAGCGGTTGTAAATTGCAAAAAGTTAAAGTGGAAGATTACTAAAAGGTATGTTTAGTTTTTTTGAAATGAAAAGAAAGTGTATTTTTTAATTTGAAATATTGAAGAGATAACTTGGTGAAAGAATTCATTGTCGTATAACTGGCGCAGTCGGTAGGATGCGTCAAGCGTGAAAACAAAAAGTGAACGATAAGAAGTTTTGATAAAGTGTGAGCGCTCAAGCTCATCTTAAATAATTGAATAATTACAAACGAAAAGTTTGATACAATAGATATTTTCAATTCCTGGGTGCAAATGAAAAGTTTTTTCAAAGTGTGGAAAGTTCGTTTTAAGAGTTTCTCTTGCGCTATTTTAAATAAAAGTTTTACGCGTGAATTTTAATTCTTTATGACACTACAATTTTGAGCTTTTTTCCGGTTTTATATTCGCGAGTGCGAACGAATATTACACCCCAATATAAACTGGAATAGGCGATTCTATTAAAAGGACGAAGCACGATCAAGTGTGTAGACCGCAATTGTAAAGGAAGTATTGCTGAACTATTTTCATCGCGAATCATTAGCCTTACTTTTTACAAAAAACACTGGCAACGGAAACAGGTAACCAAGTTTCACAACAACTAAATTCCAATTCTCCTAGGTTAAGCATAGCTCTGGATCCCATCAAACATACTCGGAACATCCCTATATTTGATGGAAGTCGTGACCAATTAAAAAGTTTCACGGACATGGTGGACATCATGGTTCCGACGCTAGCACAATATGATATCCCATCTCAAAATATTATTTGTGATATAATCAAAAGCAGGATAACAGGAAGGGCCAAACTAATCTTGGATGCAAGTCCACATATCAATATCTGGGCAGACATGAAAAAATTCCTCTATGCAAATTTCTCCGATCAAAGGAATAGCAACCAACTGATTAACGAACGACGAACCACTGAGTTTAGAGGATCGATTCTGGAATTCATAAATATTATTCAAAAACGACTGACAAATTTAAACCTGAAAGTTGAACAGGAACAAGCTTCGAATTTCAAGCAATTAATTGTTGATAATCAAACCGTAGCTTTAGATATCTTGAAGAAAAATGTACCAGAACCTAGCCGTACAATATTATTTTGTAGAAACCCGAACAGTCTCGAAAATGCTAGTTTTATTCTTACTGAAACTGGTCATTTACACCATAGAAGAGATAATCTTAAATCAAAAACAAGTAATAAAAGCCGTAAAATTAGTAGCCAAAATCAAAATTCTCTTAATAAAACTAATCATCAACCAGGTAAAATTTACGATCAAAATTATCAAAATTTTCCGGATCAAAATGTTCAGTATCAAAATCAAAATTTTCCACATCAATTTTATCCAAAACAACACTTTGACTATTATCCAAATCAGAAACAACAATATTATCCAAATCAAGGTTATAATCATCATCATCGTTCTTATCAAAATCCTTTTCAACAAAACTCTGTTCAAAAAAGAATTAATAGTAAATATGGACCGCCCCAACCTATGGAAGTAGATAACTCAGGGCAATTTATCCATTCCGGAAGAAGCCTCGGAAAATCTTGTCATTAATTCATATGGTACGCCTTATAGATTTCTAATTGATACAGGTGCGGCTATAAGTGCAATAAATCCGCATCTGTGTCACCCAAATTTCGAATTTCAATTAACAATTTTAATATTAACACTTTAATTTCTTCAATACCATTTTCGCATACCGTGGAAATTCAACCATTCAAGGAAAGTGGAGGAGATAAAAAGTTTACCTTTGTAGAATATAAATTTAGCAACTTCTTTAGCGGTATATTAGGAAATAATATTTTTTTTAAATTATAAGGTTAACATAGAGCTGTACAACAATAATATAAAATTTGATGATAGGATTCTGAAATTATATCATTCCCCTGAGGAGGAGGAATTGGATGAATACGTGAACCATATATATTTTTCGGATATTTGCAGAAAAAATAATCCTTTATCACTTTTAAGAACAGAACACTTTAATAACGAAGGAAAAAAAGGTCTTCTAAGATTGTTAAAGAATTTCAGTGATGTGTTTTACAAAGAAGGTGACGCTTTAACCTTCACTCACTCCATAAAACATAAGATAAAAACAACTTATAACACTGCGGTGTACACTAAATCATATAGATATCCACAGGTGCATCAAAAGGAGGTGGAATCGCTCACCCATTTGGGTAGTCTCCAAGAAAGCCGATACTTCAGGGAAAATGAAGTGGCGAATTGTGGTGGACTATAGGAAGTTGAACCATAGACAATAAATTTTCGATACCGAATATTGATAGTATCTTGGATAAGCTGGGAAAAATGCATGTATTTCTCGACTTTGGATCTGGCCAAGGGGTTCCACCAGATAGAAATTGGAGAGAGAGACATTCCGAAGATTGCATTTTCTACAGACAGGGGCCATTATGAATTTACAAGGATGCTGGTTGGATTGAATAATGCCCCGGTAGCATTTCAGAGATTAATGAATAATATTCTACACGAATATATTGGCAAAACATGCTTCGTCTATATGGACGACGAAAAATCATGGAGGTATTACGAACTGCTAGTTTGAAGGTCCAAATAGATAAGAGCGAATTTTTAAAACGAGAAATTGAATTCCTTGGTCATGTTGTCACGACTGAGGGCATAAAATCTAACACTACAAAAATTGAAACTATCCTTAATTTTCCGATACGTAAACATACCAAACAAATAAAGCCATTTCATCGATTGATCGGATTTAACCGGAAATTTATAAAGGATTTCTCCAAAAAAAAAGCCACTTAATCTTCGCCTGAAGAAGGATGCGAAAATTAATCCCGAAGATATTGATTACGCTGACTCTTTCCAGAAAAAAAAAAAAAAAAAAAAAACTCAAACAATTAATAATTTCTGACCCTATTCTTAAACATCCCGATTTCGATAAAAAATTTAAGTTGACAACCGACGCTTCTAATTATGCCATAGGAGCAGCTCTCCCAAGAAAACCAGCCACTTCGCTATGCCTCACGTACTCTCAACGATCATGAAACTAGATATTCTGTAATTGAAAAGGAGTTACTTGCCATTGCGTGGGCAACTAAGTACTTTAGGCCTTATCTATTGGCAGAAAGTTCACCATCAAAACCGACCATAAACCTTTGATTTGGCTGGCGAATCTGAAGGAGCCTAATCTCAAACTATAAAGATGGAAACTTAAATTGGAGGAGTTTAATTACGATATCGAGTGCATACAGGGTAAAGAGAATTATGTAGCCGATGCTTTATCCCGTCCTCCATTGAACAATAATGTATTAATTAACGCAAATGACCTTAATGAAGAGAACGATTCTACAATAACATGTCACAGCGCAGATGAAGATAATCTGGAGTATATCCCCATTTCTGAGGCTACATTAAATATATTTAAATACCAAATAATAATAAAAGAGATGAGAGAAAACAGAATTAAAAGAGAAAAATATTTTGGAAAGACGCGTTTAATATGTACTTCCAAAGAAATAAACGACAAATATTTTCAATACATCTTGAATAACCATACACCCAGAAAGGGATTGGTTGCAGTTTATATCCCCGACCTTGCGATATATGCCCAATTCCAAAATGTTTACTTGAAATGGAGAAGTCCCCACACAAAGTTCAAATTTGTAAAATGTAATTACGTTCTTTTTGATTGCATAGATAAGGGTCATATTCAGGAAGAAATACTAAAAGAGCATAAAAGAAATAACCATAGAGGTATCGAAGAAATATACAAAGAAATAAAAACCAAATACTATTATCCCAATTTAAAAATAGAAATAACAAAGGTGATCAATAATTGTCCTGTATATGAAAGAAACCCAGCAAAGATTCCCTTCAAGAAACTGCCGATTCCTGAAAAGCCCTACGAAATAATTCATATGGTTCATAGATAAAAATCATTTTTATTAAACATAAATAGATGAATTTTTCAAATTCGGTCAAGCAATACCCCTAGCATCGAGAAACTGGATAGATATTCAATCCGCGCTTAATCAACACTTTGCAACCTGTGGAAAGCCCAATCATATAATTACTGATAATGAAAGTACTCTTACTAGCAACCTTGAAAATTTTCTTCAGAATGAAGGAGTGACCCTTCATTTCACAACTCCTGGATTGAAAACCGGCAATGCAGAGATTGAAAGACTGCACAATACCCTTAATGAGCACGTCCTTATCAAAATAACAGAAACTAAGTTAGCACCATCCTTAATAGACATCCAAGAAATAATGAAATTCTATAAAAATACAAAACATTCCGCAACTAACCATAAACCGATTGAAATAAATAACGGAATTATTAATTTTTCGGAATACCAATCTATAAGAGACAGAATAGTAAAAAAAACAAAACCAAAGTATTGACAATATAAACAAGGATAAGCAAGACGAAGAAATAGATCCAAAATACATTAAAAATAAATTTAAACGCAAAAAGCACGACAGACCCTTTGTTACCAGACGAAATTACAATATAACGAATAAAAAAGCTTTCATGAAACAGAAAAAGTTTCAACAACAGGCGACCTTACGTCCGAGCTAAACTTCATCTTGACTAAGAGATGTCAGAAGTTAGTGGAAATTGTAGGGCACTGCCGTGTTATGTGGTGCCACCTGAAGGTCACGTCATATTATTTTCAATAATGTTTAGATATCGTTTAGATTTAGATTGTTATGTTTGAGACGCCATCGCGACCTGTTGATATTTTTATAATAAACTTAAGTTAGTAGTAATAATCGTGTTTCCATTACTACATTGGTGACCTGGTGCAAAACTAGTGAAACGCGCAATATGCCTGATTCTCCAGATAATAAAACCTATCCCGCGACACCCGAAATTTCGCATCGTTCATTTGAAAACTTTTTAAGCTATTTCAGCAATATTGAATCACTACAGTCGCTTAAGCTGCCGCCATTTTGGCAAAGACGGCCAACTTTATGGTTCGTGCAAGTTGAAGCACAATTCACGACTCATAAAGTATTAAGTGATGCTAACCGTTTTAACGCGATAGTTTCATCAATTGATTCTGCCATTTTGGAGCAAGTCGCCGATATTGTGGAATCGCCGCCTACATCGGACGCATAAGTGGCATTAAAAAACGCGCTTATATCTCGCTTCACAGACTCGCCTGAAAAAGCGTTAACAAAAGTACTCACGGACTTAGAACTTGGGGATAAAAGACCATCTCAATTGTGGCGCGAAATGAAATCTATCGTAGGAAACCAGCTCGGGGAAGTTGCTGTACGTGCTCTTTGGCTACATCGCTTACCACCGCGAGTTCGTGCAATATTGACAGTGACTTCTGAAATTGGAATCGAGCCATTAACATTAATGGCGGACACAATTTTAGAAGAAAGCGGATTGGCCTCGATAGCCGCCGTCGGGAATAGCGCATCAAGCGTGAACGATGATCTACGAAATGAAATTGCGTCTCTCACAAAAAGGCTTGAAACGTTCGAAATGCGCAACTCACGCAGAAACAATTCACGTTCGTCCTACAAAACCAATCGCGATCTCGTTCCCGAACTGTTTGCTTTTACCATCGTCAATTCGGTGCAAAAGCGCAAGTGTCGAAAACCGTGCACTTTCGTGACGGAAAACTAATATGCTCGTCGTCATGTGCGGTAGATGACGACGGCCAATACCAAAACCGCCTACGCATAAGAGAACGTCGCAGCGGAACTCTATTTTTGAGGAAACCGGAGCTGATGTGTCGGTAATTCCCCCTGAAAAACACTGCCGTCGTAAAACACCAGCTCCTCTAAAGCTACACGCAGCAAACAACACCGTGATCACCACATACGGTAAACAACTGATGGATCTCGATTTCGGATTACGACGCCCGATGAAATGGTTCTTCACAATCGCAGACGTAGCATGTCCAATTCTCGGTGCAGACTTTCTTCGTAAATTTAACATAATGGTGGGTTTAAGGAACAAGCGCGAAGTTTGCAAGGATTCAGGAAAAATTACAATTTTATCCCAGGATAACCAATTCCGCGAGCTGCTATCAACATACGCTGAAGTCACATCTTCCTCAAATTTCAACAGTTCTCTGCCGCACAACATCTGCCATCGAATACTAACAACAGATGCACCAATAGCTGTACGAATGAGACGTCTTCCACCAGAAAAGTATGCAGCTGCCAAATCGGAATTCGACTACATGGTCTTGATGGGAATTCGCCGTCCATATGGCAGTCCTTGGACCAGTCCATTACATTTGGACTAGAAAAAATCCGGACATTGGAGACCATGCGGTGACTATCGTCGCTTAAATTCGATAACGATTCCCGATCGTTATCCCATCGCTCACATCGAGGACTGCGAATCATTTGTACAACAAAACAATTTTTAACCACTTTCGATTTGGAGCGCGCATATCACCAGATTCCGATACATCCTGATGATATACCAAAGACTGCATTCATCACACCATTTGGATCTTTCGAATTTTGTCGAATGACTTTTTGCTTACGGAACGCTGCGCAAACGTTTTAAAGATTTATCGACAACGTTTTGCGTGTTCTGAAATTCTGCTACGCCTATCTCGACGATATACTTATAGCGTCAAAGAACCTAAAGGAGCATCACGAACATCTGCAGGATGTTTTCGAACGATTAAAGGCATATGGCTGTAGCGAATAATAGGTATCAATGTCCGTAAAGGACTGCAGCGATGGTCTGCTGCCTCGGCGGAGGAGGATGTTGATATCCGCCGAGAATGCCCTTGTCTGGGGACGCGTGAATGCGCTGGCAGGCTAGCATTGCGGTGTCGTGGGGCGGGTTCGTTCACCCAGCACAAGGACCCACTACAAAAGAATTTCGCATTCACGAATTCTTGGGTCTCAACAGAAAGGTGACCGAAGTCGAAAAATTGTAGGTAACCACAACGAGGGAAATGACTTGTTCAGAGAACAAGTTGGACAAGTGAAAACGGACGGACTTAGGGTAACCTCGTCGTTACCCGACGATGCTCATGGCCCACTAATAAGAGTGGGACAACCAGGTGGTGATTGTGCCCCCTCGCACCCGCCCAAACGGATCAAGATCCATAGATATTGCAGTGACCAAGTATTTCCCTTCTCAGTGGAAAACTCAGACAACATAACTTGTATGAGCCTTCCCATCAGAGGAGAAATACTCCGGTGACCAATTTATGCCATAGAGTTATGCAATCGGATCACATAACCCTATGCCATAAAAAGGCACCTTGCTCGGGGCCACTCAACCCACGAGAGTTCCTGAAACAAAAAGAAGGTTATTATGTGCCCGATGGCTGGCTCATGTTTGGTGGTGAGAGCCTTCCACCGTACCGGGTCCTATACATGGTCTGACAAATCAAAATGGAAAGACCGAAGGGTCAGTTTAATAATTCATTTTAATATTCGGAGAACTTTAGGAACAATTCAATATTTTTTATAAGAAAAAATAATTTGAGTACATAATTTAATAAAAAATATTAGAAATATTAAAGATATAAAATAAGAAATTTAAAATATATATAAGATTTAATAATCATACTATTTAAAAATATAAAATTTTATAAAATTTAAAAATAAAATATATTCATTAAATATTTTTTTTTATATAATAATAAAATTTTTTTTTTCTATAAAAATGTTCAAAAAAATGTAATAAGTACATGCAAAAGTTACTTACTGAACCTTGTCCGACGACGAGCGCTCGTTGACGAAGCAGGGAATGTAAGTCCTGGAAATTTTTTCACAAGGAAACATTAGATAAAGACAATTTGAGGACGCCGACAACGGTTGCTTAGAAAATGATGACAGTCGTAAATTATAAACGGATGTGTTCCTTTTTTAAGTCTGAATGTATTTCCTGTCCCCGCTGGTGGAAGTAGTCGCACAGGCCGACTATCAGCTTCTGGCAAACGAGGCGAGTTTTCTAAATTTAGGCTAGAAAATCCAACAGTTGGTGGTGTTATAGCTGCAGGCGGTGGAGTTGCTTTCCCAAAATTTATAGGATTTGTATGCGGAGTACTTGCTGCTGGACGTGATGTTGAGTTCTCAGCTCCAGGAAGATTTTCAAAGGGTGGTGGTGACTGCTGCGTAAAAAAAATTGAGCTTGCTGTGGTGGTAGATTGCCTTTATCCACACCAAATGAATAGTGTTGCGGTTTATTAGGGTATAAAGGAGTGGACAGTGTCTGCTGATATTATGGTGAGTAAAATGAAGGCTGTTGCACAGTGCCTGAGGGGAATTCAATGTTGATCCGAACTGGGGCGTTTGAATATTAGATTGATCTTCTTGGCCCCCTACTCTACCAAAGATATGTATTCTGATTTGTATTTTGTAAGCTTGGTGCAGTTGGGAGTGATGGTATTTTCGTAGGTGAATAAAATTTTGGCGGTTTTAGTGGTTGTTTTGGTAATGCCGATGTACTGCTATATCGTGTTGTTCCGGGGCATAAAAATGATCGAATGTCGGACTCACTTGGATATCCGCGTTCGAAACACTACTATCTTCAAGATGTTGGCTGGTTGGTGAATAATCTTTACTCACCTTTGAAAAGGTAGAAAGAACTGTTGAAGCTACAGATGGTAGTTGAGAGAAAGATGAAGCCGCCGGCGATAAGAGCGATGAGTCCGGTATCGATGGACTTTCTTCTAAAAGCGAAATAAAACTTGTTGGGCCTGGTTGAGCGTAATCTTCATCCGACGTAGCTAGCACAATTTTGTTTTCATTCGTACATATATTTTGCTCAAATTTATAAGACGTTTAATTTATTGCCATTTGTTTATTCTTTTTCGTTTAAATATTTTCTCTCTTCCACTGTTTCTAAACTTAAATTTGAAAAAGTATTTAAAAATAATCACTCTCGAATTATTCAAAGAAGCGAAATCCAGAATACTCGACTTCCAATCAGATTTAAATCCTTGGACTGAAAATTAAAACCTTGAATTACTTCCGAATAATGTACTAATCAACCGCTAGTGCTTGTTTAGCTAGTACGAACTTGAAATGTTTATGATTCACAGGTCGTTAAGGATCAATTAACACTGATTAAAACTCCAGTAATCACTTCTTTGGAAGACGATCCTTTGAATACTAAGGTCTTAAACGATTGATTTTAAACTATTATTGCACAATCGATGATTCAAGACAAACCAGATGATTGAACCAAAGATTATTTCTGTTTTTAGTGAGAATATACCACTATTTGCTGCATCGATTACCTCCATTCTCTAATTCAAACTCATATAAAAGGCCACAACCGATATTATGAGCTATTTTCATTGCCCTCCACTAAACCTCAAGTTCGTCCTGTTAAACACTGACAGCTAACCTCAACACGTGCCACCAAAACAAAGTTACGCTTTAAAACTCTCTGATACGAGATTTCCCACCGCCAAGGTCACGATTATAACTGGATTCTTACTAGATTCTTCAGCAATAATTCACAATATTTCGCCAATAATTCAGGGATTTTACTTGTACTTTTGCTTGCTGCTGTCACTGCATTTGTTTATGATATCATCAGTCTTCTATAACACTACTTTTATGTTGGTTTTTAAGCTTCTTATTCATTTTAATTCCAACTATTTAGAGCTTCATTCGTTAACGTTTTCCTCTCACCTCATAATTCTATTCATACACATCTTCTTTATCGGCTACGTATCGAATGTTGTTGGCAGGTGTCAATAACTTTTCGGCATCTGAATCTGGAATTTTGAAACCGAATTCGTCTTCCATAGCCATTATAACTTCTACATGATCAGTGAATCCAAGCCCAAGTCGTTGATAAAGTGAAAATCGACAGTAAGCTTTGCGGGATCAATTTTATCGTAGAGTTTTAAAACGAGTAAGATACGTTCCTGGATGAGTTTCAACGAGGGCGGAGGAACATGACCCGAATATTGTCGAACATACTCGTATATCAATTGCGACTGCCTGCCAACTAGACTATCTTGAAATAATGCACTGATTGAGTTAACGTGACTTATATTATTTTGGTCTTACCTTGCGTCCAGATAACGGTGTTGTAGTTGTTGGAAATTTTGAGAATAATGAATGAGAATTATGCCACTGTCTAGATTCCAATATGTAACTTTCGACTACGTAACATGCTCTACACTACATGAGCACTCCTAATGAGCAGAGTTCATTATCACTTGGACAATTATTGCATCAACCTAGAATTACACTCTGAATCAATTCATTAACTCACAAACTACGGATATGCGGCTACTTTACGTCCAGAACGATCATAGAAAGATGGCCGTCAAATGTCGGACATTAGTGACATTTTCAATTTCTACCACTGACTAAATTCCTTTAGTTCACAGCAAAATATGTCACTTCACGCAATTTATGAACGTTTATCGATGGTTCGCCATAGAGGTTTCAAGTCGCTGGCATATATTTTACGTGGAATTTCATTGATGTTATTCTTGCATAATTGATACAAAAACAAGTTGGGTAAACAGACCTACGCTCATGTCAGAAGGGTTTTGTATCTAACTTCTCAGAAATGCAGTCACCAGCAATGAATAACGTCAAGAAATATGTCAAAGAGATGTGCACGTTCAAAAGAAAATCCATTGTTTTTCTACTTCAACGGTCGCCCTTTTGTTGCAAACCAACAAAAATCACTCAAATCATGAATTCTCAAAAATATTAATATTATTGACCTTATCGGAAAATTTCAAGAAGATCAAGTCAAAACTGCAGTGACTGATTGGATGGAAAGTCCATAAAAACCAAAAATCATGTGTAGTTGTTGTTGTAATTGGAAAAATTTCAAACGGCTATAACTTCCGTGTATATTATTCGATTTTCATCAAACTTACAAAGTTTAACAACTCTCAGTAGGACTACGTAAACATCGAATTTTGTTCAGTTTAAGGGTACCGATGCGATTTTATTCGGGAAAATGTGAAATTCGAATATCATACTATTATTAACAAAGTTGAGCGAATTTTGACTTCTAAGGTATTTGTTGTTGTTGTACTCATAAACACCTATCATCATAATTTTTTTTCAAATTTTTCGGATCACAGGTATCCAATCGCGAGGGGGGAGACACAAATTTTTCGTGTATTTTCCCTCACTGCGCATCCCTCGAAGCAAAAAGTAACAAATTAAGACCTGTTTTGAAAAGTTCTCATCAAGACTTTTCATTTGATACCCATATCGGCTACCTTTGATGAAATTTTTTTTTCGGGGGCCACTCCCCTATATGGGGAGACCCCCCCTTAAATACCTTAAAAATAATTTTGTAATTGAAGTTTGAAGAAAGCATCACTTTACACCAGCATACAAAATTTGATGTTTCTAGCTTAAGACGGACAGACAGGTCGCGAAACTAGTAGGGTTTTGTAAAATTATTTTACTAAACCCTAAAAATAACAGCGCGATGCAAGAGGAGGACGCAACCAACAACACTGACATCTTTCCACCTTCGCCAACCTCGTACATCCGTCGAGGAACACAAAAACGCGTCAGCATTTGTGTCGCCGTAAGTGCGCACCACTTCACTCTTATCTTTCGATGCAGGCCTCGAATGAGTTTGCATATTGTATTTTTTTATATGTGTGGGTGCGTATAATTAATAAGTATAAAGGAAAATTATGAACGAATAAACAGAATTGCTTCTTGGTGGTTGTTTGTGTTTTTAACTAACATTATTATCATACAGTTTTATTAATAAATTTGAATTCAAGATACAATAATGAATAATGCGTAATAATATATCGCAGTTTTTTTGTGATATCACGTTGATTTGAAACAAAATTGGTATGCAAGGTGTTTGTTATTTCTTGATCATTTTAACGAAGACATTAGATATTTAAAAAAAAATTTAAACTGAATATTCATTAATGTCTACTTGTCGCCGCCTATAGCAATATGGGTTTCATCGATCTGTCTTCACTTTTTCTAGTAGGAATTTCAATTTTCTTGATCACTATGCTGTAAGGGTGAAGGAGATAGGAAAGTTTTAGAGCAGTTTAATAGGGTAACTGCTCGATTACTACATGGCGTCAAAATAAATACACCCAAGTGCGTATTCGGAGCAAAGGAGGTAAAGTTTTTAGGCTACTCAATTTCAAGTGAAGGAACCAAACCCTTACCGGATCGAATAGCAGCCATAACGGATTTTAAACAACCAAAAAATCTTTTGGAGCTTCACAGGTACTTAGGAATAATCAATTTCTATAGGCGATTCTTGCAGAATGCAGCAGAGGTACTTGCTCCCCTAAATTCTTATTTGAGTGATAAAAAGTCAAACGACAAAGAGCCGATTATTTGGAACGAAACAACCAAGAAAGCGTTCGAAGAAAGCAAAACGATGACTGGAAATGCCGCATTATTGGCTCACCCTAACGACGGAGCTGCTTTGATTTGATTGAACCGACGCATCGGAAGTAGCCATTGGTGCTGTTTTGGAGCAAAAACAAGGTGATACATGGAGACCACTAGGATTCTTTTTGAAAAAATTGGATCCAGCGCAGACAAGATATAACACGTATGACAGGGAGTTATTAGCTATTTACGAGGCTGTCAAATATTTCAGGCTCATGCTCGAAGCAAGGAATTTTTCGATTGAGACTGACCACAAGCCTTTAACTTTCGCCTTTTCACAACGTTCGGATAAAGCTTCTCCACGGCAAATGCGACAATTGGAATTTATTAGCCAATTCTCGACGCAAATTTCCTACTTTGAAGGCTCATAGAATTTTGTTGATGACGCATTCTCCAGAATCGACGCTTTCAGGGAATTCAAAACTCCAAGTGCAGAGGATATCGCGAAAGAACAAGCTAACGATGAAAAGCTTCAACATCTCCTTAATGCAAACACTTCGCTAAAGCTAAAACAATTTCCATTAGGAGATGGAAATGTTTTATTTTGCGATGTATCAATGGGAAATCCAAGATCATATATCCCAAAGAGTCTGAGGAAGTCCTTGTTCGAGAAAATTCATAGATTATCACACCCAGGCGAAAAAGCCACGTGCAAACTTGTCTCCAGCAAATATTTGTGGCCTGGAATGAAAAAGGAAATAGTAATGTGGACTACGAACTGCGTAGCATGTCAGCGATCTAAAGTTCATCGACACGTTACTCTTACCCCGCAAAACTTTCCAACGACGGGTCGCCGCTTCCAATACATACACGCAGACATTGTTGGTCCGCTTCCATCGTCCTATGGATACACCTACATATTCACGGTAATAGATCGGTTTTCTCGATGGCCTGAAGCGATTCCGTTGGAAGACATCGCTACAGATAGAATTGCTTCAGCATTCGTCACAAACTGGGTGGCAAGATTCGGAACACCTGAAACAACAACCACCGACCAGGGAACTCAGTTTGAGTCTGCATTGTTCCAAGTCATGTTACAGTTTATCGGCAGCAACAGGATTCAGCGTATCATCCCGCTTCTAATGGAATGATTGAAAGGCTTCATCGTTCCTTGAAAGCCGCCATCATGTGCCACGAATCGTCACATTGGATTAACGTTATGCCACAGTGCTCTTAGGATTAAAGACATCTCTCAAAGACGACATCGAATGTTCAGCTGCGGAAATGTGCTACGGGTTGCAATTAAGGTTGCCCGGAAAATTCTTCTGCGATGATTCGTCTCCTGATAACCCGCACATTTTCATCGAATAGTTCCGACGGAAAATGCAAGCACTAAAACCGACACCTGCCGCACACCACAACCAAAGAAGCTTTTTTGTGCACAAGGACCTGCCCAGATGCAGCCATGTGTTTATCGACCGTTTAGATGAACGAGTCTTCAAAATACGCGTAGGGAATAAGATCACAAACATTTCCATAGAGCGTCTAAAGCCGGCACATATGGAACACGACTCGCAGGATTTAGCTAGTAGACAATCATATGACGGAGCAACAAACTTTCATCAACCCACAGTGCTCAAAACGTATGAAGGACCTAAGTCAAAATTACGTCAAGTGGCATTTGCTAAATGAATAGAAAAATCGTTATCACTTGAGGGAGACTGCTGTAGGGCACTGCCGTGTAATGTGCTGCCACCTGAATGTCACGTCATATTATTTTCAATAATGTTTAGATACCGTTTAGATTTAGATTGTTATGTTTGAGAACTTAAGTTAGTAGTAATAATCGTGTTTTCATTACTACAAAATTATCCAAATCAATGGATAGTGTGTACTGTTAATTCATGAACAGTAATAAATCGGACATAATAATTAAAAAAATTAATAAATTTTTGTATAAAATAATAATATTAATAGCTAAATAATATTATCCACTCGTGAGAAATCTATGACAAATTACTCTTTTATTTGCAGGAATTATAGTTTTAATCATTCTCTTGCCCTCATTAATTTCTAAAAATGGCCAAAATCTTGAAATAACCGAAATACCTCAAGGAAACGGATACACTCTCATCAGAGACAGTCAAGTGCAGATTATCCAAAACTTTTCTAAGGTTATTCATATAATTAACCTGCAAAAATTTGAAGACATGTTCAGCAATGTAAAAAATACGACATCGATAGATATAATTTCTAAATTTCCTAGTATTGGTTTGTTAATAGAAAAGATAAAGACTAAGTTGTTTACCCTTGAGCCCCATAGAAGCAAAAGAACAATATTTAGCCCCTACGGATCCTTTTTAAAGTGGTTTGGCGGAGTTACGGATGATTATGATAGAAACTATATTGAAAGGAATTTTGAAAACTAGAACTGAATATGAACTCTTTCAACGACAACAATGAAAAACAAATAAAGATTAATAAACAAATTGATGAAACTATTCAAAATAGGGCAAAACATATCAACAAGCAACAAAAGATTGTAATTTCTCAAGTAAATTCCTTAAAACTGCAAACCAATACCATGCAAATACAATTGTCTGAGTTAGAAGCATACCAGTTGATAAAAGGTAAGGTGACCAACCGCCCTCCTTTAGGGAGAACAATCCTCCTTTTGCAAGCTATGTCTTTCTCTGAAACATGTTCTGCGAAATATCCTTCGTTTTCAAAATTGTCCTCCTTTTCAATATTTGTCTTTCTTTTCTTAAATTTTTGCATTTAAACCTTAGTGGCACAGAAAAATCTCATATTTTTACCGCCACAATACAAATATCTGATATTATGTTTGTAACAAAGTCAATCCATCGATTCATAAAAAAGGCTCAGTAAAGCCGCGATCTTGAGACGAATACACTCTGAACGAGAGATCTTGCAAGAGCACATCAGTGACAGTTCAGTTTGTTGTGACACATCCCACAGATTATCGCGCTGCTTCGCAATTTTTCGCACTCACTTCAGGAAATCGCCGTCGGGTTGTTTAGGATTCTTCAAAAGTATTTTTTCAATACCCTTGAGAGTCAAACAGGTAAGCGGTCCATGGTATCACAAATTGATTGAGCAAAAGTTTGAAATCAACCTTTGCTGATTGTTGATTTGCAATTTTTACTTAACCTTTAACTTCGATAGTTTTGCTTTTATTGAGATTGGGAAAAAACCAAAATCGTTTTGAGTATATTTTCTTTTCAATTTACATGTGTACCTGTCAGAAGGAAAATCAAAACATATACACTTTTTCTGAAAAAACAATGCCATGATGAAATTTTTAGTCTTTCATAAAGGTGCTGTGATGCTGATGAGTTTTTCAATTTCTTAGTAGTATCTTATAAAAAGAAGTTTTTACCTTTTCATTAAACATTAAAATTAAACTTAATAAATGTTTTGGTTTCCTTTTCAGTAACCAGATAAATTTTTCGGTTTACTAGCGTTATAAAAGTTTTAGTTTTAATAATGAATTTTTTTGTTCATAATGTGCATCGTTTGGGAAGCTTTATACTTATAGTTTCTTTTCAATTTCAACCCTCTCATGCCAGATGTTGCCTATAGGCAACATTGATTTAGAGGCTAATAAGGTCCTGCTATTTGAGTTTTTTTGATTTCTGAACTTTTGTATTATGGAGCCCTATGTCTTGTGTATAACTGTCATTTTTCGTGATAATTAGCAGTTTACGTGTTCAGTTATTAGCCGATGCTCGTGGAGATACGTTGTAAAGTTTAACTCGTGAAAAAAGTGTCCTGATAAAAAGTGGTTGAAATTGATGAACGTATTATTTATTTCTGAATTTCAGTATACATCGTAAATAAAGAAAGGTAAGAATGTGGTATAAAAAAAATTCCTAAAAAACTTCCTCCTTTGTTTATAATAATTTTGTATAAGTGCAGTTGCCTATAGGCAACACCGGTCAAGTATGGCAATTTTCGTATAATGTTTTTTTTTGTTTATGTATTCTAAGATGCGTCCAAAAGGTTTAACTGTGGAGGAAATTGAGAAAATTCTCAACTTTGATTGAGATAATTCCGAGGATGAGGATGTAGAACAAGAAGAAGAGGATGAAAATATCGTTCAATTGGAAAACATCATAGAAAATAATTTGCAACATATGATTGAAAATGAAGAAAATGTGGAAATCCATTTGATTGAGGAAGCAATTGACATAGGAAATGACGGACAAAATGAAGTGATTGGACAAGAGGTAGCAGAAAAAATAAATATGAATAGTTTGCGGTGGAGAAGTACAGAGTTGATGCAATGTGATATTACATGAAAAAGTGAAATTCGTGGAAATGTGGTGAAACAACTGATTGAATATTTCAACCAGTTCTTTACGGATGAAGTTTGGCAGAAGATATGTTTTGAAACAAACTTGTATGCGACACAAACTAATGGAACAGAGCTGAAATGTGAAGTTCTTGAAATTAAAAAATATGTTGGAATATTATTATATCTTGCTATAATAAGAATTCCAACATACAGAATGGCATGGGCGCAAAATTTCATGTTGTCGGCTGTTGCAAATTCTATGCCAAGAATTAGATTTGATAAAATCAAACGATATTTCCACATAAATAATAACGCTGATTAGCCTCAAAAGGGACAACCTCGCTACGATAAATTGTAAAAAGTTCGCCCATTGCTAGATGTTATAAAAAAAAATGCAGTGAAATTCCCCAAGAAGGACACCAGAGCATCGATGAACAAATGATAGCATTCAAAGGTAATAAATTTTTATGTAATATATATATATATATATATATATATATATATATATATATATATATATATATATATATATATATATATATATATATATATATATTCCGTTTGCTAAAATGCATTTATAATTAGGCAAAGTGGGGCTTCAAAATGTTCACTAGAGCAGGTGTATCTGGCATTATTTATGATTTTGCTCTATAGATTGGTGAAGGAACGTGTGAATCTTTTGGTTTGGGAATATCTTCGGACATTGTCTTACATTTGGTATCTAACATTCCTATGAATCAAAACTACAAAACATTTTTTGATAATTGGTTTACTTCAATAAGTTTGCTGATTGCTCTTAGACAAAGAGGCACATTATCCATTGGTACAATCCGAAGTAATCGTTTGAAACATTCTACTCTAAAAAGTGAGCAGGAACTTCGAAAACAAGGCCGAGGATCATGCGATTTCAAATATGAGCCAACGCACAACTTGATTGCTTGTCGTTTGTATGACAATAAGAGTGTGCAACTGGTTTCTAACTACTCAGGTAAAAATCCGATGAGTGAATGCCAGAGATGGTGCCGAAAAGAAAAGAAATTTATAACTATACCTCGACCAAGGATAGTTGAATGCTATAACAAGCATATGGGAGGCGTTGACCTTGCAGATATGCTGCTAGAGTTGTATAAAATGAACCACCGTTCTAATAAATGCAGCCGAAGAGCATATGTTGCAGAACCGGCAAAATCTATCCGTTTAGACAGTTTAAGTCACTGGGTTCAATGGGGATCAAAAGGTAGATGCAGACTATGCCATACTGGGTTTCCTCGGTCTAAATGCAGCAAATGCAATGTTTATTTATGCTGCAATCCATAAAATTGTTTTGTTTCGTATCATACATAAATTATAAAAATATAAATAAAAAAAATTTACAATAAGTGCCCAATGTTGCCTATTGGCAACATTCAATATCTAACAAACCTAGAAGTCTGAAAATTTCATCAATTCATATTTATGTCGATGATAATGCGAATATATTTCCAAAAAATTTTTACTGCCGGCCAATTTAATTCGGGCATGAAAGGGTTGAATTGTATTTAAGGGATGGACAAATCTAAAAAGAGGAAATGTCACATAAACGAGCAGCTGAAAAAGGAATTTCCATTCCTCATATCGAGAAAAGATTCCATTGTTTTTTGCAATATTTGCAGAGCAGAATTTTGTATTGGAGTTTGGGGCAGATCAGCCATAACAAAGCACTTGACCACCAACAAACATAAGTAATCTGTAGATGTATTAGCTTCCAGTAGTAAACTAACAAGTTTTATGAGAACTTCGAATTATTCAGGATATGATAGACAGTTAGCTGCAATGGAGGGAACATTTGTATTTCACACTATATTTCATAATCAAAGTTTTCGTAGTATGGATTGTACAACTAAATTATTGAAAAAGTTTCCTAATGCTAAATTTTCACGTGCCAGGATAAAATGCGAAGCTATTTTAAAATCAGTATTTAAAAGTTACAGCGATATAACGCTTAAAGAAGACTTGGAGACTGCTGCATTCGTCACAATTTTATCTGATGCTTCAAACCACAATGAAATTAAATTGTATCCAATACTCGTGCGACATTTTAATGTAACAAAGGGCATTCAAGTAAAACTATTAAATTTAGAATCTATTGAGGGGGACCTCTGAAATGTTGTCAAACTATTTATACAGAGTTATAAATGAAAATAATTTGAAAGTTATCGCACTATCAGCTGATAATACAAACACCAATTTTGGTGGACGAAAACGCAAAGGCGTGAATAACATATATGTAAAATTGCAAGATATGCTCCAAAAGAAAATATTAGGAATAGGTTGTAACGCACATATCTTATCAAATGCAATCAACACAGCATCATGTACGATGCCAATTGATGTAGAAGTAATAATAAGTACAATTTATTTGTATTTTAGTCGTTTCACTGTTCGTGTAGCAAGTTTAAAACAATTTTGTGAAGAAGCTAATATCGAAGATAAAAAACTTTTAGACTATTCAAAAGTAAGATGGCTTGCCCTTACACCTGCTTTAGAGCGTTTTCTAAAATTGTTTCAACCTCTCCGTTCATATTTTTTAAGTTCAGAAAAATGTCTTAAATCCTGAAACTATTTTTCAACAACGAAATATCTGAGATAATCATGTATTTTGTACATAGTCAAGCAAATATTTTTCACAAAGCAATTCAAAAGATTGAAAGTGAACACATTTCAAGTACAGAAGTTAGTCTTATTTTGAGTGACTTTGTCCTTCAACATAAATTACGATTAGAAGAAAAATTTCTTCCTTTATTTATAAAAAAACAATTGTCGGGGTTGGAGGTATCAAATCCAGGCATAACCAAAAAGTTTATCAAAGATGTGCAGAAATTTTACCAAACATGTATTGAATACATCGAAGAATGGTCTGAAACAAACTTTTCAGTAAATAATAGGTTTCAATGGTGTTTTTTCCCTTCATCGCAAGTACTCGTAAATTGGACAGATATTGAATCTTGTGTTAAGCTTTCATCTGAAGAAATGCCAGATACTAAAATTGATGACAATTGCCTGTTTGAAGAAATTGGAAGACTAAACCTATTTTTGAATGCTGAAAAATTAATACAATGGGAAAAGCAACACGTATATATTGATAAAAGATGGGTAGAAATATTCAGCCATTTTAAAAACGAACATATTCCATGTGAAAATTTATTTATTCTTGTTCAATTTACGCTGTGTTGTCCTGGAACTAATGCAGCAGTTGAACTGCTTGCGAATGATTTTTGGATTAGTGAGAAATCTAGAATGAATGTTGATACTCTAGCTGCAGCACTTGCCGTTACATTCAACTTGAAAGATATTTCTTGTTCAGATATTACGAATATATTGTTAGAAGATGATACATTGATAAAAAATATTCATTCAATTGATAAGTACTCATTTAAATGATTATTGAATGCATGTATAAGATTTTATCAACAATAATTCAACTTATATTATTTTATGTAGCTTTTGTTTACATTTATCATGTAGCGTATTAATTTTCAATGAATAAATTGATTTTTTTGTATTTCATGGTGTCCTCCTTTCCATTGTAAATAAGTTGGTCACCTTATGAAAGAAAACTTACAAACTATATTAGAATCAGTAAAAGAAATCAAAGAAATAGTATTGCTCTGTAGATTAGAAATAATAGTATAGGATCCCGCTATACAACGACCTTCACCGAGATGCTTATTTAATGAGACGTATTTTTTATGTTATTAAATATGCCAATAAATATATCCTATATGGGTTGCCTAACAAATTTCAGTCCAGAGTATTTTTAATTAATAATTTAAAAAATTTTTTTTTTTAAACATTGCACCGGTGTGATTATTAAATAAATTTGATACCAATCGAAAGTTTGAAGCCCATAGAATATGCAAACGTTAGGTTGCCTATTTTTTTCCGGTCACAACCACGGGTTGCCAGGTGTAAACAGGTAAATCTATACTAGCATTTTGCAACGGTCTGATTATTGAATCAAACTTAGATAAACTGAAAGATTATTTCATAAGGAACACGGTGGTATAGGGTTGCCTGCGAAAAATCAGTCCCGAATTACGGTTGTCGAATTTTAAATAATAAAATATCGCTGCGAGTGAATGTGTGTGAGAGAGAGGTCCCACACCAACCATCCCATGCGGTAGAAAAGGACGCAGCGATAGACTCGTATAGGATAGCGATAGACTCGTATATGCTGTGCATTATTTTGGAGTAGATTGTCGCTATAGATACAAGTGAAAAAACGTGCTGCTATTTATTATTGGAAAAAATGGCCAAAAAGTGTTTTTTGTGTGATTCGGATGACGGAATAATTGATTTTGATGATGAAACTTTTAAAAACTGTGCATTAAAGTTAGCTTTTCGTAAAAAAAAACATTTTAAATACAATTTTGTTGAGCTACCCAGTGCGTCACTCCAATTTGTAGGTTATCATACCACGTGCTACAAAAAAGTGACTGTTTTGAATAAAAAATATAACGAAGAATTTCTTAAATTTATCGCTGAATATACAGTAAGTACATAATAATTGAATCTTTAAAATTATCTAAGCTAATACATCTTCTATATTTTTGTCATGTTGAAGTAATTGCTAGTAAAACTCACTTATGGTTTTGTTAATTTTCGACACACATATTTTTTTTGTAATTCACTTAAAAAACGGTAGTTGAAAATTGAACAAGAAAATGTTCTGATTTCCTTTTTTTTTTTTTTGGAATAATTAAATGAGGATGTTTTAAATCAAATATTCTTATCAAAAATTTTTTAAAATTTATAATCAAACATTTTCATTTAATCGCAAAAATTGTTTTTTTTTTAGGAGCATACCGATGTATCTACTACTGAAGAAGAACCACAACAGTTGAATCCTAGTGTCGATTCCTGTGCTACAGTTGCTGAGGATGAAACGAGTAATGTTGAAGACCTGCCTCAAACTTCTGGGGGCTTTGACAAGGTAATAAAAAATTATTTTTTTTTTTAGCTTTTTTAAAAAAGTGACATGAAAATCTATTAATTGAACTTGTATTTTCATTTATATTTGTTTTTTTCCATTTTTACTCAAAGAATGATTTAAATTCTTTTAGGAGCAGTCAACATCAACAGCATCGACATCAACAGCAACGACATCAACAGCATCGACATCAAGCACAATTATTTGTCTTTTTTGTGACCACAGCCAAAAAAGATGTGGAAAGAAGCTGGTTAATCTTACTTTCCCTAAAGGTGACAAAGTACCACTACAGATCAAAAATATCGCCGAAAATTTAAGCGATTCGGAGATTCTCTCCAAACTTCAACATCAAACTATCGCGTACCATCTGCCTTGTTACGCACTGTATCAATCGAAAAATAAGCGGTCCACGGAAGAATCTACCGATTCAACGTATAGTAAATATCGACAGTTACATCAGTTGGCTTTTCAATCCATATCAAATTTTATTGAGACAGAAATAATTGAAAACAACCAAGTTATGTACTTGGCTCAATTATTTTTAAGATACCAAGCTTTATTGCTAGAGTTTGGAAATCATGAAATTGATTTCGATGATATTCAAGATTACCGATGTGAAACCTTGCAAAAAAAGTTAATGAAGAAATTTGGTAATCTTATTACGATTGAAGCGTCAATGGGAATACGTAACAAAAAAATTGTGTACAAAACAGACATGGACGTTTCTGTAATGGCTAACAATTTTAAATTTTTGGAGACAAGAAATGATTATGAGTTTGAAAATGTAGCATATTATTTGAGAAGTTGTATTAAAAATATAGATGTTCATCCGCTTTCTCGCAACGTAACTGCTGATGATGTCATTCGTGGAGAATGTGACATTCCTAAGCAATTAATAGATTTTATGCGAAACCTTATTGAAGGACCTAATCATTCTGATGAAGATTCGAACGGACTGAAAGCTAAAATAACGTCAATATGTAGTGACGTTATTTATGCTGTCACTAGGGGTGCATGTAAGCCCGCAAAAAGTTTATCTCTTGGATTGGCAGTCAAGTCTTTAACCAACTCTAGGCAAGTAATTACGATACTTAATAGGTATGGCCATACAATTGGATATAATTTGGCAGAAGAATTGGAAACCGAAATGACGTATACATCGATCCAAGATAACAAAGTTATACCAAAAGGCATCACTGCAGCAAATGGACACAGCACCCACGTAGCGTTCGATAATTTCGACCGCTTCGTTGACACAACTTCTGGAAAGGACACTATGCACGACACAGTTGGCATTATTTATCAATTCTCTAGTAATGGAACTGATAATTTTGATGACGGTGAAGCTACAACTTCACCAGCGCCTCAAGTAAAGGACAACACAAATGAAGAAGGGCCTACCCGCAAGAGAAGGCGTTTCAATGAAATATCACGAGAAATTCGACCATATTATTCGAAACCTAAGGCAAGTATGCAGCTGATTACTGTAGATTCGTTTATCAATACAACCGAGTTATGCAAAGGTGCTACAGAAATAGCTACAGATAAAGATTTATTATGGATAATGTCGTTATCAAGAATTGATTCTGTTCCTATGTGGTTGGGTTATAACTGTATGATATCTTTAGACCACAGTGAGAAGCAAAGAGTTGAATATTTGCCTCCCATAAATTCATCACCAACGTCGTATGCAGTAGTCAATGAAACATTAAACATGGCTAAAGAAATCGCTGAAAAATGTCAGCAGCCAGAAATTATTGTGACATATGATTTAGCGATAGCAAAAATGGCTATGCAAATTCAAGAACAAGAAAAACCGCTATACAATAAAATTTTTGTTAACTTGGGAGCGTTTCACACAGAGATGGCATTTTTTAGAGCCATCGGAAAATATATTGACTCCAGTGGATTAGTGGAAATACTGGTGCAAGCTGAAGTATTAGCCGGCGGCTCCATGAATAGCTTTTTGGACAGCAAGCACTTCAATCGCTGCAAGCGCTTACATCCGCTAACCGCTGCCGCATTACAAATATTACATTTTGAACAGTATTTATCGACAACTAATGTTACACTTGAGGCGATGGATGAACTGCTGCAAACACAAATACAGAATGCATCAAATCAAACTGCTTATGACGCCAACGAAACTATCGAGTTACCAGATGTATTGAGTCGAATTGTTAACGGTTATAAAGAATTCTGCAATCAGACTTTAATCGGAGAAAAAGGGAAAACTGCTCAATTTTATTACCAGTACTGTGAGTTAATTAATTTATACCATCGGTTTTCCAGAAGTATCCGCACCAGTAACTTTGAACTGTACGTGGACTCGATTTTCAACATGGCTGATATTTTTTTTGCGTTAAACCAGCCCAATTATGCCAGATGGTCCTTGTTATATTTGAGCAATTTAATCAATTTGTATACTAATAATTCATCTTTGGTGGCTGAATTTCGTCGAGGTGCCTTTGGAATTAGACGAACTGCAGCGAATTTCGCTCGATCACCGGTTGACTTGACGCTAGAGCAAACCATCAATGCTGATGCTAGCAATCAATTGGCTGATAACCTTGCTGCGGATTCAATATCTGCACGTCAAAGATGGGCACTCAGTCATAGCATGAGGACGAAGATATTAACATCTATCAAACAAAAAATCGGATTAACGAAAGAGGATGATACTTCGCACTCATTGCAACGAAGTAAAATTAAGAAAGACAAGAAAAATCTTCAGAGTATCATTGAAGCAATAAAATGTACGATGAATCCATTTGATGACACTATTGACAAAGATACATTATTCAACATTTCAACCGGTAAAGCTGCATCGAAAGAAGTTACTGATTTTCTGCTGAACGTAAAAACAGCAGGCTCTCAACAAAAATTAAATTTTATCTCGGAATGCTCTTCAACTCCCGGAAGATTCGATAAATCAATAAAACGAAACAAAATCTGCAATTTTGCTTCTCAATGTATGACTAAAGTCTTGAGTACCAAAGACAAGAACAAGAAAGTATTGTTGAAAATGGAACGAGATGTATTTGGGCGACTTTTGGCAATAAGTCTAAACAAAAAAATTAATCTCGAATTTTGCCTAACTTTTCCACTAGCACCATTGCCCCCTGCTCTTTTTGCATGTACTGGAGAGATGTTAAAAACTTCAAAATCAACGTTAGCAAAGGTTTTGAAATCCAAAACTAAAATGGTTGAGCCAACTCATATCAACGTTGAAATAATAGATGGTTTTTATTACTTGCATATAATCGGAGCTGCTATAGCTCAAACTTTTGATAAAATTGCCGAGTCAATACTCATAAAAATATGTTCAACAAACGCGACAGAAATACATTTAATTTTTGATCGCTACTTATCACCGTCAATCAAAGATTCCGAACGTGAAAGCAGAAAAGAATTCGATATTCCGTACAAAATTTCAGGACCTCAGCAAACTAGACCAAAAAATTTTTTGCAAAGCCTGAAAAATTATCGCTTTAAAGAGGCTCTGGTGCAGTTTCTGGCTGATTATTGGCAAAACGACAGTTTGGTAACGATAATCCAAAACAAAAAAATTTTTTTAACCGTCGACCATCATTGTTACTCTTATCAAGTTCAGGAAAATTCCGTAAAAAAAACTGAAGAAACTAATTATGAATGTCATCACGAAGAGGCAGATACAAGGATTATTTTTCATGCTTCTAAAGCGGAACCAGGCTCAAGAGTTTTAATTAAAGCCTCTGATACTGACGTTTTGATTATTTTGTTAGGAAATATGCACAAACTTATCGGATCAGAAATTTGGCTTGCCAGTTCAGCTACAAAAAAGAGTAATAATCAAACTGTTGATTGTATTAATTGCACCGATTTAGCGTTGGAGTTAGGAATTAAATTATGCCAAAGTCTTCCAGCATTCCATGCATTTACAGGTTGCGATTACACGGCAGCATTTTACAACAAAGGGAAAGTAAAACCTTTTCAGCAATTTTCAAAAAATGAAAAATATCAAACAGTTTTTGCGTCATTAACAGATGCTGCTGATATTTTCATTGGTGAAAAAATGAAGACTGTTCAAGAATTTACGTCTAGTATGTATGGTATCAAGAACTGTACCAGTGTGAATGATGCGAGACATCGCATTTTTTTGAAGAATTACTCTGCAAAAGAAGACAGCGAGCACTTTTTAAAAAAAATAAAAGGCTTCGACTCCAACTCCATACCACCTTGCTGGATATCATTAACTCAGAAAATTTTACGAACTATTTTCGTAAATTCCATGTGGCTTAATGCAACGGATCCAATATGCGTGAAACTTCAGCCTGAGAACTGCGGTTGGTTCTTAGATGAATATTTAAAACCAGTAGGATTCATTGGGGATCATACACCTTTAAAAATAGAAGACATTGTCGAAAAAACTGAAACGGAGAGTGATGACGAAGAAGATTCAGAAGTTGGAGATCACAGTTATATGTCCGATGACTCGGAACCTGAATAATTTTAAAAATTTTTGTATTTTAAATTTTTTTCAATAAACAGAAGTATTCTTTTAATTGTTGTTTTTTATTTCGGCTCCCAATAATAAAGATAAAATTTGCCAGATAAGTAATATATATGTTTTACTCTAACTGTCTTTTTTACTAAAGATGTGTATATACTTTAGTGTCACATAAACAATAAACATAGATAAATAATTAATTGATTAAAAAATAAAAAATTAAATAACTATTTCTGTACATCAATAATTAACTACTCCAAAATAATGCACAGCATATACGAGTCTATCGCTATCCTTTTCATTTCCAAGCACAAATAGCATGCGCACTCTCCTTCTTTAAATGGGCGGACTTTAAACAGCTGCTACGCTGCGTCCTTTTCTACCGCATGGGATGGTTGGTGTGGGACCTCTCTCTCACACACATTCACTCGCAGCGATATTTTATTATTTAAAATTCGACAACCGTAATTCGGGACTGATTTTTCGCAGGCAACCCTATACCACCGTGTTCCTTATGAAATAATCTTTCAGTTTATCTAAGTTTGATTCAATAATCAGACCGTTGCAAAATGCTAGTATAGATTTACCTGTTTACACCTGGCAACCCGTGGTTGTGACCGGAAAAAAATAGGCAACCTAACGTTTGCATATTCTATGGGCTTCAAACTTTCGATTGGTATCAAATTTATTTAATAATCACACCGGTGCAATGTTTAAAAAAAAAAATTTTTTAAATTATTAATTAAAAATACTCTGGACTGAAATTTGTTAGGCAACCCATATAGGATATATTTATTGGCATATTTAATAACATAAAAAATACGTCTCATTAAATAAGCATCTCGGTGAAGGTCGTTGTATAGCGGGATCTTAGACTATAAAGGAATATAAAATCGATGTACAGAAATTAAAAAACATTAAAGTATCCGTCGCGCAAAATGCTAAGATAATATTGATAATTATTCAAATAAGAATTTTACTGAAAGGAAATTTTATAAAATATCCGTTATACCTTATTCCTAATATAAATAATTTAGAGTTAGACACACTATATATCAGTATTCTATGTACAAATGATAAAGTATTTTTATAAAATGAAAATAAAAATGAAGAGAACAAATTGAAACCTGTAAAGGACATTTGCATGAGTAAAATCCTAGCCAACCCTCAAAATTGTACAATGAGAAAAAATAAACATCCGAGCATCAACCGAATAACAGAAAATATAATTATAACAAAAAATTTGAACACCACCCATATATATCAGAATTGCAATGATCAACAAATCATAATTAAAAATCATAATATTATTAAATTCGCGAATTGTAGAAAATATAACCTTCATCAATAAAAATAATGTTGTATATAGTAATGTAATTTTACCAAATATAATTAAAAATATAACATATAAAGAAAAGGAAAATTTTACATGAGAAGAGATTCATGCCCAAAATATTCCAAATATAAATCATATAAAATTATTAGAATTTGATCATAATACAGCTTCGTGGAAAAGTTTAATTACCGATTTAATGATAATTTCAATTGTAATTGCCGTTGTTGTAATCATCTATTACAGATTTTTTAGACAAAAATCAAATATTAAAGTAAATGTAACCACATTGCACGAGGACGCGCATCTTAAGAAGGGAGGAGTCATATCCGGAGATATTGCGCATAAGCAAAAAGAAACCAATTCATTATTTTAAATAAAGAGGAAATTGATTATCAATTAATCCAATTATCAATTGATCCATTAGTCTCAATTTCATAACTTAAAATTCTGAAAAAAAAGTCATTCATTAAAATTCTTTGAAAGCGAAATTCGATATTTTGAAAAACATGTTGATATATGAAACCCACCTCAATGTACTAATAAACTAATGTACCAAAATTGTTCTAAAACTTTTGACACGAGAATAAACTTGCTTAGTTTTTTTTTCTTCTACAGTCCGTCGCCACAACCAGACGTGTTTTATTCATCGCTCCTTGTAATAGCCTATTTAAATTCCACTTGCTGCGAACCAGAACAACAGGTTATGGGCCCAGGTTTGCGGAATAAATAGAGTAAGGTGCGGCGTACATTTTAAAAGATAAAATTTCCGTGGCCCAGAAAAAGTGCAGTAAACCGACATTTGTTGTCGTCGTAAATTACAAGTTTTTTCGGTCATCATTATGGAAAGCGAAAAAGGTGATTTCACGAAAGTGACGAAGCTGACAGGCTCAGATAATTATTTATCGTGGCGTCGGAACGCCAGGCTTGTTTTGGAGTGGCACAATCTCGATGGATTCCTGGAAGAAAACGCGACGGACAGTAAATTAACGGCACCCGCTGCAACGGCGGCGGTGGATGTTGCAGTGGCCGCATTGGCGGCTGATTTGGACAATGCCACACTGCAAGCAGCGGTTAAAAGTGCGCGATATGCAGAAAATGCGGCAATCATTCGTGATGCGATTTCAGTAAGTGACCGTGTGAAGAAATCCAAACAAGCTAAAGCAAGATTAATGATGCTAATAGATCCAAAACTACACGATGAAATTGGTGAACATAATACGGCAGCGGATCTGTGGAAAAAGTGTTCGGAATTGTACCGTAATAACAAATGGCTTAACAAAGCAAAGGTTCTCGGGGACTTCACATCGTTGCGGTTATCAAACTTTGACTCAATGGAGACATTTCTGCGCGAACATACAGCCGCGATGTGCCGTTTACAAGAAGCCGGTTTTGTGATCGATGACGAAATAATGTGCGGGCTTATAATTTATGGTCTAACGCCTGAATATGAAGCATTCATCGGTGGACTTGATGGTAGCAATGTCCTCACAAGTGACGGTTCAAGTGGACATCGATTAACATCAGCAACGCTAAAGAGAAGTCTGTTGGAGCATGCGAATTCGAAAGGCGTGTTGAACAGCGAAGGGAATGCCCCAGGCGCATTCAAAGCTGCATCCAAACCAGCTACGAGTGAGTCGAAAAGCAAGAAGAAGAAGAAGGGAAGCGGCTCGATCAAGTGCTTCACATGTGGTAAGAAAGGGCACAAGAGCCTCCAGTGCAAAACCAACACACAAAATAATGAAGGCAAAGGCGGAAGCGCCAAACCAGCCTTCTATGCTATGACGGCAACTGGTTCAACGGACGCGTGGTTCATTGACTCGGGTGCGAGTTCTCATCTCACATCGGACAAGAAGATGTTCAAGCAATCCACCAGTAGCAATGAATTCGCTGACATAACAACGGCTGACAACACCCGCTTGAAAGTTGTTGGCACCGGTTCCATCGAGCTAAATGTTGGGGAGCACATAATTCCAGTGAATAACGTATTGCTAGTCCCTGGAATAGCGGCAAATTTGTTGTCAGTATGAAGCATTGTGAAAGCTGGGAACAGTGTGCATTTCGACAGCAGTGGTTGTGTCATTCGAAGCGGTGCGGGTGATGTGTTACTGAATACACCATCCAAAAACGGTACATACAAGATCACGAATTCGTCGAAGGCTAGTGGGCTGTTAGCAGGCAAAGACGAAGACAATCTGATGACGTGGCATCGGAGATTGGGTCATTTGTCGCATGGTGAGCTGATCAAACTGAGTGGAATTGTGAATGGAATCAAAGTTGACGGCGATAAACAAGCGTTGGCGAAATGTATTCCGTGTTCGCAAGGCAAACAAAGCCGACGTCCATTCAAGAAAGAAGGTGCCAAAATCAAGACAAGTCAAATACTGGAATTAGTTCACAGCGACGTTTGCGGCCCGATGGATACGCCTTCAGTTGGGGGCGCAAAATACTTCGTAACATTTATCGATGATTTTTCGCGAAAGGTCTTCGTGTATTTTGCCAAACAGAAGAGTCAGATCGGGAGGATTTTCGTTGAGTTCAAGATGCTTGTGGAGAGGCAAACCGGACTACAAATAAAAATGTTCCGTTCCGATAATGGCAGAGAGTATCTCGGCGAGTTCGAAACCGAATGCAAGCGCAGTGGAATCGTGCATCAGACCAGTTGTGTGTACACACCACAACAAAACGGCGTGGCCGAGCGTATGAACAGAAAGCTCATAGAACGTGCAAAGTGCATGCTGTTCGATGCGGGCTTGGAGAAGCCGCTTTGGGCTGAAGCGGTTAATATGGCTGCGTACGTTACAAATCGTTCACCGAATCGCACGCTCGGGAACAAGGTCCCGGAGCAATTCTGGAGAGAAGGAGCCATCGATCTTTCGTCGATGCAATTATTCGGATCGCTGGTGATGGTGCATGCCACAAAGGAGAAGCGGCAAAAGTTGGATGCGAAATCGAAAAGGATGTTTTCCGTTGGATACACCGATACGCAAAAAGGTTTGCGTTGTTTTGATCCTGAGACTCGAATAGTTCATACGAGTCGGGATGTCGTCTTCAAAAGTGCACCAGAACTGAAGGTAAATGATGACGTTCAAATTAATCTTCTCGATGATTTCATTCTAGGGGAAGTCGAAGAGCAAAAGTCGACCGGAGGGCTTGAAAATCATGAAGTCGAGTCTCCCATGACAGAGTCAGCTGTCGATGGTGCATCAATAATTCGCTCACCAACTTCCCGGAATGAGTCTATTGTGGGCGATGGCGATGAATCAACAACGAATGTCAAAAATGATTTGTCCTACGGGTTCGACGAAACACTAGCTGAATCGCAGTCTGAATATGGGTCGGACGAGGACTATGTCCCACCCAGTACACTACAAGTTCCAGTTGGGGATGTAAGGCGTTCAACGCGTCCCCCGAAATCAAGGAATGTGGAGGCGAATTTCGTTTTTGTAGCGGAAATCGATGAGCCCGAATCATATCATGAAGCTGTCAAAGGCAACAGGAGTCAACATTGGAAGAAGGCGATGGCGGAAGAATTGGCGTCACACGAGGAGAACCGAACATGAACTTTGGTTGAGCTACCAGTCAACCGAAAAACAATCAAGACCAAATGGGTCTTCAAGTTGAAGCGTAATCAAGCTGGTGAAGTTGTTCGCCATAAAGCGAGGTTGGTGGCAAAGGGTTGCTCCCAAAAGGCCGGCATAGATTATGAGGAAACTTTCTCGCCCGTTGTACGCTATGGGTCAATTCGCTAGCTGCTGGCCATGGCCGCTCAAGAGGGTTACAATGTTGACCAAATGGATGCGGTGACCGCATTCCTTCAAGGGGATCTCCACGAGGAGATCTTCACCGACCAACCCGAGGGATTCAATGACGGGACCGGACGGATCTGCAGGTTGAATCGTGCGATGTATGGCTTGAAGCAAGCGGGCCGTCAATGGAACCTAAAGTTAGATGCAGCTCTCATCGGGATTGGGCTAAATCAAAGCTTGATCCGTGTATCTACCTCTTGCCATCGCTGGAAGTGATTCTGGCAGTGTATGTGGATGATGTTGTGATTATTTGGAAGCAACGCGACAAGATGGAGGCACTGAAGAAGGCTCTTAGTACCGAGTTTAAGATGAAAGACCTTGGTAGAGCGAACAGTATAATTGGCATTTCCATCGAGTACGTCAAGAATGGAATCGCTATACATCAGCGTCATTATATCGAAACCATTCTCGAGCGTTTTGGAATGAGTGACTGCAAGCCAGCGGTTACTCCAAGTGATCCAAGTCAAAGATTGTCAACAGATATGAAGAAGGAGGATGAATCAACGGATAACATTCCATATCAACAAGCGGTCGGTTCGTTGTTATATTTGGTTCAAGGAACGAGACCAGACATTGCATTTGCTGTCAACTACGTGAGCAGATTCAACTCATGCTATGGGCGGATTCATTGGACCGCCGTGAAGCGCATAATGCGGTACTTGAAGGGTACTATGCATTATCGTATTGTGTATCGTGCGGGTAACCAACCACTTCATGGTTACTCAGATGCTGATTGGGGTGTCGACATCGATAAGCGACGTTCCTGCTCTGGATACGTGTTTATGTTGGCTGGAGGAGCAATTTCATGGGCCAGTAAGCTTCAGAATACCGTGGCTCTTTCAACAGCTGAATCTGAGTATATGGCCTTATCGTTTGCTACTTGTGAGGCCATATGGTTGCAAATGTTTCGCAATGAATTCAAGAGAACGGAAGATCCTGTGGTGATCAGATGTGACAACATGAGTGCAATAACGATTGCCGAGGTCGATGCGTTCCGAAAGCGTAGCAAACACATCGATGTAAGGTTCCATCACGTCCGTGAGAAGGTGAAGGCTGGAATCATCGATGTAAAATACGTACCATCAAAGAACAACATTGCAGATTGTTTGACGAAGGCCGTCGTCGGACCGATTTTGAACGTGGGTGTTCATGGAATGGGCATCCAGACAAAACAAGAGATGAAATGATGAAGAATGAACTATGGTAAAATCAATGTTGATTATCGTTTGAAGTAATTTGTCAATTTGATCATTTGAGATAACGTAGAATGGAGTTGATTACTTGAATTAACGTAGAATCAGTTTGCATTTATTTTTATCTATTGAATCAAATTGTCTTTTGTCCGAATGAGTTGGGGTGTTGAAATATGAAACCCACCTCAATGTACTAATAAACTAATGTACCAAAATTGTTCTAAAACTTTTGACACGAGAATAAACTTGCTTAGTTTTTTTTTTCTTCTACAGTCCGTCGCCACAACCAGACGTGTTTTATTCATCGCTCCTTGTAATAGCCTATTTAAATTCCACTTGCTGCGAACCAGAACAACAAAACCCAATAGAATTGCAATATGGCAAACGATAACACTAAAATCAAATATCGGAGATTGTACTGTTGCAATCTCTGCAGTTTCGAAAATCTTAATGAAAATAAATGTCCGTATTTAAATAAACAAAAATCTGCACAACAGCAGATTAGGAAATAAGAAATAAAGATTGATAGAATTAAGGTGAACAAAAGGGTTTGGATTAAGATTTGCATCTTTAAGTAGTCAGTTGTGAATTAGACTCAAGCGGTTGTAAATTGCAAAAAGTTGAAGTGGATAATTAATAAAAGGTATGTTTAGTTTTTTGAAATGAAAAGAAAGTGTATTTTTTAATTTGAAATATTGAAGAGATAACTTGGTGAAAGAATTCGTTGTCGTATAACTACATGGATGCAACGATCCTGATTATGAACGAGCGAACGAAATTCCCTACCTTTGGTTTAGCGCTGACAAGCGCCGGCAAATGACGCCAATGGCCAGATCGTGAGCTCTTTAACGCCGATAAGCTTCACCATAAGGATGATGCGTTACACTTCGGTGATAGAACACAAGCGAGAAGCTCTATGTATTAGCGAGTTAAGGGAGTGTAGCGACCGAATGCAGCCACGAACGATTCCACCTGCAAAATGTCATCGGATAATTTCGACCATCGAGGATGGGACAACTGCGAACATCGGGTAATTATCAACCTTCGGAGGAGATGACAAGTCTCGTCGACAGTTCTTCCTCCCTCTGGTTCTGGACGTGATCAAAGCAACACCGCCTAATAATTTGTTAATTGTCAACTGAAGAAATAAATAAAGTAATATTAAGTTACAAACGCTAATCCATTTTATTGTAGAAAGTAGCGCCTACAAGTGGTGACCCAGACGTTCGTTCAACAAAATAACGATGACAAGCGAACAAGATTCAAGCAACGGCGCTGCCGCCAATGTGGACTCCGCGTCAGAAGCCGAATCAATAAACAAGATCTCACAAGTGAAACTCCCGCCATTTTGGAGACAACGACCGGCCCTTTGGTTTTCCCGCGTGGAAGCACAATTTAGAGTTGCGAAAGTAAAGGCAGACGAACAAATGTTCGACCATGTCATAAACCAATGCGAACCTGATGTCCTTGTACATGTAGAGGACATTATAGAAAGCCCACCGCAATGCGGAAAGTACAAAACCCTTAAGAACCGCATTATTTCGGTGTATGCTGTGTCCGAGCGAGTTAAAATTCAGGAATTATTGACAGGTCTCGAGCTGGCAGATAGTAAATCCTCAAAGCTCCTTCGCTCAATGAAAATCACCGCCGGTAAAAACGTCACCGAATTTTTGAAATCATTGTGGTTAAATCGACTCCCATCGCGAGTACAGGATATATTGATGGCATCCACGGCAAATCTTGATCAATTGGCGGAGAGGACGGACAAAATTATGGAGACCCGCGAACACCCCACACACCTCATATCTGAAGTCGAGAAAAGTAAAGAAGACGCAGGTGAGGAAATTAAACGTGAACTTGCCATTATTCGCTCCCGCCTTGACAGCCTGCGCATTGACAAAAGCCCCGGTCCTGACCACAATTCGCGCTTCAAGTCCACCCGCTCTTCCAATTTCACTAGTCGTCAAAATACTGGCATATGTTATTATCATCGCAAATTTGGCACAGCCGCGAGAAAGTGCGAGAAGCCATGCTCGTTTCGTTCCGACAGGAGCTCAAAAAACTAGATAACACGTCGCTTGTAGCAAGCACAAGCGACGCAACCAAGCAAGCGCGACTTCATGTTCACGACGAAAATACCGGTTTGAAATTCTTGGTTGACACGGGAGCCGACATATCTGTCATCCCTGCTTGTCGAACTCAGCGTAAACAGCGACGAGATAGTTAGAAACTTTTCGCAGCAAATGGTAGCGAAATTCGAACATTTGGAACAAGAATATTTAAAATTTCCCTCGGACTCAAACGAAATTTTAGCTGGCGTTTTGTCCTAGCAAGCGTCACTCGCCCGATACTGGGCGCAGATTTCCTCCAATATTTTGGTATTCTCGTGGACATCAAAAACCACTGCTTATACGACCCGAGACCCGGAATGAATACAAACGGCGTGATTAACACAGGAAATCATTCCTCAGTGTGCACTGTCAATAGTAGTTCAACGCATTTTAATATCCTAAGTAAATACCCGCGCATCACTAACCCCTCCGGCGTGTAGTAAGTTTTTATGAGTTGTGTTTATAATAATGTTCGTTATGTGGTGATTTCACGGTAGCAACGCTTAATGTTTACTTTCGAAACGTAGATTTGAATTCGAATTCGCTTGAATCTATGAGTGGTGATAAACGTGCAAGTGTGTGTGTGTAGGTAGATGTTGATTTTTCGATAAAATGTGTATTTCTTAAAAGAATCTTTCTTGCTGTGTTCGTTTAACGATTAAATTTAACGCGTTATTTAAATCAGCGGTAGTAAGAAGATGAAGTAGATGTGACGACGACGAGAGTGGAGGTGCTGACGGAGCGTGAAACATAGGATATCACTATCATAAAAGGAGATCAACTGATAGATTGATAGTGCTGGCGGAAAGTGAGACAAAGAAGGAAAAAGCGAATGCCGTGCATCAGTGCGGACATAAAAAAAGTAATAGTGAAAATGAATGTGGCACGAAACCGTGAGAAGGAAGAAGAAGGAATTTCAGAAGACAGAAGTAAAAGTGTGAGAATCTAGAAGAATGAATCCGTTCCAACTACACATTTCTGGGTGGGTGTTTTTCTGCTCAACTGGCATATTTATGTTTACAAAATAGTATAACTAGAGACGAACAACGTTGAGTTGTTATTTTCTTTTATTCAATATTTGTTAGGAATATTTAAAAACTTCCCACGCCATTTCGATTTTTTTCGTCGCCTTGGCGCCCAACCTTTAGTGCTTCCACTAAGCGATGGATGAAAGGGATCGACAGATTGCGCTCCTGATTGAGCAAGTCAATCAGACAAATGCGATCCAAAAGCAATTGCAGGAAGTCCTCATTGAGCTGCGACAAACTCATCAACAGCTCAGAGAGACCCAAAACGAGTTGAAAAAGCAACGTCAGAAGAATGACGAGCTCATGGCTAAGCTGGTCATGTATATGCCTACATCCGCATCATATAAAAATAAATTTGACACCATAGATTCTTACCTGGAATCATTGCAAACGCGAAATAGCATTTCCCGGATATAATACACGCGCATAAAAATTCTCATGAGCGTCAGCAAATTAGCTTTCACACGCATCGTGTAATTAATATACAATCAGCAAATTAAAAATATAAAAAGAAAGCATATGCATCGCGGCGGCCCCCAGTCTAATTTGTAAGTGCTAACTCGTAAGTGATTCACTGAATAAATCGTGTGTTAAAGTTAAAATCGTGTTATTAATTCATAATATTTGGTATGCAAGTATTTTTTTGTCATAAGCTCCCACGGCATACACAAATGACGCAGTCGGGTAAAGTTGCGACAGAGTTTTAAGTGTTCGAATTAAAAACCGAACAAGGTGAATATCCGCGAAGGATACATAAACGAGTACCAAAAAAAAAATCGCGTTCGCGATATTGTTTGGGAGAACGATTAAGCCAAAAACGTTCTTCAAACCGGTGGGTGAGGCTGCCCATCAACCCAAGCAAAAGATAATAAAAACAATAAAGTGTGTGACAAGTAGCAACCAAAGTTGAATGAGCTTAAAATCAAGATTTGACGAAAGACGAGATTTAGCAGAAATTGAAGAAATCACAGCGTTGCAACAACAACTTCAAAGACGAGAAGCACAAATCGAACAACTGGCTGAGGCCTTTCGCCACCTTACAATCCAACAAAATGCGGATAATTACCAAGAAAAGGGACTACGAGACGTACGGTACATGGTGACTTTCACAGGAACTGGTGATGTGTCAATAAATGGATTCGTGAGCAGTATGGAACACTATCTAAATGGGATTCAAAACGAGGAGGCCAAAAGAGTAGCAGTACGGGCCATATTCTATGAAAAAATTCAAGGACAAGCGAAGGAAGTAATCATCAATCTACCAAATACTGATAACTGGGAGGAAATCAAGGAACCGTTAGAACAGGCTTACCGTCCCGATACAGAACCAGCAGAAATTTATAGAAGCATCCACAACTTAAGAGCAGACACAGTGAGTGAACTTTTCGAAATATTCAAAAAACCAAGATAAAAACAAATGAATTGATCATATACTATAAAAACAAAAATCATATAGATTTAAGTAATGTTTAGTCGCTTTTAGTTAACTTTATATAGATATTACACAGGGCACATTACTTGATAAAATTTCCTGCAAACATAATCTAAATGAAATTTTAAATATTATTCGAGAAAGGAGGTACGAACCTTTTTGTATTCGGCCAGAGCTTAAAAATGTGAAAAGTGCAAGTGAAAAAAGTGATGGCAAAAGTGTAAATTGGTAATTTTCGAAATGACAGCAAACAACGCACGTACATTGACAAAGACCATTTCGGACAAAATAGACAGACGGAACAACAAACAACACACCAACAAAATATTAATAATGGTGAAAAGTTCAGTGGCCAAGCGAAAAATTCAGGTAGGCGAAATAAAAGTTATCGCGCAAAAAATAACGTTTCGTACCAAGGTAAGCAAAGTTATAGGCAAAATTCGGGTCAGTACAGGAATAATCCTGAACAGCCGATGGAAGTAGATAATGTGGAGAAATATGGTTTATCAAATCAGGCAGATCCTTGTTTACACTGCCAATGTCACGGAAGTGCCACCACGTACGAGAATAATGAAGTTACACAGGATGATGAAGAAAAACAAATTTCTTCATATTCTGAGGCAAATTCAACTTTTTTTCACAATTAGCCTCGGAAGAACTACCTCTTATATGTATAACCCTTAACCGTATGAAATATGTTGCGCTGATTGATACGGGATCGTCGTTTGGTATAATAGACGACTCGGTGAAATGTTTCGATAAAATCCCTATAAAACCAATTCCCTTTTCCACAATTGTTGGAAAAGATGCATTTAAATTTGAAGTGCATTCGCCAGCACCTGAAGAATTTAAATCTCCATTAAATGCTAGAATAAGGTGGAAAGTTAAAAATTTGTTAAATAGAAAGTATAAATTTATCTTAGCGGTCGATCTTCTCAACAATTTTGAAACAATTATCGATTTCGAAAAAAAGACAATAACTCTTAATGGACAAATTCTAACCTTTCTAAACAACCCTTACTCATTAGCAGAAATACAGTCATTGGAAATAGCCCAAAATGACTATTTCCGAAGGCTCTAACTAGATCATTTGAAACAAGAAGAGTATGACAAATTAACAAATATTTTCTTTAAAGAAGGCGATCGCCTGACAAGTACGTTGAGCATTCAAAACGAAGTCAAAACAATAACAAACCAACAAATTAATGCAAAACTTTATAGATATCCTCCAAAGTATGAGGAGGAAGTCAGAAAACAAAAAAGTAATTCACGATATTCTAGCCCATTGATTGCCATTCCGAAAAAGAGTGACAATTCTGGGGAGAAAAAATTCAGAATAGTATGTAGTGAATAAGAGTTTTCAATAAAGTCCGTGAAGGACTGCAGCGATGTTCTGCTGCCTCGGCAGAGGAAGGTGTCGGTTTCTGCCGAGAATGCCGAACATCGCTGCAGTCCTTCACGGACTTTATTGAAAACTCTTATTCACTAAAAATGGCGCCCAACGTGGGGCCATTTGTAGGGAATAAGAGTTTTCAATAAAGTCCGTGAAGGACTGCAGCGATGTTCTGCTGCCTCGGCAGAGGAAGGTGTCGGTTTCTGCCGAGAATGCCGAACATCGCTGCAGTCCTTCACGGACTTTATTGAAAACTCTTATTCACTACAAATGGCCCCACGTTGGGCGCCATTTGTAGTGAATAAGAGTTTTCAATAAAGTCCGTGAAGGACTGCAGCGATGTTCGGCATTCTCGGCAGAAACCGACACCTTCCTCTGCCGAGGCAGCAGAACATCGCTGCAGTCCTTCACGGACTTTATTGAAAACTCTTATTCACTACAAACTCTGGAATACTTAAATGTTCTAAATTTCAATTCAGATTGAGTTAAAAATTTTCATATAACGTTCTCCGAATTTCTTGACTTTGTTATTAGTCAAATTGATTGGTTCTCAGTTCATCAATACTTTTATTGCATATTGTGCCATCGGGTAGTAATGACAGATCAATTACAGTGTAGCTTACAAATTTCTCAACACTCCTTACAAATCAATTGGAATCGTACTCTCGCATTCGCATATATCAATCTCAAGCTTGACCCTGTTCGCTTCGAACAATTCGTGGAATCAAATGAATCTCTTTTTCAAAGCACAAAGCATTACAATAACGAATAATTGAATAAGTTGATGTTTTTTTGTTTATGCTTTATAATTCTGTGGAATTGTGGGAGATATCCTCCTTAGTTGCCAAAATTGATGCTGAATTGTGAAAACGTGGTGCACATACACATGCATTGAGATGAAATATTTTGGACATTTTAGTATAAATCAAATCGCTTTTAATTAAAATCGTCTCTTAAACTTGAGTAAACTATATCAAGTCCCGGGATCCCAAAGCCATTTAAGATAACAAAAGTAAAATTTACAGGACTTGCTCACCCCACTTCGTCAACGAGCGCTCGTCGTCGAGGGAAAGGTATTGTAAGTACCCTTTTAATTTCATTTTTTTACTATACATATTAATTATTTAAATATTTACTTATTTATTGCAAACTAAATATCTATTAATTATTTATAAAAATTATTTAATATTATTATTATATTATATATATTAATATTTATATTAAAACAATAATTTTTTTTTAAATTCAAATGGGAAAATTGCTTTAATTCGGCATATTCAGATTTTTGAATATCGCAACACGTCACGAATAATACATTGAAACACTATTGCATTGGTATATAGAGAAACAAAAGAAATTTACTCAATTACATTTAAAGTTATCAGACTTTTCTTGAGTGTTTTATGTTACACAGATTCCTTTTGATTTTGAATCCATTGAATAGTTTTTTTTTGTTGTTGATTGATCTTTATTCTTTCCCAACTATGAAGCCATAAAAGCAAGTCTGTTTCTCGGCTTCAACCATCTCTGCATATTTCTTTTGATTCTGTCTCACTTTTGAATCTACAGTAATTGACATGCTTAATATAATTGTCAAAAACACTTCACAACCTATAAGCTATTAACACTTTCATCATGTGTATGCAAACTATCGTTTGTATGTATTCAGCTTAGAATTCAACGCGATTCAACGTATTAGCATAATTAAATCCAAATCAAATCGCGCATTATTCTGAAACATTGGATTTGGTTGTATTTTTTTTTTGATACTGAACTCAGACTGGTTATGTTTGTTGAAATTATCAACAGAGCATTAAATCCAAGGAAATAAAAATTTCTTTAATAGAGCAGTTTGCCCACTTAATTCGGAAGAGTATTTTAAATTTGTGCGCTTGTAAAACAATCAATAGATACGATTATGAAATGGTCCGCATTTGGCATTTTATTTAAAATATGCTTCGAACAATTTTTCGAATTCCACAATATATCTGACATCAACATTCAATTTTGTTTTTGGTTTTCATTGAACAACCTTTAATTTATGGACGGTTCAACATTGAATTTTTTGAGTTTGATACAGAAATTATACTCGGTTAATTTGAACTAACATGCATAGTGGTAATTTATTATTCATAAAAATACAATTTACTCAACACATAACTATAAAAATCATTGAAATAAAACAATTATGTTAAAAGTTTTTCGACGTTTTGTTAATATAATATTATTTTCATATACGAGTATTGATTCACATTAATATAAACAACAAAAGAGAAGGAAAAGAAACAGAAACATGCTGCTAAGGCTACTAGATTGTATTGATTAGTAAATATTATTAAGTCCAAAATTACTGATGAGAAATCAAATTAAAACTGAGTAAACCATTTCAAAACCGGGAAAATTCCATTTGCTTACTTTTGCCTGTAATTAATTGTCAATGGATATTGTCATGCTCTTTTCTTTTGAATCAAAATTTAATTCAAATAAAATGAATTGTTAAACGTAAAATCGGTCTTTCCCTTCCGGTTTTTTTTTCCAATCGGGTATAGGACCCGGTACGGTGGCAGGCTTCCACCCAAAAATATGAGCCAGCCGCCGGGTACAAATTAATTCCTTCTTTTGTTTCAGGTGACTTCATGGGTTGAGTGGCCCAAGCAAAGTGCCTTTTTATGGCATAGAGTTATGCAATTCAATTGTATAATTCTATGACATAAATTGGTCACCGGGATACTCCCTTTCTGATGGGAAGGTTCATACAATTCAAGTTGTATGAGTTTTCCACTCAGAAGAGGAATACCTTGTTACACCCGCTTTTTACCAGGGAAACTGGGGTGCTCCGGCGAGGCTTATGGGCCCGGTTAGCTCGTCCGAAGACGGGCGTGGAGCGCCACTCGCTTTTCCCTCAAAGCCTCAAATAGCCGCCAAGCGAGAATGCGACCAACCGGATTACACTCGACGGTATTCGGCCGATACCCTCGCTACCCGTAGTCCTAAACACCCTACGATCTTTACTCTAATCCTTCCCCTACACCACTTCACTAACACCCTATATTCTTCACTTCTCAATCAAGATGTCCCTCACGTGGACCACAAAACCACCCCCGAACACTATGACCTCCGCTATCACGGGCTTTATTCAACCTCCCGACACTTTCACTTTGACTTGACCGTCCAAGCCGCACTCGTTACAACAGCGAACTGAAACAATAAAAACTTACTTCTTTAGTGTCTTGCACGGCACTAAAATTTCTTCCTTTGAACGTTAATTAAACACCAATAAATTTCAAATATCTACAATTTTTCCACACTTGTATTCAACTCAAAAGAAACTATAATCTCAATAAAAGATACACTCTATCAAAAAAATAACTTACGTTACTTCTAACCCTACAAAGGGGCCCCTTCGACGATCGTGTTCGCTAGTATATTCCGTCGCCTTTCTTTTTTCCAATCGAAACTTGCTCGTCGCTTTACCAACAATGTTCTTCTTAATGTGGATTTCGCTCTGCTGCTTCCGTTGTCTTCCACTTAACGATTCCGCTGCGCTTCGACTTTCTTCCTCGCTGATTGTTCTTTCCGTTGCCGTCGTCGCCCACGATACAAGAGATCAAAAAGAGGAGGCGCGTCATTCTTCGCGTGCTTATATAGCCTCCTCCTAACGGCTATGGTTCCGCTCGTCGGTCATCCACCTCTTCAGCGGGGTAATACCTTCTTGCCGCCACTTGGTCGCCGCTCCCCTCTGGTGGCGAGCACTCCAACTTCGGCTAAATCAGCTGAACGTAATTCACTGACAGTTTGGCCTGTCAGTGATGTGTGTTTATGTTTCAATTTTCTCTTGATTTTATTGTTAGTAGTGTGTGATCGATCGGCAGTATATTTTTTTAATTATTCCAAAAAAAGAAAATCCTCACGTCTTTGGGACTTTGCTGAATATCACCAAAAAGCCCAAAGTTCAACCTAATGCGTGTCCGGGTCACGGTTACATGTGTTGCGATTTATGTGGGTTGGTTACATTTTATAAATTATATTATACATCTGATATATTCCCGTAAAAATGTAAAACTTTTTTCTCTTATTTCCTGCTTTCAAACGGTTTACTATCGCTTCTGCGTTTGTAGCTTTGTGTTTTATTTTTTACTTTTTGTTTCTCGCTTCTTTGCAAGTGTCTTGTATCTACTAAATATTGTGTTTGTGTGTGTGTACACGATAAATTGCTGTTTGCATTTTATTTCCTTTTTTTTGTTATACGTTAAATTGTCTGTTCCTTCCATTTCTAGTTATATTTCACCTTAAAACATAAATTACAATACTAAAACTGAAGCTATCTCAAAGATACACTTTACGTTGTTGGTTATCAATGTTTTCTGTATTTCTCATTCTCATAATTCGTTTGCATTGACATTACCACTGCGAACATGATAATTTCCATTTTGTTTGCATATTTCATTCTACGATATTCAATCAGTACGCTCTTTAGTTTCTACATTTCTCATCGGTTTTAGCATTATTTCATTAATTTACTGCATCTTTAATAACTTTATTATCCTAATTTTTGTTTCGTTATTAATTTTACTTCTTTGGAACTTTTATCATCATCTTCCTCTAGAACGAATGTACAACACAACAATTTTTGTTTTGTATGTTTTCTCTGGTTTTTTTAAGTTATTGGATTTTACGTTAATTCTACCTGCTATAGCTCTATCGGTTTTGTCTTCCGGCCCTCGAGCGGTGCCGCGGCGTTCCGAGCGGTGTAGTTGTAATTCGTGTCTGATCACTATCTGCATATAATCATCATTATTATCGTATTATTATAATATATCATATTTCATTTATTAATTTTATAGTTAAATGAACAAAATAAATCTACTATCACGTTTAAATGCAACGGAAAGCTCCGTCATCATATTTTATCATCGTATTATATATGCTGTCGACTGTGGCCGCGACAGACATTATTCCCACTCATTTTAAAGACGGGTCAATTGACATCAGCATCTACTAAATGTTTTTTTTTCTTGTTCTGCTGTGTCTAGCACACTCAATAGACATAAATGAACTCGATTTAAGCCACCTGCCAACACTTCGTATTGAAGTTTCCCAATAATCTTCACATCATAAGTTATTTGCACGGAAGCTTGAGGGTTATTTCATTATCTGAACCACCGTGATTATGCTCAATGGCTTCAAATTTCGTACAGCATGAAGCGACGTCATCATCGGAGTTACCCCAATTTCCTTCCGACAGCGGATTTATGTAAGCGACGTAGCGTCCGTTTTGATTGTCTCCTGAATGGACTACGAAATAGAAATCTCAGCTTCTCAGCTTCCTGAAGACTGTACTCTTCACCAGCATCGTATTTGGTGTCACCATCTAGCATTTCTGTAGCAATGTAACTCTGGAACGATTCGTAAACCGGACAATTATTCTAAATTTAGAGATGCGTTTCCATCGACAATATCATGGGAACCGATGTTTTCAATGTACTCGTTGCTCCCGGAGAAACTGTAGCGTTTTATCGGCATTTTCAAGACAGTGAATTCTCATCATCTGAATCCTCCTTGGCAACATCTGGCTCGATCTTGTTAGGTTTTGGTTTTATCGAAATATCTGGGGAACATTCCAACTTCGAACAGGCGGTGATTCTGATCTTCGCTCGATGACAATGTTTGCTTAAGACTACCAATAATCGTATTTAAACTACTAATATGATTACAATTTGGACTGGCAAACAAACCCTAGTCGAGTGCGGCTTAGCTTTCTGACTATACATAGTCACGCGAGTGTTACGATAGTGTTCGGGGTGAGGTAATCCTGGTGCCCTTCGGTTTTATCCGTAACAACCTGGCCACTTCAACAAATTAACAATGGATTTATTCCGGTTGGGTGGGTATGAAGGGGCTCCACCACCACCCGGTTGCCCCTCTTTCATTTGTGGGCCCTGAATTTATTTGGGTAAAGACGAGGTCACCCCAAGTTCGCCTTTCTTTTCAGGTTTTACTTGTTCTCGTAACAAGTCATAATTCCTTCGGTGAGGTTATCTACAACTTTGCGACTTCGGTCGTTTTCTTTTGATATCTGAAAGCAATTCGTGAATGCGAAATTGTTTTGTAGTGAGTCCTCGTGCCGGGGAAACGAACCCGCCCCACGACACCGCAATGCTAGCCTGCCAGCGCATTCACGCGTCTCCGGACGAGGGCATTCTCGGCAGAAACCGACACCTTCCTCTGCCGAGGCAGCAGAACATCGCTGCAGTCCTTCACGGACCTTATTGAAACTTCTTATTCACTACAAGTAATTGAATATCGTCGCCTGAACGAAGTGACAATCGAGGATAAATTTCCTCTTTCGAATTAGGTAGAGCTCAATATTTCTCAACTATTGATTTAGCGAAAGGCTATCATCAAATCATAGTTTCTGAAAAAGATCGTCATAAAACAGCATTTGTGACTCCACAAGGACTCCATGAGTTTGTGGCAGTTACATAATCCCTATGTCAACCATACAGCGGCTCCGACGAACATGACATCTCCGCTGCATTGCCCACGCATGCCACAACACAAAACACAACTCACAGCCGCAACAGCATTGCACGTGTTGCACATCAGAGGCGCTGAGATCAATACAAAACAAAAGGTATAAATAGTCAGCACGGACCTCATCAACTCTCTCTCGCTCTATCGCATCCCACGGCGTCCTCCATAACTTGCACAAAACTACTTATAAAAGAAAGTCAAAAATAATAGATAAGATTGCGTCCAAAAAGTTGAAAATGTAAAGATTAAATAAAATGAATATTAAAATAGTGGAATAAAATCAACCTCCATAACTGGTGACCCCAACAACGGAACACGAACAACGAAACAAAGAACTGCAAAGGAAGCCGATACATCCGCGCGGACATCAAGGCACGCAGCGAACAGCATCCTTTATTCATCGCTGTGTACAAAGGATAATAAAAAGTTTCCGTGCACGCTCCGCGCCATTTTACCTGAGTGAAATTACGTCAGCCAACGACGTACAAGAAGACAGGTAAGCTCTTAAGTGAACATGTCGACACACGCGAACGCAGTACCGGTGACGGAAGGAAACGATGACAATCGCGGTCGACAGGACGCCGCCGCTACGGATAGATGCAGATACGCAGGGCGAGATTTGTAAAATCAGCGTGAGACCACCAGCGTTCAGCAAACGCGATCCCGATTTGTATTTTATGCAAATGGAGTCGCAATTTCGTAATGCAAGCATCGCACGTGATCAAACGATGTACAATTACGTCGTTGAATCACTCGACAGTACAACACTGTCAAATGTCTCGGATATCGTCCGCGCCCCTCCGGTCCACAACAAGTACCTGGCGATCAAGGAACGTCTGATAAAGGAATTCACGGACTCGGAGAACAAAAAGCTGCGCCGACTAGTGCAGGAATGTGAGCTAGGAGACAACAAACCGACGCCACATCTACGCCAAATGAGAGATTTGGCCGGCGGCGCGACGAACGAAGAGGCAATTAAGTCTTTGTGGCTAGAGCGACTGCCCAGCGGCATCCGTGCAGTGGTATCGATCGCGGAAGGAAATCTGGATCGGTATGCGCAGCAGGCCGACAAAATGATGGAAATGGGGAATTTTGGCACCATATCATATTCAAGGCAAGACAGAACAAGCGACGGCACAGCCAAGCGAACTGCGCTCTTTACACCTGATCATCGCCGAACTGAGAAAAGAAATTAGCGAGATCAGGGTTCATCAGCATCAACTACGCGGGCGTTCACAAACACCCTTACGTGACGACAAGAGACGCAACTGCTCCAAAAGCCGCGCGGAAAGGCACGCGCTCTGTTTCTACCATCATCGATTTGGTGCTAACGCTAAAAAATGCGCTCAGCCGTGCCAATTCAACAAGTCGGAAAACTAAAGGACGCTTCACTACCGACGGTTGGTGAAGCCTGCATTAACATGAAATCGAACCGTGTTTTCATCATCGAAAGAGCGTCACGACTAAAATTTTTAATTGATACTGGCGCAGATTTTTCGATTTTACCTGTTTCATCTGTAGGTAAGAAGTTGACGCCAGCAACATATACGCTATTCGCCGCGAATGGATCGCAGATCAACACATACGGCAACAAACTATCTGCAGTAGACTTCGGACTACGAAGGAAATTCGAGTGGAGTTTTGTAATCGCTGACATCACCAGGCCAATACTGGGCGCCGATTTCTTTGGAAAATTCGAACTACTGGTCGATGTCAAGAACAAACTACTCATCGACAAGCAAACGAAGCTACAGACTCAATGCGTTGTCACGGGAGCCTTCCACACACACAAGAAAACAAACAAACGGAAAAAAAAAGAAACAAAAAAAAAATATAATAAGTTCTCCGCGAGTATAACTTCCCGAGCCAACTAAAGTCGAGGTTTAACGATGTATGTAACGCTTTATATTTTGTATCACACTTAGAAATTAGAATTAAGTAGGTTCTAAGCAGATCAACGAGCACTTCGCTGACAATGCATTCAATCATTGTGCTGAAATGTCGAAAGCGTGCGATTAATTTCACCGAATCGGACCGGCAAATACTGATGGAAGTGTACCGGTTATAACTTTAGCCGGGCTGACGAGTTTATCGGATTTCCTAAGCGAGCTTCCCGTATACAGATTTCATTTCGAGTGTAACGTCCCTAAATAAATCGTTACTGTTCCATACATTGGTAGCTGATGAATCCAAAAACCTATTATCGGTTCGTGATGATAATCTAGTAAGGCAACTAGTTAATGCGATAGAACAAACAAGCTCAGATCATATAGAATTAAAGCCACAATACGCTTATAATCAACTTGGCACAAATATAAATGAGACGCCGGAATTATTGCAAGGCACTTACACGTTTAGGCCTATCGTATTTAATACTCCTCCTAGCCAACGGATACAAATTAACAATTCAGTAAATACAAATTCTCCTGTATCAACTCAACAACAGCAAACAAGAAGCTGTACGACACGTCCACAGCAAATTCAAGATGTATTTCAACCTCCTTCCGGCCAGAAGAGTCTGGTTACCACGCTCAACATCCAGTTATCACCGCGACACCAAACAATAGCAATAGGCATATATGATATGAGACATGGATCAACAGGTGTAGGACATGTTTCGAATGCGATATCCCATAGAAATGTTGTAAACATAAATAATTATCAGCCTGTGGATGCATCTACTCAACAAAATGCACTACGCGCCAGCAACAAGCTGCAATGCAACGGCAGCAATATTACCATCAATCGCATATTCAAGTGCAGAAGCAAGCCTGTGGATGCATCTACTCAACAAAATGCACTACGCGCCAGCAACAAGCTGCAATGCAACGGCAGCAATATTACCATCAATCGCATATTCAAGTGCAGAAGCAAGCCCAAGGTAACCAGCCACACATTCAGCAGCATCCGCCAACACATAGCATATTTGGATACGATCGCGAACACAATATAGGACGGAAAAAGTGTCCAGCAGATATCCGGACGGCAGTAGAAATGTAGGCGGAAGTGGGGGAGCAGGTATACCATATGTTGAGCAACATGAATTGAATCTGTCATCTGCATCGAAGCAGCAGCAGCAACAACAACAACATCGACCATCATCGCGTCATAGCTCATCAAATGTTTCATCGTTCCATCACCATATTATGGCATTTAAAGCTCGCAAGATGCCAGCTGACACGACACGCGGGTAATGCTGTGAATGCGATGAACTGGTGGAACATCGAAAAGCTCCCTGATAGGAAAGCGTGGCCACCAGAGGGGATATAAGACCCCGGATGGAGCTTGGAAACCTTCTTTTTCGACTGCGGCATTTTACCAAGAGGGAGCTCAAGTTTTTTGGCGAAATTTTTGGAGGATTAATTTTTTTTGGCGAAATCTTTGGAGGATTGACTTTTTTTTGGCTGAATTTTTGGAGGATTCAAGGAGGTCTTCGGATGAACGAGAGGAGCGTCTCTACGACCGAGGTGGATCGACAGCAGGAGTTGGCGGCAACAAGATTGGGGGCCCCCCGAGTCGAACAAGCCGGTTGAATGGTGCAAGTTGGGTATAACCTTACATATATATATATATATATATATATATATATATATATATTTCTTGCTTAAATAACTTGTATATATTGTTAATCCGTATAATTAAAATTGTTTTTGGTGATTTAGAGAAAAAAAAAAGGTGATTTATAAATTGTGAAGTTGGCTCGGAAAGGTATAACCTTACACATATATTTCTTGTCTGAATATCTTATATATATTGTTAATCCGTGGGATTAAATTGTTTTTGGTGATTTCGCGAAATTGGTGATTTAGGAATTGTGAAGTTGGCTCGGAAAGGTATAACCTTACACATATATTTCTTGTCTGAATATCTTATATATATTGTTAATCCGTGGGATTAAATTGTTTTTGGTGATTTCGCGAAATTGGTGATTTAGGAATTGTGAAGTTGGCTCGGAAAGCGAGGTGGCATTCCCGTACGAGCGATGCCCCGCGTGTAGAAGGCTCGAGGGTGCTTCACCGCCACGTGGTGTGACTCCGAAATTGTTCCGAGCTCATCCCTTGTTTTAGTTTCCCCCGCCCTAGTCGTGGTCGCGGTTAGGGAGGATAGGCGGTGCATGGTCGCATTGCGCGTCGTGTCGCGGACAGTGTTGGTGCGAGCCTTTTGGCGAGTCGCGATTCTCGCTTGGCGACTCCTGTGGGGCCCATTGGCAAAGCGAGTGGCACACGGCCCCTCTCCATTGGGCTAACCGGGTCCGAGGGCCCCAGTCAGGAGCTCCACCAGAGGGCACGGAAGTTACATTCAGTCGCGAAATTGTTACAGCGTTGCTGAATTCATCAACTACGAGCCAGTTTTTTCTATCAACAGCGACAATAAGTTCAAAGAGCTGTTGATGGAATTCAAAGAATTGACGTCGCCAACATCATACGATAGTACACGGAAAGCAACAGTCCGCCATCAAATCATCACCACCGGACAACCAGTGTTTTCACGTCCACGCCGCCTGAACGAAGAAAAATTTTAAATCGCCAAGCAAGAGTTCGAGCACATGATAAACCTGGGAATATGTGTACCATCAAAGAGCGAGTGGGCCAGTCCACTCAACATGGTTTCAAAAAAGAATGGACTATGGCGACCATGCGGTGATTACCGCCGACTCAACGCTCAAACAGTTCCAGATCGTTACCCGGTCGCGCACATTCAGAATTTCGCTCAAACAAGCAACGGCAAGAATATCTTTTCGACACTCGATTTGGAAAAAGCCTATTTTAACATTCCAATCGCAGAGGAAGATCGAAAAAAGACAGCAATCATCACGCCGTTTGGATTGTTTGAATTCAACGTGATGACATTCGGCCTATGCAACGCAGCACAAACGTTCCAAAGATTCATGGACCAGGTGCTATTCGGCCTAGAATTCGTGATCTGCTACATTGACGATATATGCATCGCATCGTACAACGAGGAGGAACACTACCGACATGTGCGAATCGTTTTGCAGCGCTTGCGTGAACACGGACTCAAAATCAATGTTTCGAAATGCGTATTCGCACAGGAGGAGATAACATTTCTCGGCCATCAAGTCAGCAAAAAGGGCATCCGTCCGCCAAATCATAAAATTGAAGCCATCATCAATTTCCCAAAGCCGAAGGCAGCGAACGAACTGCGCAAGTTTATTGCAATGTTGAATTTTTACCGGCGTTTTCTCCCTGGAGCAGCAACAAAGCAAGGACAATTGCAGAAATTAATTAAAGGGAACAAGAAAGGTGACAAGTCACCTGTGATATGGACCGATGATGCCGAGAAAGCATTTGACGAATGCAAACAGGCATTAGCGAACGCAACAGTCCCCGACGCCAAATTGGTGTTACACGTGGATGCCAGCAATTTTTCCGTTGGTGCAGCCATCCACCACATAAACCGTGGACAACTCGAGCCACTCGGTTTCTATTCGAAGCGTATGACCGATACACAGAAGCGCTATAGCACCTATGACAGAGAATTGCTTGCAATCTTCCAATCGATAAAACATTTCAAACATATTATCGAAGGAAGAAAGTGCACGATTCTGACTGATCATAAACCGATAACTTTCGCTTTTAAACAGAATCCGGACAAGGCAACGCCTAGACAACTTCATCACCTGGACTTTATTGGGCAATTTACTACCGATATACGACACATTGCCGGCAAGGACAACACCGTCGCTGATTTATCTTCACGCATCGAAGCTATCGACAGCAATGGGCAAATCAATTTCGATCAGTTGGCCAACCGTCAGAAAGTCGACAAAGAAGTAATTGACTTTCAGACGAGAACAGATTCAACGCTCCAGCTGAAATTGATTAATCTTCCAAATGCTTCTAAAACTATCCTTTGCGACGTTTCGACGAAAAGCGTACGACCATTCATCACCGGAGAATTCAGGCAACAAGTTTTCGACTCCGTTCATGGCATAGCGCACCCTGGAAAGAGAGCCACAATCAAACAGATATCCGAACGTTTCATTTGGCCAAACATGAAGAAGGACATCGCCAAAATGGTTAAAAACTTGTCTCGCTTGCCAGAAATCGAAGATCACTCAACACAACAGATCCGCAATAGAAAGCTTCAAAGTTCCCGACAAGCGTTTTTCGGTAATCCATATCGATTTGGTTGGACCGCTGCCGATTTCGAATGGTTTTCGATACTGTTTGACGTGTATCGATCGATTTAGCCGATGGCCAGCAGCGATTCCCATAGAGGACATTCACGCAAGTACAGTTGCCACCGCATTGATCAACGGCTGGATAGCGCAGTACGGCGTGCCATCTCAAATCATCACAGACCAGGGTACACAATTTGAATCCAAACTGTTTAACGAAGTATCACGGATTTTAGGAGCGAAGCATCTGCGGTCAAGTCCAAGACACCCGCAAGCTAATGGTCTAATCGAACGTTTCCACCGTACAATGAAATCGGCTATCAAGTGTCACAGTAACGAGCGCTGGACTGAAATCCTGCCTCTCATCCTGCTTGGTTTACGAAACGTTTACAAGGACGACATAAAAGCAACGCCATCCGAAATGATTTACGGCACGACATTGAAGATGCCCTGCGATTTTTTCGAGAAGGCCAACAATGATGGATTCGACACCGATTTTGCACAACATTTACGCGAATTGATGGAACGGATTCAACCTGTGCCAACGTCGAATCATGCTTCTAACAAAGTATTTGTACAAAAAGATCTGCAAGCATGCTTGCATGTCTTTTTGCGAGACGACTCAGTTCGACCGCCACTTAAAGCACCGTACGACGGACCATATATAGTTTTGGAGCGAAATAGCAAAACATTCAAGCTTCAAATTAAAAACCGTGCTACCCGCGTTAGCATCGATCGGTTAAAAGCAGCTCATTTGCCCCTCCAGGATCAACCGACGTCGACGCAAGGGATTCTTAGCAATAACAGCGAGTTCAAGAAAGACACACCAACGTATATGAAAGGCGGAAGAGCCATTAATCTCCCAAAGAGGTTCGTGTCATTCGCAGAATCGTGATATCGCTCCAATAGCTCAACCACTGGCGGGGGAGTACTGTGGCAGTTACATAATCCCTATGTCAACCATACAGCGGCTCCGACGAACATGACATCTCCGCTGCATTGCCCACGCATGCCACAACACAAAACACAACCACAGTTGCAACAGCATTGCACGTGTTGCACATCAGAGGCGCTGAGATCAATACAAAACAAAAGGTATAAATAGTCAGCACGGACCTCATCAACTCTCTCTCGCTCTATCGCATCCTACGGCGTCCTCCATAACTTGCACGAAACTACTTATAAAAGAAAGTCAAAAATAATAGATAAGATTGCGTCCAAAAAGTTGAAAATGTAAAGATTAAATAAAATGAATATTAAAATAGTGGAATAAAATCAACCTCCATAAGTTCATCAGGATGCCGTTCGGTTTGCAACGATTGATGAATAACATTCTGAGAGATTTTATAAACAAAACATGTGTCGTTTATCTGGATGATGTGCTTATTTTCAGTACATCACTTCAAGAACACATAAAAGCCATAAGTGCAATTTTCAGGGTTTTGGAAGAACACAAACTGAAAATTCAGATAGATAAATGTAATTTCATGCAACATGAAACAGCATTTCTAGGGCACGTTATAACGAAGAACGGACTGAAGCCCAATCCAGAAAAAATGAACATAATCCAAAACATACGACTTCTAAAGACAGCAAAAGATATCAAAAGTTTTTCAGGATTTACGGGTTATTACCGTAAATTCATAAGAGACTATGCTAAAGTGACTCAACCCATGACGAAATATTTGAGGAAAGATGCGAAAGTAAACACCAAAGATCCTAATTACATTGAGGCTTTCGAGAAACTTAAAACACTAATATGTTCACATCTGATTCAAGGTTTCCCGATTTTTCGAAAAGGTTTTGTCTGACAACCGATGCATCAAATTATGCAATTGGTACGGTTTTATCCCAAAACAGACATCCATTTTGCTTTGCGTCTAGAACTTTGAACAAACATGAGCAAAATTATTCAGCGACAGACAAATAATTTTTGGCAATAATGTGGTCTGTAAACTATTTTAGGCCGTATTTATATGGAAATGAATTTACAATTTTCACTGATCATCAACCCATAAAATTTCTTCAAACTAAATACAAGGGAAAGGACTTACGACCACGTCATCAAAGGTGGCTGCTGAAGCTAGGAGAGAATAAATTTAAAATCGAATACGTAAAGGGGAAGGAGAATAAGATCGCTGACTTCCTAAGCCGAATAAAACCCAAATCGGAACATGATTCTGACCTCAAGAGTTTAGAAACTAAAACCAACTCATATTTTGACTTAGGAGTTCTATTTAACATGGAAAATGATGAAGAATCTACGATAGCGACTATCCATTCAGCAGAAGAAGAGCTTCTCGATCATATACCTATCAAAGACGAAATTGTGAATAAGTACAAGACCCAACTAATTTTAACCATTAACAAAATTATGGAACATAAAATAATACACAGTAAAAAAATAAATTTTATAGCAGAACATGATTTTCCAAATTTAAGCGATATCCTGAAGAGATACATAAAGAAAGGAACTACTGATATCTACACGGAATTAGACGATTCGAAATATAATATCGTACAAAAAAAAATTAGGGAGTTATTCTCAAATGATAATCACAAGACATAGAAACGGAAGTTGAAGCCGTAAAACAAATATCTTTCTACAACGTGAGAGAAAGTATTCATTCCGGAATACAAGAATGCTTCAACGCACTGAAAAATAAAATTTATTTCCCTGAATTGTTAGAACTTATTACCATAGATATCAGCCAATGTGATACTTGTCAAATGGTCGAGTACGATATAAAAGAAGAGGAAGAATTTTCTTTGTAAACCGAGATTACGTTTTAAGTTGAAACGAAATTGTAAGTTCGTTCTAAGCTGAGATTTCATCAATAAAGTTCTTAAAGAATAAAATTACTCGCGTTTTATTTTTTTCGAAGAACCGCTTAGGCTCAAACTTAACTGGCACAGTCGGCGTTCGTATCGTGAAACTTATTAACTCGGAATAGTTTCTAAAAATACGCTCGAAAGTAGTGTCGCGAAAAGTAAAATCCGCGATCGAAATAGCTGCCTTTAGAAGTGCAATAGGCCGGAATAGTGCATTTTGTGAGCCGCACGGACTTGGCAAGCAAAATAAAGTGAAAATACTCATAAAGTGAACAGTTAATAGTTCAGTGATAATAAAAACGCAAGTAATTAACAAAAGTACTTAACAAAACGAGTGAAGTGAACCTTTTGGAGATTCCGATAAGCCTTTAAACAAGGAATCTTGAAAAGACTACGGGGAGACTCCCGTAAGAAATCCAAAAGCTAACTTATAACCAGTTAAAACTAACAAACTGAGAAGCCTGCAATAACTCAGAATACAAAAAATCGGCAGCGTAAAAAAAAACCGAAAGTGAAAACTAAAAGTGATACAATACAAAAAGTGAAAAATGGAAGCAATCAGGCAACAAATTCAAAACTTAAACATTGAAGCAGCAAATCAAGCGAATCAAGCGAACGGAGCAGCAAACATGAATGCGGTAGCAGATACGACAGCAAGAGTCATGGCAGCGGTAAAACCCTTTACAGGAAAGGAAGATGTGAGTACTTTTATTAGACAAATCGACTTAGTGTATAGAGGCATAGGGAACCCAGAAGATACAGAATTCGTCGAAAATTTCTATATTCTCCCCAAAATCCTTGGATACGCTGGTGACGTCATATCAAACATCCCACAAAATCAAAGGACATGGCCCCTAGTTAGAGAATTGTTACTGAAAGCATTTACATCGCAGGAATCATATGAAAGACTCATTGAAAAAGCAACGAGAACATCATCGAAGAAACCTGTCAGTGAAATTTACAATTATTTATTAAGAATTCAATCAGACATTTTAAGTAAAACAAATAGTGAGCAAAGTGCCATATATAACGAAAACAGCATACCTGATCTAATCAACGATATTTTCAAACAAAAAGTACCAAAAATAATGTCTGTAACTCTATTGAATATTGAATCAAATAATATTACAGAGTCATATCTATATTTAATCAAACAAAATATGATCAATAACCCCAAATACGACAACATATCTTCCGACAAGTCGAACGAAAAATCTCAAACCTATCGCCAAAGCAGACCAAATGATTCAAATCCCCTCCAAAATAGTAATCCTTTTTATAATAATTTTCAGCGTTCCAATTTCGTACCACATAGAAGAGACAACGAGCAATATTCAGGAATCTCGAATGAATAAAACAGGAACATGGCTAATAACAGATTAAACAATTTCAGCAACAACCAAAGGAATAGACAGGACAATGTCAGCCGAAATTCACAAAGACCGGAACCAATGGAAATCAACTACACACAGGATAGAAACATCGAACCTGATACAAGTCAGGCACAAAACCAGGGTTTTTGCGTAGACCCGCCTCAAGAAATTTACCCATAATAGATATTACTATAGGAACAGAAGCTGTGAGAACATTAATTGATACTGGAAGCACCTTCTCAGTTATTGACTCATCTAAAATACAAAATTATAAAGGCGATAAATGCAGAGTAAATTAAATATTAATACCCTTTCAGGAAATCTTAAACTATCCTACGAAATAATAACTCCTCTACCAGAAGAGTTCAGAAGCCCAAAATTCCGAAAGTACATTACTTGGAAACAAACGGAAATTAAAGATAGGGATTATGAAGCAATTCTTGGCAATAATATATCAGAACCATTAGGAGTCTTAAAAAACATGCGTGAAAAATTCATTTTAGTGGATAATAACAAAATTCCTTTTATATTCCCAACCATTCTATCAAATGAAATATCTCAACTTGAAGACAACGGAGAAAACATTAAAACTGACCATTTAAATGCAGAAGAAAAAAGCAAATTAAATAAAATCCTTACAAAATTTCTAGAATTATTTTACAGGGAAGGCGACATTCTAAAGCCAACAAATAAAATTACCCATAAAATATATACGAAGGACGAAAAACCAATCTTCTCAAAAATATATCAATACCCCGATATCCATGAAAAAGAAGTAGAATCTGAAATAAAACAAATGCTAAAGGATGGCATAATAAGAAAATCTAAGTCCCCATATAATTCTCCTCCGTGGATCGTCCCTAATAAAATAGATAATTCTGGTCAACAAAAATGGAGATTAGTTATCGATTACAGGAAACTTAATGAACACACCGTCGAAGATACATTCCCAATCCCTGATTTTGAAAGCATATTGAGCAAATTAGGCGAAGCTCAGTACTTTACAACACTGGATTTAGCAAAAGTATTCCATCAAATTCCTGTTGACAAAATGATCGACCAAAAACAGCATTTTCAACCACATATGGACACTACGAACTTAATCAAATGCCTTTTGGTTTAAAAAATGCTCCGGCATCATTTCAAAGGATGATGAACGAAGTATTGGACGGGCTAATAAATAAAATTTTTATAGTGTACCTGGACGATATACTGATTTTTTTCAACCTCTCTTGATGAACATATCCAAAATCTGACGAAAGTTTTAAATAGACTCAAAGAAAACGGATTGAAATTACAGACCGATAAATGTAACTTTATGAAAAGGGAATCAGAATTTCTAGGACATATATTAACGGACAAAGACATAAAACCAAATCCTAAATTGATCAAGAAAATCCTTGAAGTAGAAATCCCCAAAACACCGAAAGAAATTAAATCATTCCTTGGAATTACAGGATATTACAGGAAATTTATTAAGGACTATGGAAAATTAGGGTTACCTCTTACTAAATGCCTGAAAAAAGGAAACAAAATCAATATTGAAGACCCTGAATATAGAAACGCATTCGAAATATTGAAGAAATGTCTGATTAACCCACCTGTGCTTAAATATGCGGAAATGGATAAGGAATTCGAAGTAACAACAGATGCATCAGACTACGCTATAGGAGCAGTGCTTACACAAAAAGGACATCCAGTTTGGTATGCAAGCAGAACCCTCAACGAACATGAGAGAAATTATCCTGCAGTGGAAAAAGAACTCCTAGCAATTGTCTGGGGAGTCAAAAAAATTCGAAGATACCTATATGGAAAAGAACCGAAGAAATAACTGAATACGATATAGACTTCCATAAACTATCCCAAATAAGATTAGGGCTAGCAGCTTTCAATAATAATAACATTATTTTAATAATAAAAATCCCTAATAATACCATAACCACAAACACAATCCTATTTTATCCTACCCCAAATAGTGAAAATGTCGAATTACTGGAAGATAAACGCAAACTTGTTAAATATGAAAATAAAACATATAAATATGACCCTGAATTAGAATTGAAAAAGATGCAAAGATACTATTATTGTAATATTTCAAATACTTGCACCTATGTAACCATGAAAGATGAATCAATAGAATTAATTGATGATGGATTAATAATTGTAAAAAATTGCAAAAATTGTATACTCTCCTCTACATGCGATGAAAGAAAAACTGTATTAAACGAAAACTATCTATTGAATTTTAACAATTGAACAATAAAAATCAATGAAAAAGAATTTTCAAACATCAAAAGAGAATTTATACAAAGAGTAATTATACCAAAAACAAATGTATACCACATAAAAGCCAATCGAATTAATTTTGAAGATATTAAATTGAATTTTACAAAGAATCTTGAAAAAACAGAGTTATTAGAACATAAAACATTTTATCATTTGGCATCAGATTTAATATTTTGGACAATAATTATAACTCTCGGAGTAGTAAAATTCTTAGCAATTTATAGAAAAATGGTTAGAAATAAAATTAAAATTTTGAGTTTAATTGGTAATGAATTAATTCCAAAAATGACGAATTCCAGGGGTAATTCGAATCTTAGCGGGGAGGAGTGGCGTAAGATCCACCTGTAAATACTTATCGTATTGCATCTGTCATATGTTTGTGTATACATTAATGTATATTATTTTATCCAACCCTGAATTGTTTTGTTTCGAAAAAAGTGAACAACTTCACACACATGGGCATTCCATTCGTTTTCCGTCCTGAACGTAGCCGTGACCAGAAACGTGTAAAAACCAAATTGAAAATCTTTGGTTGTCTAATAAACCTACCTCGCATAAATAGAAAAGACAGTTTTTCACTTAAAGTTACAACAAACTGGCGACTAGGATATTAAAACGTGTATAACAAACTCACAGAAAGATACGATACATAAAATTGTGACACTGTGACACGTGTGATATTAATAAAATTCAATAAATCGTGATCAACACAATTTTAAAATTCAATAAATTGCTCAAGACAATTCTAAAATTCAATTAATCGTGCCTAATATAATTTTAAAATAAAATCATGACAGAAAGTCAAAGTTCAAGTTCGGCAAACCAAAATTCTACAGCTCGGACGATTTCAATGTTCAATATGGAAACATTTGATAAAAATACAATTTGGTCACGTTGGATAGATCGGCTAGAACCCGCATTCTATATTTACGGAGTGAAAGCTGCCCAAAAGAAAAATCTTCTTTAACATTGCATGGGTGCCGAAACGTATAACATCTTATGTGACAAAATTACGCCAGAAAATCCAAAAAATAAAACTTATAGTGAAGTTGTAACCACGTTAAAAGAATATTTCGAACCAGAAAAACTAGAGATAGTTGAACATTTTCTGTTTGACTTGCGCAAGCAAAAAAGTAACGAATCGTGTAGTGATTTTCTTATAGCATTACAAAAGCTAGCAATTACTTGCAGTTTCGGTTCGTATCGCGACACAGCGATAAGAAATCAATTTGTGCTCGGACTATTCAATAGTAGAATGCAGAACAGGTTACTTGAACAGAAAAATCGAACAGCTAATACAGCATTAGAGAAAGCAGTAGCAATGGAGTTATCAGAGCAAGGTGGTGCCGTGTTTTGTGAAAAATCAAAAGAAGATATTAACCAAATCAAATTAAAAAATCTTAATAATAACTATAATTCTGCGAATAAAAAGTTCCATGATAACAACAAAAGGCTAAATACAAAATTAAATCCAAAACAAGAAGTCCTAAACAATTGCTGCTATCGATGTGGGGATCCGTCACACAGGGCGAATGAATCCCACCACAAAAATTCTCAGTGCGCCTTTTGCAAGCGTGTCGGACATTTGAAGCGAGTGTGTTTCAAAGCCAGAAACAAAAATAATCGAATAAATATCCTAGAAGAAGACGGAAGGGATGATGTTGGTGCGGAAAAGTTGCGAGTGGAACAGCTATTGCAACTATCGGAACAAAGGAGGTTGAAGCAAAATGCATTAAGAAAAAAAATATTTTGTAAATTAAATATTAATAATAATTTTATTTCTTTTGAAATCGATACAGGTGCGCCAGTGTCGGTGATCAGCAGGAACGACGCGAAGCGATATTTTGCAAAGTTCGAAGTTTTACGGAACGACACGCAACTGGAGGGTTATTGTGGCAACAGCATTAAATGTTATGGTTACATACACGTAAACGTTGATTCTGAGGAAAACTTTGGTAAGAAGAATTTAAAACTATATATTGTGGATTCAGACAGAGGACCTTTACTGGGTCGGGAATGGCTACGGCAATTGAAATTGAATTGGCAAAAGATAGTGAAAATCTTGCAGTGATATCGAATATTAATCAAAGAACAGAATTGAAAAAACTATTAGAAGACTATGATAGATTGTTTATGAAGTCCATAGGTAAAATCAAGAGTATGCAAGCTAAAATTCACCTAAAGCATGGAGTAAATCCAAAGTTCTACAGAGCGAGGAGGTTACCATTTTCCTTAACATGTGCCGTTGAAAGGGAGCTCGAAAATTTGGTAAAAAACGATGTTTTGGAAAAGGTTGACAATAGTGAATGGGCGACTCCGATTGTTGTCGTTCCAAAAGCCATAGGGGAAGTCAGAATATGTGGTGATTACAAAATCACGGTCAATAAATGTATTGAGATAGATGAATATCCACTACCTAATATTGACGAATTATTTAGCGGATTTGCAGGTGGAGAAAAATTTACTAAAATAGATAAACATAAAGCGTATTTACATATGGTAGTACATCCTGACAGCCGGGAATGTTTAACTCTTAACACACATAAAGAATTATATAGGCCCAAAAGATTTATGTTCGGTATTTCAAGCGCTGCCGCAAAATTTCAACGCGAAATGGAAAATGCCCTACACGACATACCAGGGGTTAAAGTATTTCAGGATGATATTAGGATTACTGCCCCGAATGACATTTTACATTTTGAAAGGTTAAGATTAGTTCTGGATAGATAAGATAAAATGGACCTTAAAATTAATAAAGAAGAATCAGAGTTTATGGTAAATGAGATAACATATTGCGGGTATGTAATTAACAAGAGTAGCATTCACAAAATGTCTGAAAAGATGGATGCCATCGAAAAGATCCCAAAACCAGTCAACAAAGACGAGGTTCGTTCATTCTTAGGGCTAGTAAATTATTATGCTCGTTTTATTAAAAACATGAGCACCATTATCTATCCACTCAACAACCTGTTAAAGCAAAACATAAGCTTTAGTTGGACTGATAAATGCGAAGAAGCATTTAATAAAATAAAAAAACTTTTACAATCTGATATTGTGTTGGTTCATTACGACAGCAAATTACCACTTTGTTGGCTGTGGATGCATCTCCAGATGGTGTCGGGTGTGTATTAAGTCATCTGTATCCCGATGGAACTGAACGCCCAATTCAGTATGCATCACAAACACTGCCACCTACACAACAACGATACAGTCAAATTGATCGTAAAGCTTATGCGATTATATTTAGAATAAAGAAATTTTACCAGTATGTTTACGCAAGAAAATTTACACTGGTTACGGACAATAAAAACCCCTTTCACAAATATTTTCTCCTCATAAAGGTCTCCCAACACTTTCAGCGACTAGGATGCAGCATTACGCCATTTTCTTAGAATCGTTTGATTACGAAATCAGATATAAAAAATCAAGTGAAAACGCTAATGCTGATGCAATGTCTAGATTAACTGTGAAAACAAACTTAAGGTACGCAGAAGAAATTGACTACATCGAACTAGGATGTATCGAGAATTTGCCTGTAACGGTGGAGGAACTTGGTTCAGCTACTGAAAACGATGAGGAAATAAAAGTTTTAATTCAGTCCTTAAAATATGGTAGAATTTGTGAACCTAAATTTCGCTTTTCCATCAACCAGGATGAGTTTTCTCTCCAAAGTAACTGCCTCATGCGTGGAATTAGGGTTTACATTCCTAAACCTCTACGACAGAGAGTCTTAAAAGAACTTCACACCGCTCATTTTGGAATGAGTGGAATGAAGCAGGTTGCCCGAGGATACTGTTGGTGGAACGGCATTGTTACGGATAAAACCGAAGGGCACCAGTATTACCTCATCCCGAACACTATCGTAGCGTTCGCGTGACTCGGTATATTCAGAGAGCTAAGCCGCACTCGACTAGATTTTGTTTGCCACTCCAAATTGTATTTATAATAGTAGTTTAAATACGATTATTTGTAGTTTTAAGCAAACATAACTGTCATCGAGCGAAGGGCAGAGTCAACGCATGCTTTAAATTGGAATGTTTCCCAGAAATATTTCGGAAAATCTCTTAAAATAATTTCACATGAGGATGTTTACTTCCCTGATTTCTGCGATGTATATTTTGCCGCAACAAACATGAATCAGAGAGATTATGATTTCGCGAATTCTCTTTCCATGCCAGCCGAAAGATCTAGTCAAGATTTGAACACAGTAAGAGAAAATCGAAAATATGTTATACACAGAGCTAAGATCTCAAAATGGGTGGTTCCCCTGGGAGTTCAAAATTGCAAGACTGACTAATTTCACGTCAGAGATATGGGGGTACACCAATTCTAATCATACATTGCGAATCATGTGGTTCTGTTCCAGAGAATGAACGAGACTTGCCTGTTTTATTACCGAGAAGGACACAATTGAATGAGACGATGAAGTGGATAATCATGTAACATGGCCGAAACGTGGGAATACTGAAGCGGAAAGTGAAACAGATACATTGGATACTATCGTGGATAATTCCTGGTACTTCCTTCGATATCTTGATCCTAAGAACGACGTAGAAAGATTTGATAAGCGAAAGATGCACAGATTAATGCCAGTAGACTTGTATATCGGCGGCGGCGGTTTTACATTGGTACTATGCAACAGCGATTGTGGCTGACAATAAATGATTCCTACAATGCACGTACCGCTCCTAATGTTGATATACCAAAATCAGAATCTTTCGACACCAGTGACTATAAACTATATGATGCTCGAAATTATTACATCAAGGATTTCACTATAAACATACACATCAACCAAGTGTGGCTATTTCGAAAATGCAAGGACTAATAGTTCTTACAGGATGTCACCAACGGAATTTTCCAACTACATCAAACAAAGAGCAATGCAACAACAACTTCATCATTCTCACGGCCCAACGAGCAATCACTTTGGTCCCATTGGACCAGCTTCTCCCTCGCGCTCCTTGTCGCCCAATCCACTGGCTTTGGACTTGCAGAACGAGCCATTCTAACACCCCAACATCAACAAACAACAACACTTCTAGTCAAGGCGATAGATCTTCTACTCCAAGCACTCCCATTAGTCCTCCCGGAGCTAGCCAAGACTCCAAGTTAATCTCGCGCTCCTTGTCGCCCAATCCACTGGCTTTGGACTTGCAGAACGAGCCATTCTAACACCCCAACATCAACAACAACAACACTTCTAGTCAAGGCGATGGATCTTCTACTCCAAGCACTCCCATTAGTTCTCCCGGAGCTAGCCAAGACTCCAAGTTAATGGCCAAGTTAATGGATGGTCGCAATTCCTTCTATTCCAATGCTGGACCCTATCAGCACCTTTTGGTTGCTAACTAAATCCAAAGCGAAGGAGCATGATAAGGAAACACTGAAAAGTCTATACACCATAATATATTTTGCGAATGCAAACTAAAGTAATATTTCTCCATGAACGCTTTTTTAAATAAAGTCGATAAAACACACATAAACAAAAAACCAAACAAACATGCAAAATACCCTTGATCTTGAAATAGCACTTTATTATCATACAACTTGAGACATGAAACAAGAAAATTATGCGGTAGGAAAGTTTCGTTAAAATGTTTTCCGCGTTTTTATGAATTTCTAATGTCCTGCAAGGAGGACATTTGTTTTGTGTTTACTGTAACTTTTCTGGCAGCCTCCGTAATTTGCTGTTTTTACTTTGAATAACCACAAAATCAAGAAGCAGTGAATGGAATGATATTAGAAAAAGGTAAAAAATACGAAATAGAGATAAAGCAAATGCCAAACTATCAGTGAATTATGTCCAGCTGATTCAGCCGCACTTGGAGTGTTCACCACCAGAGGGGAGCAGAGACCAAGTGGCGGCAGAAAGGAATTACCCCGCTAAAGAGGTGGATGACCGAAGAGCGGAACCATAGCCGTTAGGAGGAGACTATAAAAGCGCGCGATGAATGACGCGCCTCCTCTTTTTCCTTTCCTATCGTGTGCGACAAAGCAGCTGAGAAATAGCAACAAGTGCGGAGGTAATTTAAAGCGCAGCGGAAATCATCAGTGTACGACAGCAGAATCAGCAATTGCGGAAGAAAAGGGAGATTGAGATCGAAGCGAAGGGAGATTAAGATTGAAACGACGAGCAAAGCCCAGACGTTGGAGGAAAGATTACAAAGTGCAACAACGGATACAATCATCGAAGGGGCGCCTTGTAGGTACACAGTAGAAGTAAGTTTTCTTGTTGATTTCAGTGTATCAAATGTTAAATTATATTGAATTTACGAATTGGAGTATATGTTTTGAAAAATTTTAAATAGTCGTATTTTCTTTGAAACGAATTAACGCTTTGTGGAAGAAATTTACGTCTTTAGGACAAGAACGGTGAAAATCCTTTTATTTCAGATTACGGATTGTAACGAGTGCGGCTTGGAAAGGCAAGTCGAAGTAAAAGTGTATTAAAATTAAGTGAGACTAGTGATATCGAAAGTCAGAGTGTTCGGGGGTGGTGTAGTGGTCCCGGCGAAGGTTAGTGCTAGGTAAAAGTAGAGGAGTACGGTTGTGCAGGTGTAGAGTTGGAGTGAAAGTCAGAGTGTGCTTGTTAGATAGGGTTTCGGCCGAATAGCGTCGTGATTAATCCGGCTAGCCGCATTCTCGCTTGGCGGCTATTTGGGGCCTTGGGAGACAAGCGAGTGGCGCCCCACGCCCGTCTCCGGACGAGCTAACCGGGTCCATAAGCCCCGCTGGAGCACCCCAATTTCCCTGAGGGCCATAGTGGCTCTCGTGGAGTAAAAAGCGGGTGAAACAGCATGGATAAAGTAATTGAGGAAATGATTAGCAACTGCCGAAATTGTCAGTTAGTTCGACCTGACCCAAATAAGGTCGCTCCTACTCATTGTTGGGAAAGGCCTAGAAATGTCTTCGATAGAGTACATGTAGATTTTTTCGGTCCCTTTAAGGGCAAACTATTTTTCATACTTGTTGATGCATTTAGTAAATGGCCCGAGATTCACGTGATCCCAAATACTAAAGCATCAACCACAATCAACAAATGTAGGGAAATCTTTACAACGTTTGGGTTACCTAACGTTTTGGTAAGCGACTTTGGAACGCAACTAGTTTCCCATGAGTTTAAAGAATTTTTGAAATTGAATGGGATTGTCCATACACAAGGGGCACCTTATCACCCAGCAACTAATGGACAAGCGGAGCGATATGTTCAGACCATTAAAAGCAAAATAAAAACATTAAATTGTAAAGCAAGTGAAATTGAATATGAATTAGTAACCATTCTAATGGCATATAGGAGAACAATACACCCAAGTGCAAATAAATCTCCAGCTCAACTCATGTTGGGCAGACAAATGAGATCAAGATGAATTTAATGATCCCGACAAGTGACTATAAAGATAGGGAAGTACTAGTGGCGAGAAGTTTCCAGGTGGGTGATAGAGTCACTGCCAGAAACTACTTAAGTGCTGAAAAATGGGTTTTTGGTAAGGTATTAGAGAAGTTAGGAAAATTGCATTATTTAATAAAACTTGATGACGTTAGGACTTGGCGAAGTCACGTAGACCAATTGAAGAAAGTAGGTGAACACAATAAGGATAACAATTCGTTAAATCCTGATACAGTTGACCAGGAAGCGATTCTAACTGCCATAGACCGATCCAGTATCGAAGCACTGCCAAAATATGACGTTCAACAAACAACAACAAATGATGCTGCCACAACAATTGCTCCCAAAGTGAATATTATTGAACCGAGAGTCCCAGATGATACGTCCCAGATGAAACAACAGCCGATCGACCGAAAAGAATTACTCGACCCCCTAAACGGTTTCGCGATGAATTCAATTATTTTTAAATTCACGATAAAAAGAAATATTGCATGAATTATTTTTTTGAATTATAATAAGTAATAGTGAGATTAAATTTGAATTGTAAATTAAAAAAAAAAAAATATTAACTATGTAAAATTATTTGTTATATCGAATTCAATTTACTGGGGAAAACTTGTCATATATTTGTGTGTATATTATTTTATGCAACCCTGAATTGTTTTGTTTCGAAAAAAGTGAACAACTTCACACACATAGGCATTCCATTCGTTTTCCGTCCTGAACGTAGCCGTGACCAGAAACGTGTAAAAACCAAATTGAAAATCTTTGGTTGTCTAATAAACCTACCTAGCATAAATAGAAAAGACAGTTTTTCACTTAAAGTTACAATAGCATCATTCATTATGTATTCAAAGCAAGATCCAACATTGTATTTTTTAAACTGCAACTTTTTTATGCAATTCGCAAGAAAAGAATCTCATATCAAAATTGTTTTGCAAACACCATCCGGCTCACTATCGCATCTTAAAAGATGACATGTTCGCTAAAGAATTTTCTTTGTAAACCGAGATTACGTTTTAAGTTGAAACGAAATTGTAAGTTAGTTCTAAGCTGAGATTTCATCAATAAATTTCTCGTATATATATATATATATATATATATATATATATATATATATATATATATATATATATATATATATATATATATATATATATATATATATATATATATATATATATATATATATACGAGTATATATATATATATATATATATATATATATATATATATATATATACGAGTATATATATATATATATATATATATATATATATATATATATATACGAGTATATATATATATATATATATATATATATATATATATATATATATATACACGAGTATATATATATATATATATATATATATATATATATATATATATATACGAGTATATATATATATATATATATATATATATATATATATATATAAATATATATATATATATATATATAGATAGATATATATATAATAAATATATATAAATATATAAATATATATATATATATATATATATATATATATATATATATATATATGCAAATTCAAAGTGTATTATAGGTTTAATTATTGTTTCAGTTAAACCCCATCCTTTAAACGTTTCCACCGAAAGACTGAAACCGGCCTATATCGCCAAACAAATGCCGCATCATCGAGCACCTAATCACATTGCACCCTAACATCAAGATCACCAACCACAAGTTCCAATTCGGATGCAGCTACCTGAGTGGCAGAGAAAACGAATTTATCGACAGATTTTTGTATAATCCGACAGCCAGTAGCCAACGATTGCCAAATTGGGAGAATTCCCATCGATGCAAGTGGCATCGCCCTCGTTTCGCAAATAAGCCTATGCCTATGTAGTCGAAAAAAAAACATTCAACAACAATCAAGAAAGAACTAGTATATGTATTCACCCAAGCAAAATGTATCCAACTTCATTATACCCTCATAACCTAAAAATCGAAGTTGTAAAAGAGACTTTTATTCGATATAAATTGATTCATTTTAATCTAACAAGTTGATAACAATCACAGTGAATTTACAATTGTGAGCAACATGTGAAAAACCAAGTGATTAATGAATAATGCTACCGATTTAAAACGATCATAAAACTTCGCGGACGTAATATTGATTGATAATGAATTAATAGGATTTCCCACCGACAAGTATGAATCTAACATTAAAGGATACAGCTGAAACATATAAGTAAAAAACACAATTCATAATGATCCACCCTCTTACCACGTTTTGAACATACTAAATGAAATGTGATCATCACCCACCACCCTCAACATTCATTTTGAGGAATTCATTGCAACAATTATCTGAAATCACAAACATCAAGCCAGCAGCCACAGCAGCGCTGTGCACATCGTGACGTTCTGTAACAGAATAAGTATGAGTGATTGTGCAAAAAACCTGTAAAACATTAATGGCATTACCATGTACACCACGGAAGCGCAACCAAGTTCATACGAGAGAGCAGTCCAGATGTCAGAAAAGACAATCCGGATGCTAAGTGTCATTCCCGTGTGACAGTTGAAGAAAAGTCACCGTCATTCATTGCGGACGTCTGCACAATTCTACCCAGGGGTAAATGGGTATAATACATTTGTGCAAAATCAGAGTGTATGACTTTCAATAATTTTTCAACAGGGACCGGACTTTTTGTTATGCAAGTCAGTGGTGTGTTTGACTTGTGCACGGAATTTCCTAAAAGCGATTTCGCAGAAATTTGCGAATATTGGAATCGTGTTGGCGGTAATAATTGTATTCCATACAAGTGGTTGTTAGAAATAGAAGTGATTTCCATCCAACAGGACACAAATGGCAACACTCATAACGGGAATGATTCCCCGGACTTAGCAACTGACACGCAAACGGGATCTACAACGGGATCATCGTCTTCATGGACATCCGCTACATCTGCATCGTCCTCGACGACAAAAAAACGGTGTCCGATATTTCACAACACGACCCACCAGGTGCGCATAATTTATTCGGCAAAATTCTGATCCCGGTCTTGTTTGTTTTGGCTATCATTAGAATCATGTACACAGTGAGTAGCAATGAAAACGCGCTACACAAGTATTTTACAGTTTGTGTTTAAAATACAAAAATGGGGTTTTCATAGCATCATCTAACCACTGCATTAACTCTTTGCACACTCAGAGAAATTCTGTAAATTCTGGATTAAATACTTTTTTTGTGCCCGATAATTTTCCGGGAATCAATTATATTCTGACTTTTAATGCGCAATCTATATTTTATTCTATCACGACAAACTAGGAAAACTTGCACAAGCTGTTCTTATTATTTTTTGTATTACGAAAAATATCTATTGGTCTTTTTGTACGCTTACTTAATACTTAAATTTTAGTACTTATCTTACCAGTGTTGATTCGAACCTAACTTTTCGAACCGGAATGCATCAATTCAATTTATAAAAGAAGCTTTAACATTTTATTTACATATTCAAATACATTTGATATGTGTGTTGATCACTAAAATTGTCACCCATCGCAGAGGATATATGAACCAAATCGAGTACGCTTATGTAAAATCAAAGCAATGCCGACACCGAAATGTAAGTCGTATCGCTTTTAACATGTTTTGTGCGAATGAAGTTTTGCTTGAAACACAAGAGTTTAGAATGCTATGATGGGTTTCCATCCGTAAATGCATGGTGACGGCTGATATTTTGACAAAGCCATTAAATGCTAATAGATTTACTGAATCAATCAAAAATTTAAATCTAGTTAATATTAATTGTAAAACTGAGAAGGGATGTTAGATTTGCAATTTTAACTTGATCAGAATTTGTCAATTTGAACTTAAAGTATAATATTATGAATTCTAACATGGCAACCCTTTTATTTTGTACGAAACCATTACATTATTAAAACAAAGTCAGACCATAGCTGACCGTGTGCGTAAACGGTGTTTCTTTATTATTTTACTTCCACGCAACAACCATTTCCCGACAGCCTCCGCAATGTGCAGTTAAACGTGAGAATCAGCAACGTGTTCACTTGAGGAATATTTGATCGGAGTGCCCATGCTGTTGTGATAGCTTGCGTTGTTAGTCCTCGATAAAAATTAAGAATGCCAGACGTGTATCTAATTAGCACTATTTGAAAGTAGTGCCGTTACAGTAAACGAATGAGCAGTTGTGAGTCATTTTCGCTGGGGTTAGATGTGATTTAAAATAATTGGCAGAAGTCGTAACTAATTTATCGGCCAAATTCTCTCATTTATAATGATAGCGTAAATTTACTTGGCTTACAGTCGCTGTATTCTGGCAGTAAAGAAAAATTATGAAAGATAATTGTCGGCAATAAAATATGCCTCTTAGGTTCTTCCGTGCAAAGGCTTAATATAATTCGATTTTTGTCGCTGGCATTTAGTGTATGCAATTGTGTCGGGTTCGCGTGAATGTAGCGTGATAAAAATGTTGATTCGTTCTCCCCGGCATTTATGATTGAACCGGTCAATTAAATTCTTAACAGTGTTGACGTCCCTCAGTGGTGAGAGTATCATGAATCTACTTTGAGATTTTTTCTTTTGTTGTACAAGAATCATCAAAGAAAAAGGAATTCATTGTCGATACATTTCCATGATAACCTCGAGGTGATAAAACGTAATAAAACCCATTTTCTCCTATAATAATACATTAACACGATCGCGCGGTGAATAAATTTAATACTTAACCTACTATCCGCTGTCGTTGTTAAAACCGAAAATACCAAATACGGCAAAGCATAAGGAAAGAAAAGAAGAAAAAAGAATCATAACTCCAGAAGTCATAAATAGTAACCAGATCCATTCAAAAACGACAATGCAACAAGTCTAAAATAATGGCAAACAGCAGTAGAAGCAGTTTCAGCACCACAAACACCATGAATTGGATTGCATTTTTGTGCTTATATGTTTTATTAATGATTTTTTTTTTTTTTTTCTAATAGTCAATTTATTTCGCAATAATTGAATTTTTGTTTTTATAAATTAAAGTTTTGACCATAATTAGTTTTTTTCGAATTTAATGTATAGTTCCAAGTGTAAAGTGCAGAAAATCACTTCCACTGATATCAATTAATTGCACCAACGTGCTAGTAATTTGGCATTTAAATTTTGTATGTGAAGTAAATATTCGAACATATTTAATGTGAAATGACAAACTATTTGCTTGGTGATCGAAATTTAGTCACAAGTAGTAAAATAAAATGGGTTAAGCGATCTTTTCATAGCAAATATTAAAGTTTGGGTAATCTGAACTTTATTCTAACGTTCGAACTTTGCACGCGTGGACTGAGCGTACAGTGTGGAGTGATTTCGTTGCTTATTCGTTAAATTATCCTTTTCATTTAAAAACTGAAAATGTTCAAATACCAAACAGATGACACGATAACATCACACTTTTTTGCATAAAAAACTAGTATACTCGTATACACTAAAGGAGACATAAAGAACAAAAAACATAATTCTTTACTACAATGTGAATTAAACTGAAAATGTAGTCAATAAATTTAGAACTGAGGATTTAAAATAGATTATTACTAAAGACAGTGCGAGTCAGTAATAAAGACTAAGATAACCATTTGCATAATTTTAAACGTTCTTAATTGTGAATATTTGTTCCAGATCAAATTTAATATAAAAAAAATGAATCATTAAATTATAAACTCGGTCTTCGGTTTTTGAACCTGACCGGGTATGGGAGCCGCCACGTTGGCTTGCCGCTCCACTATAATGAGCTAGCCATCGGGCGTGCTCACCCCTTTTGAAGCGTTACAGGTGCTCTTGCAGGGTGAGATGGCCCTCCAATCGGGTGCCTATTTATGGCATAGGGTTATGTGATTCCCTCACATAATACTATGACATAAATTGCCACATTTAAAGGAAAAATTCGTTCAAATTATGTTTGTATGAGTTTTTCACTTAAATGGAAATTATGACCATGCTTACATTTGGATCTTGATCCGGCAGGGGGGTGCGAGGGGGCATCGCTTCCACCTGGATGCCCCACTCTTATTTGGGGGCCATAAGTACCGTCGGTAACGACGAAGTATCTTTAAGTCCGTCTACAAGCCCGGTTTGTCCTTTAAGTCAACAATTTTTGACCCTTAGTAGATTACCTCATTCTCGACTTCGGTCGCAATACGTTTGAACTTTTTCAATTCGTGAATGCGAATTTTTTTTGGAATGGGTTCTTGTGCTAGGAACAAGAATCCGCCCCACGACACCACAATGCTAGCCTGCCAGCGCATTCACGCGTCCTCAGACAAAGCCAATCTCGGCAGATCCCACCATCTTCTTTCGCCGAGGCAGCAGACCATTGCTGCAGTCCTTCACGGACTTTTATCTACACATACTTCACTACAAATCCCAACGATATTATCACCAAATCAACTTCATGCAGAACTATCTACGCTTCGTTCGCACTTACCAAATGCTGTCCAGCTACCGGTTGATAGAGAAAATATCGTTGAACTATATAAATTGATGGAGACCCAAGGAGGCATCACAGGCATCAATGTTGTGTTTAAGATCACTGTCCTATTAATCGATAGCACACACTTCAATCTATTTAAGATCATCCCAATTTCGGCAGTTATCGACAATTCGTATCTCAGAATAAAACCATGCACGGTTTTCCTCGCTATAAACCTCCACAAAGACGAATACATACCACTAAAATCACAAGATCTGGCCGATTGCACCAGTCTGAATGAAGAAAATATTTGTGTGAGCTAAAAAGACCAATCTATTGTAAAGAAGCAGTGTTTTGCATGTGGTAAAATATACCTTTTGAATAATGTAACACATCATAAGTGCCGCTTAAATAGCGAGGATCCTGATCTTGTCTGGATACAATTAAAAGACTCCAACAAATGGAATTACAGAGTATTTGCCAAAACACATCTTACAGCGCAGTTTGCGGTAACCAAATCCTGCAATTAGCTATAGAAGGATCTGGACTACGCGCAACAGTCGATCATAGATAGACTATCTATGAGGGGCGTAGCGAGGCGGGGGTGTTGGGGGCGTGACACCCCCCCAAACTCTTGTACCGTTCGGCATTTTCGTCTGAGTCGGCATACTCAGTAAATTTGACTAGGAAGTCGGCATTCGGACAAAAAATTTTTTAATTTCGGGTATTCCGATCCTGAATGAGAGTAATCAGGAGAAATGAGATTTACGAGTAAGTTCATATTTTCGCGCGCAGAAATATCAGTGCCCTCCGCGCACGAGCAAAGGCGTACCGAGTACACTCGGTATACTCGTTTATATTTCAGTCGGCTTGTCGCCATATACAATCTGACAGCTGACGAAGCAAGGCTCGTACTGTGGCGTCGCTATAATACATATCTCGACTGTGTCACTCTTTAGCTGTCTCTAGCCTGCCGACTGTACTATATTCATACTATACTCGCTATAATAGTTGCTCATGCTCGTACTCACATCTCAATACGTATATTCGCTATAAACCGAATCGGATTTCCAAGTCAGGCGTATTCATGAGAACGGAACAGCAGTGCTTTTACAAGTGAGTATCATATATTTTATATTCTTCTAAACTTTAAGCTCAAAATCAAGCTAGAGCCAGAAATTTGAGATAAATCGTGTGTTGACATAACCAACATTCGCGCAAATCTTAACAATTCCTTTGTTTACATTGAAGATAATTTTACGAATGATCAGAGGTCGTGACGATATTGAAAATTCCATAATTTAATATTATGATCATATAAATGTACCACTCAAACACAGAGTTTGCATTCGCTCTGATACACTGAGAGAAAAATGTGAGATCCCGTTTACAAATGCGTCACGACTATGGAATTTTAATGAGCCATACGAAAAAGCCATACGAAGCTTCTTTACCTAAATTCACAAGCTTCAATAGCTCTGTGGTAGGAGGCTGGACTTGAAGTCGAGAAGTCGAGTGTTCGCGTCCCGAGGTTGCAGGTTTTTTTTTTTATATGTCGACGGACATGAATTAGTAAAGTTTAAAAATTCTTCTAGGTAGCTTCCACCGTAGAAAATTATTTGTGACGTTAGTTACGGCACTATCTGCCTAACATACATAACAACGACATAGCTAGCCGACACGTGCCTCATACAATTCATTCAACCTATCTTTCATAACGTAATTTAAACCCCAGGCATGTATTTTGCACTTTTCATGTATTTTGCACTTTTCCAAATTCATCTTTAATGTAATAGAATTCCCAGACATGTCGTTTGCATTATCCACCAAGTAAACCCATTTCATGCAAATTGTAATTCAAAGCCAAAATTAAACATAAGCATTTTTTCCTAGATAAATAGAAATGTACAATATTGTAAAGTTCAGTTATTTTTCTGGAGCAAGCGGAAGCTATGCTAAAATAAATAGTGAATTATAAATTAAAATTTTGTTTTTTTTAAGGGATAACTCCATAGTTACCCTAACTGGCGCAGTCGTAAAAGTAAAGGGCGGAGGACGATTTCGTTTAAAAGTTGCATTAAAACCGTAAAAGTTCCGACGGATTATCGGTTCGCGAAGGTTAATCGCCCACGGTTCGGTAACGTTAATTTGTGAAGTGCAAGTGACAAAGGATTATTGTTGCGCAAGCAGGCTCAGCGATGGCATATCGCTACTTGAGCAGACAAATCAAGGAAGGAAATGAGAGACATCATCATCTTCAAGTAAGTTCTTGGTCAAATGCCTCTTTTTCCTAAAGTGAAATCGCCCAAACCCTATAACACGTTCCCAAGGCTATTTAAGCAAAATAACTCTTCTAGATTAAGTGATTCTAAAATTCAATTAAGTGATTCCGTTAGTTCAAGTGCTGAAACTAAATTCTCCGCGAGTGAAATTAATTTAAACGACTCAAATCATTCAATCAATTTCTCAAACGTTCTATCAGATATTCCTAATTTGTTCAGATCACGTAGTTTGACAAAATTATCCGACCCAATTATTAATTGTGAAAATAAAACAGAAAATAGTGCAATGGCGAATCCCAGTACTAGTGCTCAACCTACAATCACAACTGTAGATATTTTTAATTCATTACGGGTACCCGACGCAATTAAAGACCTTCCGCGGTTCGAAGGGAACCCTCGATTACTTTTCGATTTCCTCGATAATGTCGAAGAAATTCTTGACCTCATTCAGGTCACCAGTGGTACATCCTATGGCCATCTGTTGTTAAGAGCCATTAGGAATAAAATTGTTGGAGAGGCCAACGAGGTCCTCAACATGTATGGTACACCACTAAATTGGGATCTTATTAAAGATAATCTCATCCTCCATTACGCCGACAAGAGGAATGAAACTTCCCTAATACGTGACTTACACGCATTGAAGCAAAATAGTGACTCTGTGCAAAAGTTCTACAGTGAAATAGTAGAAATACTCAGTAGCATGAACAATCATGTGAGTATTCACGAAAAAGATCAAAGTGTCATTTCTGCTAAGAAAAATCTTTTCGGGGAAATGTGCTTAAACACATTTTTGTCGGGTTTAAAAGAACCTCTTGGCTCCACCATTCGTGCGATGAAGCCCACAAGTCTAGCTGATGCATATGCATGCTGTGTTAAGGAGCAGAACATGTTCTATTCCAAGTCAGATCCAAACAGAAACGTGCTAAATCCAAGACAAATTAGCGCACCTAAACCTTTAATTTCACAGACTCCTAAATCGTTCTACCCACAAGACGCATTTAAACCTAAACCTGTATTCTCTGCAATACCACCACCAAATTTCCATCCATTTACTCAACAAAATAGGTCTTACTTTACACCCCAACAAAAACCATTAAGTATGAACCCATTTCAAAACCCCTTCATTAGACAGCAACAATTTGGATTCCCACGAAATACACAGTTAATGCAATGACAAGTACCATTCCAAACTAACCACCCTAACTTCCAACAAAGACCACCTATGTTTAATAGGTCAAACAATGGACCTACTCAAAAACCGGAACCTATGGAAATATCGGGTACAATCAGGAGGACACATCCGCAACAAAGGACTCCAGGAAGTAACTTTTTCCGCCCAACAGGACCACTCAACTTCGTATCAGAGGAATTATTCAACGCTGGTGAACAAGACTCACAGTCCCTCAAATTTCAGCACAACACTGCTCTCAAACAACCGGAGTATAGGAATCATCCAAAAGGAACCCTTTTAAATATTGAAGAAATGAATACCGGGAGTGGTAATCCAACTAGCAACCCTTATAATATAGATCACTATTACTCCCAATATTATTACGAAGATGAGGATCCCTCTTTCTACTTTAACCCAAATGAAAATTATTATCCAAACACCGAACCAGAAGAAGACATAATAGATGAAGGAAATTTTCATACAATTGCCTCCCTGGACCAATCGGATACCTAGACATCAATAAACACGGCAATTTACTACCCTATGTTAATATTTCATCCCCTTTTGGACGACCATTGAGGTTCCTAATAGACACGGGAGCATCTTCGTCCTTTATAAACCCTGAATATATTGATCCTCGCGATATAAAATTAATTAAACCCATTTCAATAGCCACTGTCCTCTCTAAACATGAAGTCAAAGAAGAAGTTTCATTGCCGAACTTCACTGAATTTAATGAACCTGGCAACTCACGATTCCTGATATTCAAATTTCATGGTTATTTTGACGGATTACTTGGAGTGGATATTCTGAGTAATCTTGGAGCCAAAGTCGATTTAGGCAATCAGGTAATTGTCACCAATAATGCTGTACTCCCTTTAAAATTCAAGCCAAATTTCATGTCTAATAAATACATCATTCTACCAGAAACAAAAGCAATTGTCAAGATTCCCGTTGATATAGAGAACGGCGATATTTACATCAAATCAACCAAAATATCCCCCAACTTGGTAATTTCAGAAGGTGTCTATACTGCAGTCAATTGGTACGCCCCTGTTGAAGTTTCTAATCTTTCACGGAAAGAACAAACCCTTCTACTTGAACATCCCGTGATAGTCGAAAACCTTTCAGACTGTTACGAACAAATTAATAATTTAAATATATGTTACGAAAACGAAGAATCACCATTGAATTCATGTGGTGATATCATTAGTCTACTTCGAGTATCACACTTAAACAACGAAGAACAGAAAGAACTATTTAAAATCTGTCGAGAGTATGACGACATTTTCTTTCGAGAAGGACAAGATTTGACCTTCACAAACCAAGTAAAACATCGAATCAGAACATCCGACGAATCACCTATATACACAAAGTCATACAAGATATCCATTCATCCATAAAGAGGAAGTCCGTAACCAAATCTCTGATATGTTGAATCAGGGCATAATTCGCCCCAGCTATTCGCCTTGGAGCTCTCCAGTTTGGATCGTCCCGAAAAAACCAGACGCGAGTGGCAAACAGAAATGGAGGTTGGTTATTGACTATAGGAAGTTGAACGAAAAGACGATAGGTGATCGATACCCTCTCCCGAATATTAACGATATCCTAGACAAATTAGGAAAGTCGATGTATTTCTCAACGTTAGACTTAGCGAGCGGATTCCACCAAATAGAGATGGACCCTCGTGATATTCCGAAAACGGCCTTCACTGTCGAGGGAGGTCATTACGAATACGTGCGCATGCCATTTGGGCTAAAAAATGCACCCTCGACATGGGTGATGGATAATGTGCTAAAGGAACTGCAGGGCACAGTTTGTCTCGTCTACTTGGACGACATAATAATATTCTCCACTTCATTACAGGAGCACATTGAAAACCTCAAGAAGGTTTTTCAAAGACTTCGTCAAGCAAATCTCAAGGTCCAGCTTGATAAGTCTGAATTTCTCAAAAAGGAAATAGCTTTCCTCGGTCATTTGGTCACAACCGAAGGTATTAAACCAAATCCTAATAAAGTTCAGGCAATTATCGATTTCCCCATTCCGAAAACCACAAAGGAGATAAAATCTTTCCTCGGCTTACTCGGTTACTATCGCAAGTTCATTCGAGACTTCGCGAAACTAACCAAACCACTTACAGAATGCTTAAAAAAGGGCCGACGCATTGATCTAAACGATCGCTACAAAAAAGCATTCAACTCCTGCAAAGATATTCTCATGAACGATCCTCTTCTCGAACACCCGGATTTTAACAAACCGTTTGTTCTCACGACGGACGCGAGTAACTTCGCAATTGGCGCTATATTATCGCAAGGCCCAATCGGCAGTGATAAGCCAATTTGCTACGCGAGTAGAACGTTGACCGATTCTGAGATCAATTATTCTACGATTGAGAAGGAGCTCTTGGCCATAGTTTGGGCCACAAAATATTTCCGGCCATACCTTTTTGGTAGGAAGTTTAAGATTGTGACAGATCACAAGCCACTCACATGGATGATGAATTTAAAGGACCCAAATTCGAGATTGATACGTTGGAGACTCAAACTAGAAGAGTATGATTATGAATTATACTACAAAAAGGGTAGTCAGAACTGTAATGCAGACGCCTTAAGTCGCATAAAAATCACAAAAAACACTAACAAAGATGTCGAAATTAATGTGAATGATATTGCTGGGACGTCTACACAGAGTACTAGAGGTTCCACTGCGCACTCTGCAGAGGGAAATCTCAATACTGGTATACCAATTTCTGAACGTCCCCTGAACGAATTTTCTCTTCAATTAGTACTTGAGGAATCTAATAGAACACCCAATTCAAATCTAGAAATGCCATTTCGGAACAAACAACGCCGTATAATTCGAACACGGCTATACACGGAAGCAACCCTTCTTCAAGAAATTTATCCCTCCCAATAGATTAACTGCAATATATACCACAGATGAAATTTTCAAAATAGTACAGGATACTTACACAAACCACTTTTCGCAATCTAATAGTTTCAAAGTTATCAGATGCATGGAAATCCTAAAAGAAATCACTGAAGACGACGAGCAAGATGCTCTAATAAATGAATACCGTCTAAATAATAACCATCGAGGCATTAACGAGACCCTAGCTCATCTCAAGAGAGAATATTACTTTCCCTTCATGAAGAATAAAATCACAAAAATTGTTAATAATTGCGAAAAATGCCAAACACTAAAATATGATAGGAACCCCCAAAAACCGAAGCATCAGACCCCAGATATTCCCAAAAAACCTCTAGACGTTCTCCATATGGATATTTACACAATTGACAAACGATACATATTAACGATCATTGACAAATTTTCAAAATTCGCGGCAGCCTACATACTTTCAGCTCGAAACAGTTTAAATATTATCAAATCTCTCAAAAATTTTATCAGTCTTCATGGTATTCCCCAAAATATAGTTATCATGGTGACCGATCAAGGTACGGAATTCACATCTTCTATTTTTAAAGACTTTTGTAAACAATATAAATTGAATCACCACGTAGTATCATATCAACAAACAAGCAGTAATGGACCTGTAGAAAGACTTAACTCAACAATTACAGAGACATACAGAATAATACGTGACAAGTATCTAGACAAGGACCCAGAGGACATTTTGAACGAAGTTATAATTACTTATAACAATGCTATTCATTCAGCTACAAAATACACCCCATTTGAAGTATTCTACGGCAGGACATACAAATTTGACAAAACCATACAACATACTAGTAGTCACGAATATTTAGAAAAATTAAGAGAATTTCAAGCACAGCTCTACCCTGAGATAGAATCTTTACTACTTGAACAAACCAATAAAAAATTAACAAAACTTAACAAAAATAGAGAGGAGCCCGAAAACTATAATGAGGGATCTGTAGTATTTAGGAAAGAGTGTAGACGAAATAAATTAAATCGCAGGTTTACCAAACACAAAATTAAAGAAAATAATTACGTTACAGTTATTACAGATAAGAATCAAAAACTTCACAAATCTAAATTAAAGAAAAAACGTAAATTTCAGGCAATTGGTCATACTGACCCTAGTAACTGGACAGAAGATTGACCTACAGGATCTATCGAATAGGAACGGACTACTTCCAATAAAACTAGGAGACGCACGTTTAATAACATCCTACAGTAACCTCGTACATATCATACAACTTGACAAATACAGAGAAAACCTTGACATGATATACGACTCATTGGCAACTTTTGGCAACAGTACAGAATTTACAGAATCATTGGAAATAACGAAAAGAAAGGCTGAAGAAGTAAAAAATAAACTCCTTACAATACTACCCCACAAACGAGCTAAAAGAGGATTAATAAATGGGTTAGGTACCATCATAAAAGGAATAACTGGGAACTTAGACGCAAACGACGCAATCAGAATAAATGACGAAATAGATAAAATTTTAGCTAAAGAAGGCAAACTCGAAAACAAATTTATTGAACAGACTCAAATAAATGGGCAAATGATTGAACGATTTGAAAATATTACTACACACATTAATCAACAACAAAAAACAATAACCGATTACTTAAAATATATCAATGAAATATCCAAAAATCAAATTAGGAACGACAGTAGAAATATAAAGCACTTCCAGTATATAAATCAAATTAATTTTAATATCGATCTCCTCAATAACCATTTAACTGGAATTTCTGAAGCAATTATTTTGGCGAAACTAAACATTATTTCAAAAATGATTCTTAACCCGCAAGAACTAACGGAAATATACCGCTTATTTGAAAGCCAAGGCATAAATGTAATGTCCGTTGAACACATATACGAGTTATTGAGCTTACAGGCCTATTCTAACAATTCAAACATCATCTTTAACATAAAAATCCCTATCCTTTCAAACGAATCATATTCCTTATATCACATCATACCCTTACCTATCAACGAAACAAAAACAATTCCAACCAAACCCTACGTCATCCTTGGCCAAGAACACATCCAAGAACTCGACGCAAGATGCCAGAGTATCGAAGGAACCTTTTACTGCTCGCAAACCTCCTATTGGGAAGACGTCTCACAATCAAAATGCCTAGCCAATATCCTGAATCATAAGCCTGCCGAATGTCACCTGTACGAACGAGAAAAGGACGTGGAGATTTTTGAGCCGGAGCCAAACCATTTGCTGCTTATAAACGCTCCTGAGACGACCATCAACACTACATGCGGACCTAAAGAATTCCAAGTCAAAGGAACAATTTTGATACGTTTCGAGGACTGCAAGATAACGATAAACAGCATTACCTACAACGCTAAAGTATCAACCTATTGGGACGAAATCAATATTCTTCCAACTTCTTTTAGTAAAATAAATTTTAAATCGCCAAATAGGAACGAAATTCAACTGAAACGTTTGGGAAGCTACCAGTTCAGTCATACTCACCTTACGAAGGAGTTCCCAACCAACGCTGAACTCAAGGATCTGCACATGACCATCACCGCAGCTACAAGCATCATCCTCGTCGCAATCATCATCTATTACACCTTCTGCAAAATTGTCACCAAGCTCAACCATCAGCAAGATACCTCACCCGTAATAGTTCAAACCAATGAACCTGCAAGGACACAGTTTCTTTGGCGGCCACCTTACACTAAGGGGGGGGGGGGAGTTACGGCACTATCTGCCTAACATACATAACAACGACATAGCTAGCCGACACGTGCCTCATACAATTCATTCAACCTATCTTTCATAACGTAATTTAAACCCCAGACATGTATTTTGCACTTTTCATGTATTTTGCACTTTTCCAAATTCATCTTTAATGTAATAGAATTCCCAGACATGTCGTTTGCATTATCCACCAAGTAAACCCATTTCATGCAAATTGTAATTCAAAGCCAAAATTAAACATAAGCATTTTTTCCTAGATAAATAGAAATGTACAATATTGTAAAGTTCAGTTATTTTTCTGGAGCAAGCGGAAGCTATGCTAAAATAAATAGTGAATTATAAATTAAAATTTTGTTTTTTTTAAGGGATAACTCCATAGTTACCCTAACTCGTTCGTTTACTAAATTTATTAGGTAGCCATGAACGAAAATTTCTCTCAGTGTAGAGTGAAATTTCACTTGTAGATTATCATTTGTAAAACGTTGAATTTGACTTCGAATCTAGAGTTACGATCCACTCCAAAAAAATGGTGAAATTTTTTTCTTTTTATAGAGCAATGATCCACTCTTTTAGAATGAAATATTATTGTATCAGAGTTCATTTTCTTTTTGTGTTTGTATGTGGAGTGAAAAGTCACTCTTAGGGATTAAGAGAGTAATAGGCAATAATTTTCTTTCGGAAAAACTTAGGTACAAAAAGAAATCAACATTTATTCTGGAAAATTTGTTTCGACGAAAATGAAGAATTTTTAATTGTTATTGAAAGATGCGATTACAATGAATTCAAAAATAATATATAAATTCAAATTCTGAGAATGTGATGATGAATATCATATTCATCATATTGAAAATATGATATAAATAATACAAGGTGTACCAAAATCACCTGGCCAAAGAAAAACTCTGTATTTCTCATGAAATTCTAAGATTTTTTTTCCTCTGCCATTTTTTCAAAAACTAAAAATTGAAAAAGTTATTAAAGATCAAAGTTTCAACAATAAATGACCTCCCTCGACGAGTGGGTGTCAAATTATTAAAAACCGATGATTCCCAAATTTTTTTCATATTTTTCTGGGTAAAAAAGTCTTCTTCCACTTTTAAAAAAACTCAAAATCAAAAAAGTTATTAGAGAATTCAATCTAAGAAATCTTATTGATTAAAACTTGTGACCTGAATAACTTTTTTGATTTTGAGTTTTTTTAAAGGTGGAAGAGGACTTTTTTACTCAGAAAAATATGAAGAAAATTAAGAAATTATTGGTTTTTATTAATTCGATACCTACTCGTCGGGGGAGGTCTTTTATTGTTTAAACTTCGACCTTAAATAAATTTTTCGATTTTAAGTTGTTTTAAAAATGGCAAAGGAAAAAAAGTCTTAGAATTTCATGAGGAATACAGGGTTTTTCTTTGGCAGGTGATTTTGGTACACCCTGTATATAAAAATATGAATCTAATTCAGAATATGATTTATTCATTTATAATGGAATATGAAAGGGATGGTTGAAAATGATGACGACATAGGTACTCTAATATTATCTTCAATGTATGTTTAAAAAAAATGGAAATTATATTAATAAAGGAAGTATGATTTTTGTCTACAGGTTCTGCTTGAAATGTCCAAACGGAAAAGAATCAAACTTGAATGCTTAGAATGTGGCAGTCATTTTGATGACGACTACAAAACTCGTCATGAAAGTACTATGCACAAGGGAAAACATGTCCGTGTGCAACATGTTGGGGCTCCATCAAGTCCGTTCGAAGTATGCAAGAAGAAAGCTCCTGAGCCTCCTGCGCCACAAATACCATATTCAGCTCCCCAACCAATTGATGGAGGATCACCAAAGGCAGACGCTGTCCAAAAACCACCTACCGATGAAAAGTTATCATCGTCTCCATCGCCCAAATCTTCGTCAAATCTACCGTCACTATCGCCGTCATCTTCACCACGGCCCTCATCGCCAACATCGAACAACGAAACTGAAGACAAATGTGCTTGGATTCAAGTAGCTGGCCGAGTCGCAGAATTCTTGAAAAATTACGAAAAAGTGGAAAATATTCTGAAACAACTGAAAAATGATGCAGTGCCCAATCCGAAATTATTCATGATCGATATAATTGACTGTCTGACTACAATTCACGAAGAAAGTAGAATGATTTTGAATTATGCCAAAAAAGAGGAGAGCAAATTGCAATTTGAAACACTCGCTTTGCATGTGGGGGAGGAAGTTTCGGTGGAGCATGATCCTGGTAAGCGCAAAAAACATTGACAGAAAACGAGCGGAAGTATTTAATTGCTGTTGGACCATTTCAACCGAAACTGAGCGTTTTTCCTGCCAATCCAAGTATACCAGCAAACAAACAGTGTCGAATGAGCTCTGTATGGTATTCTGAATATCCTCTACTGGAGTACAGCATCAGCGAAGATGCAGCATTCTGTTTTGCTTGCTCTCTATTCCCTGAAGGAGTCGGCAGATCACATTCTCAGCCAGAATGGGTGTGTGATGGTGTGCGACAATGGCACAAGATGAAAAGTCGTGGAGCTGACAGGCCAGGCAAATTATTCACGCACTACTCCTCAGAATCTCATCGAGCAGCTATGAGTGATTTGTGCCATTTTATCAAAGAAGGAGCTCATATAGATATTCTACTGGACAAATCCATCAGAGAAAAAAAGATACTTGAAGAACAAGAAAAAGAATACCATAGGAAAGTTGTTGAAATTCTTGTCGATGTTACAAAAACGCTTGGTAGACAGGGTTTGGCGTTTCGTGGTCATGATAGCTCCGGAAAAAACGAGGATGGAAATTTCACTCAAGTCGTCAATTTGATTTCTCGACATTGCCCTGTAATGGAAGAGTGGTTGGCTGAGAAGGATTCAAGATCTCGGCATGTCACGTACCTAAGCGCCGAAAGTCAGAATGAATTCATCGATTTATCAGGATCTGAAACACGACAAGTCATTTTGAAAGAAATCGAAGATGCTGAGTTCCTCTCAATCATGGGCGACACAACACCAGACTCGTCACACAAAGATCGTCTTGCCATAAACATCCGATACGTAATTGAGAAGAATGGAGAACCTGTGCCTATAGAGCGATTGTTGAAGATGGACGTCGTGTTGACGAAGAAAACTGGAGAACTGGCTGAAAAAATGTTCACAACTCTCACATCTTCAAGCATACCGGTAAAGAAACTCATTTTTCAATCTTATGACTTTGCAAGAAATATGTCCGGCGAGTACAATGGCGCACAGCGAAAATTATCAGAGAAATGTAACAAAAACGTCTTATATGTTCCTTGTCAAGCTCACAGAATCAATATTTTTGTGGAGACAGCTTGCACTGCGAGTAGTATCATCAAAGAATTTTTCGATATTTTGCAGGCTTTGTATGTGTTTTTCGCAGGAAGTACCAAACGTTTTCGAAGTTTGATCGAAGAGTTAGCAAATATTGAAAATGTCTTGCTTCTGAAAAACTTATCACTGACAAGATGAACAGCTCGGGCTGAATCCATTAAGGCTGTTTGGATTGGTCTTGAAGAAATTGTTGATGTTTTGGAAAAAATTAAAATGAACAAAAATGATTTCGATAGTAAAACTCGCGCAGCTGCATCTGGCCTCCTCAAAAATGTTTTACATTTTGACTTCATTTCATCTTTATTTTTCATGAAAAATGTCATGTTCAAAATAAAAATTCTGACGGAGTCTTTGGAAAGTGAAAATTTAAATGTCGTCGATGGTTTGAAAATGATAAAATTTACTTTGAAATCATGCGAAGAAATGAATGAAGTTCACCAGTTGAATAATTTGATCGAAAGCTCTGTATCATTCGCGAAAAAACTCGATATTAACCCGGAAAACGACTTCGCTAAGCAACATAAAAAACGTCGAGCACCAAAAAAACTTGATGATAATCCCGAAACTGCGTTTACTTTCGATCTTTTCACATTTTACCGTAAGGAGTTCAAAGTGGTGTTTGATGTGTTTACGACCAGCATCCGAAAAAACTTGGAAGAATCTCTCTCAAAATTTGAACCGATTCAGAAAATTTTTGAAATCCCAGCCGACAGAAAAGACTGTACAATTGAACTCCATTGTCGAATTGCAACCCGAATCCTTCAAACAAGAACCCGAATGCATTCAAGTAGAACTACAAGCACTTCTTGATTTGTGTGATCAATGTGAAAATTTTGTCGATATTTCGAAAAAGGCGTATAATTTACGACAGATTTTGCCGTGCGCCTACAAAATTGTTCGATTAGTCTTGACTTCGCCGGTTACTTCGGCTTCATGTGAAAGATCTTTTAGTAAACTGAAATTAGTTATGAATTCCCTTCGAACCACAATGGGCGACGATCGTCTAGATTCTTTGATGCTACTTTTTTCTGCAAAGGATATTGTGGACGAAATGAACGTTTCTAAACTTGTACAAACTTGGTCCCAATTGAAACATCGAAGAGTACGCACTTGACTTTGCTTGTAGTTTCGTGCAAATTTCCTGTTGTTTTTGAATAATACGAATAAAATACGATGTCATACGAAACAGAGGTGTTGTTTTCTGATCGAGTCGGCATTTCGATATGATTCACCCCCCCACACTCATGAGGCTCGCTACGCCTATCTAAGATAGTCCAAGTGAACGCACCTAATTCTAGTGAACGCAACAAAAAGTAAAATGAATGTGTGATTGAGTCTGGGTAAAATGATTCAGTAAGATAAGTCCGAAGAACTGTATTCAGATATAAGTACAATTGTACCAAAAGAGTGTACTTGGTGCGTCACTAGGACTTAGGAAAAGTTGAAAAAGTAAATTGAAAGTGGCAAAATAATCCGCGTGCTTTAAATCGAAGTGAGTTCTTGCTTGGTAGTAGTGAGTAAGTATAAGTGTGTAAAAGTGAAGATAACGCTGAGGTGATCGGTGAAAACCAAAAACTTAAGGACCAAATAAAAGAAAAAGATGTGAATAGTGAAGTGCTAATTAAGGAAAACAAGAGACTCGTAGACGAAAACGAGCAATTTAGTGAAGTGATAAATAGAATTAGTGAGGACAAAATAATGACAGAAATTGAATGTGGTTCGAAAAGTGAAAGTAGAATTGAAGGAATAAAAACTGGAAATTTAATGGCGAGAATGGAGGAAAAGGATTATACAGTGATAAACAAAATGAAAATGGAAATAAAGAAACTAAGAAGTGGCATCGAAAGATTAATTAAAAATAAAAGTGCACTTATTGAAGAGAATAATGACCTGAGAAAAAAGACGGAAGATGTTAAAGTGAAAAAGAAGAAGATGAAGAAAAACAAGATACAAAAAGTGAATAAAAATGACACTGAAAATATAATCATCGATATGAGCAATATGAACAGTGAAAGTGTAAATTTAGAAGTTAATATTGATAGCGACTGTAACGACATAGACATATTAAAAGAAAGAATGCTAAAAATGAACAAGTTTTTTCAAGTGAACAAAAATGAAAATAAAAAAACTGTGAAAAGAAATGACAGTGACGTAAATGTTAATAAAATAACTAAAATAAACAATAATACAGATAACGATTGCATATATATAATGTACATAGTGATGATAGCCATAGAAATGGGAACTTTTTGGACAATGTACATAGTGTACAAAGTGTAAATAATGCACAAAGTATAAATAATACACAAAATGTAAATAATGTAAATAGCTTAAATGCAATCAGCAATAATGAAAGTAATGTATAGAATGAATCAGAAAATAACGAAGTTGAAATGTGAACAACTGAAGAGAAGGAAATCGAAGCAACAGAAAGAAGAATTAAAAAGAAAATCGGAAACAACAGCATTTTTGCAAACTATAAACGACCGGCAGATACTAAAACTGGAAACGAACTGGATACATGGAATGGACTGTACGAGAATGGAAAATATGTATATCTCAATACGAAGGAAAATGATGTGGCTGAGGCAAAAGGATGCAGCAACGCACAGACTGGTGTAATAGCACAAAATGACAAGATATGTGCATATGAAGATGAATTCAAATACAAAATGTAAATGATTAAGAATTAAGAATAAATTATGCAATTAATGAATTAAAATGAAAAGTTTTAAAAAAGTAAACATGAACAGTATAAAAATATATAGAATGAATGTAAATAAAAAGAACAAATATTTTAACAATCACTGTGTAAATATGTAGGGTAAGATGGGGTAAAACCGCCGGTGGGTAAAACCGCCATTTGGATTTTAAATTCAAATGAATCGCCGAAACGAGCAACCGTTTATAATGTACATTCTGATCGATAATGCGTGGTTTTTGCAGTCGGTCGGGATACTGCTGCTTTGTTGTGACAATTTCTATTGCGTCTTTTTTGTTTCACTCGACGGTGGCAAAAAATTTTTGTTATTAACATTGCTCAATCAAGTGTACATAAACGGCTTGAAAAAAAAGAGGTAAGTGTCCGCTTATAGTACGAACCTTGATACTGATGTACATGTATCAAGTTAGCCAATATTTCCAAAATTGTACAAACTAAGTAACCTCGACAAAAAATTGGCGCGTGGGGTAAAAACGCCGTGAAAAGGTGGGGTAAAAACGCCACACAACTTGATAACGGAAAAACTCGTTTTAATCGAGAATGAATGTTTTTCAGCATCATGCCTCGCAATTACGCAAGAAAAAAACCAAAAATTGATGAAAATATATTTCAACGGGCAATCGAGGAAGTTCAGGAGGGCAGCAAGGTTGTAGTTGTTGCCGAAAAATATGGGATTCCCCGAGAGACTTTGCGAGACCGAGTTAACAAAGCGCACAACGCTTATTTTGGCCATCATCACCAGGTAAAGTGTCAAATATTCACAATTTTGGTCAATTGAAACAATATGTAAAGTCATGATTTTGACAAATCCAATATTATAACATTTCTTCTCAGTTTAAAACTATTTTAACCATGTAATTCTTATTTTACAGATTTTTACTGACGACCAAGAGGCATCGCTTGAGAAATATCTCATAACAGCAGCAGCTATGTTTCATGGTTTCTCTCGGACAGCAGTTCGACGACTTGCTTATGACTTCGCTTCGACACTGAAAGACAGAAATCAAATGCGAAGGAAAATTCCGCAAAACTGGCATGGATCGAAGCCTGGAGATGCAGGTATAGCTTCAAAAGACTGGCTTTATGGCTTCATGACTCGTCATTCCGGGATATCTTTGCGCAAACCGCAAGCAACAAGCCTCGGTCGAACCACTGCTTTCAACGAACACAACGTTAACATGTTCTTTTCCAATTTGAAAAGCGTGATTGAACGCTTCAAAATCCGACCCGAAAACACATGGAACATGGACGAAAGTGCTTTGACGACTGTGCAAAAACCTTTATCAGTTGTTGCACAACGTGGTGTGAGGAATTTAGGTTCAATCACATCTGCTGAACGTGGTGTTTTAGTTACGCTTGCTCTCGCCATTTCTGCCGGAGGGGTCTGCATGCCACCTTTCTACGTATTTCCACGAAAGAAATTTAAGAATGACTTCCTTGCTGCTGCTGGCATCGGAGCTGACGGAGCAGCTAACCCATCAGGTTGGATGAAAGGGGAGGAATTTTACAAATACCTGGCACATTTCAAAAGATACGCTCGCCCAACGCTAGACTCACCAGCTCTTTTGATTTTGGACAACCACGAATCACACATGACCATCGCAGGCTTGGATTTTTGTAAGGAGAACGGAATTATTGTTCTGTCTCTCCCACCGCATACGAGCCACAAATTACAACCACTTGACAGAACTGTTTTTGGGCCTATAAAGAAATTTTTCAATGCAGCATGTGACAACTGGATGCGATCACCAGAAAATGCTGCAAGAACTATTACAATGCACGATATCCCTGGCATCGCTCGTGAACCAATTCAGAAGGGCGCTTCGATTTCGAACATCCAATCTGGCTTTAGAGTCACCGGAATTTGTCCACTGAACGAAAACGTTTTCACCGAAATCGATTTTTTGCCGTCTCAAATCACTGATCGCTTAGAAAATGAGCCTCAACGCCCGAGGACCCCAAACGAGTCAGTCGAAGAGCCGGAAGAGGACGACAGAGAAATCAATTTTGACGCAGTTTTGGAAAAACTGCGTCCCTTCCAAAAGGCCGCACCTCGGAAGTCCACGAGCCGCGGCCGAAAGCGCCGAAAAACAGCGATTTTGACCGATGAAAATGAAATGGAAACACTGCGAACGGAACAAGAAGCGAATGCGAGAAAAAAGAAAGAACAAATGACGGCTGCGGCTGCACGAGCAGAAAAGAAAATTTCAAAACGGGTTTCAAAAGAGGCAGACGAGAACGAAATGACACAAAATTCTTGCCAACGTCCCAAGCGTGGTCGACCAAAAAAAATCGACTACGTAGAAGACAGCGATGACACAGAGGATTAATTGTGCCTTGCTATTTTTTTAAATTTCAATTTCTTATTTTTACTTTTATATATTCGTTGTAACATGTAATATCCATTTGAATTGAATAAAAAATTTTCTCAGAAGTTTTTGACATTATTTGGGTACTTAACTACACTGAAACCAGAATGGCGTTTTTACCCCACTGGGTGGGGTAAAACCGCCGTTTTAAACTTTTCTTCTGAACGATCACAACTGTTTTAAAATAAAAGCTACATTAAAAACTTTCTGAATGAATTATGCAGCCAAGGGATTAAACTTTCAGAAATATGGTTTGGTTCATTGATCATTTTATAAATGATAGTTTGACATCGTCAAATAAATAATACTGGCGGTTTTACCCCATCTTACCTATATTAAACTACGTAAATTGAAATTGAACTTATAATGTAAATGAACATAAATAGAATTTGTATGTATAATGCTATGGGGTTTTCTGAGGCTTTCCCTATCTGTAATGTAAAGACAAAGAAAGGTAAAGAAAGAAAACAAGGTAAAGAAGGGTACAGAAAATATTTTGTCAAATAAATAGTTGTACCTATAAGCTAAATGTATAATGGTCAGCAATGAAAACTGAAAAATTGTTATGTATATATATTTTGCCTCAATAAAATTGTTGTCTTGGATCTGGACTACTAACGGTCGATCCCGGTTGCATGATTCAATTCAAATCACGTACCATCCAAGGACACCACATTTTTACGACCAACCAATTGATATCTTATTCAACACTAGGAATTCCACAAATGCCCATTTAACAAGACCAAATGAGATTGAGAGATCCTGCCCTCATTCCCTACAACATGTCGTTAATGCAACTGACTGATATTCAAGATTGGCTTCATAACCAAACAATTATGGATTTACCAAGTACTTTTCAACAACACAGCATTCATCAGTTCAGTACAAGCTACGTGGCATTTTTAATCGGAATCAGCAAGTTAAGACATAAGTGTTATGTAAGTACTTATGCATCTACACGTACATCTCAACCCAAATTCTTGGCAGAGCGATAAAGCGAAAACCCATGCGTTTTCGTTTCTCTAAATAACTCTCGGTAAAACCCGGGACATTCGAATAATATATTTTATGATGAGATAGAGTTAAGATTTTATGTTTGGAAAATCCTCGAGCCATAAAATACTTAGGATATGGAAAATCCTCGGAAATTATATATGTACATATGTTATGTAATTATAGTTGATAAGATACATTGTTAAGAATAGTTCATAAGGTATAAAAAGGATTGTTAGGTTGTTAAGAAGTCAGTTGGTTGAAAATAAACGTTGTACACAAGTCTCGTGTATCTTAATTCAGCATACTTGTGTATCTTGGATTTCAACATTTCCATTATAATGTATGCGGAAGCCAACACCTGCTCCACGTCAAGGACGGCCATCTAATTTTACCGTAGAAATACAGGTCAAATTGAATAGTCATTCAACGGGGGGGAGAGTGTTCAGAACATCTATCATTTTCAAGACAATTATCATTCCCATGCACCATCAACAAAATATGCAATGCATCAGACAAAACGTGCCACCTGATATCATGGGAATGATAATTTCCAGTCTCGCGTAAATTGCATTGCATTCAGATTGTGGGAACGAATGATTTTCATAAATCGAGGAATGCTGATACCGCGACTTCAAGTGTGGGAAGGGGCATTTATTATTAGAAGTAAGAATTTAGTTGCAAGCATATTTTATGTATATATAACTTTAGATTTAGAAAATAAAGTCGCTTCTGTTCGGAACGTCTAGCTTATCATTTCGGAAGATAGTAATTGTACTGGTTCAAGTGCCAGATGCAATTTGAACAGTGACTTCTACTGCAGCCGGTTAAGTAAGTAAAGTGTAAAACTCACATCGTCATTTCAACGAATGTCTAGTAACACACGTACGTTTTTAATCATCGTTTAGACGAATGTCTAGTAATGTTGATAATTTTTTATTCATCGTTTCGGCGAATGAATAGCATTAATAGAGCTAATAGGCTTCGTTATAATGACTTATATTTATCAACAAACGCACATTTTAATCCCTTTATTTTTTGAAATTATTCTTTTTTTATGTTTTCAAAATACAAATATTTACAGTAGGTACTACTTTGTTATAGAAATGGAAGACAAACAGTTTCTTAACGAAAACAAGATCATGGATTTGCTTCAAATAGCCTCATCCGATGAAGGGGATATAGTCTTGAATTATGAGTGATGTGAATAGTGACTCCGTTGATGAACATGTTCCGCCAGAATTTGAGGAGAATGAAATAGAAGAAACTATTTTCGAAATAAAGCTAGCTTCAAAACAATTCAGCGAAAAGACGTCTGCAAAACCTAAGAAGCGAAAACCGACAAAAGCTTCAGAAAACATAGTTCTCGACAATGTAGAGAATAGTAATTATCCAATTCTATTGATATCGGAAGAAGATTTAACAGCAGAGAATGGATTTGTTTTGAAAACTCAAAGCTGTGCACAAAAATTAAAACCCCAAGTATAAACGTGGTTCATTTTCGTCCAGACCTGACACCTCAAACTAATTACATATCCGACATTTTGGAGTGTGTTATAAGTAGAGAAATTACTAATAGTAGTTTAAGTTTTTGCTCATAGATGTCACACTGGATAAGCGTGCTTTGCGCACTTAGCTCTGGGCTGAGTCAGATTCATCTTGTACCTTGACGCGTTCACTGCTCACTGTGTAAACTTATTATTTTATATTCAATAAAGTACTTGATTCGAATTAACTCCACTGTGTTTAACCCTTATTTAATAAGAGGTTATGGGCCCAGGCCACTGAGTAGTAGTGCTTATTGTTGTTTAAAGTTTACGAGTAATAAGAAATAGTGAAGTTGACATAATGTCGGACAGTGACGCGGTAAAAGTAGCAAAACTAAAAGGTGCTGAAAATTGGAGTGTTTGGTTAATTTCAAATTCGCGTGATTTTATTATCACATGAAGTGTTCGATGCTGTTAATGGTGTACTGTCAAAGCCAACACCGCCTGTTGCTCCAGCAGAAGATGCAACGAACGAAGCAAAAGCAGCATACGTGACTGCAAAAACTGACTATGAAAGAGAGCTGAAAATCTTTATACAGAAAGATAGCACTGCACAAAAGTTTATCGTGACATCCATGGAGAGGCAGCCCATGACGCATATAATGACGTGTGAAACTGCAAAGTCTATGTGGGATAAACTGCACTCTATTTACGAGAACAGGTCGGAGGCTAGTGTACACGTTCTGCAACAACGTTGGTTTAGCATGAAAAAGGAACCTTCTGACTATATCTCCACGTACATTTCGAAAGTCCTGGATTTGAGTTTCAATTTAAAAGTATTGAATGAGCCAATGTCGGATAACATGGTAATGACAAAAATCCTGATGACTTTGCCTCCGCAATATAGTCATTTTGTGTGCCTGGGATTCTACGCCAGTTGCAGAAAGAACTCTGGAAAATCTTTCGGCACGTTTGCAAATTGAAGAAACTCGTGCTTTGCAAAGTGAAATCGAACATTCTGGTGCTTTGATCGCAAATAATTCAAAGAATTTTGTGAAAAATATGAATAATCATCCAAATGGAGAGAAGAATCGTGGTAAACAAAAACCAAAATGTTGGCTCCTGGTAATGAGCGTCACAAGAACGCGCAACAGTCCAATGCCGATAAGCCGAATTCTTCTGTCTCCAGTAAGCAGAATTCTTCGAATGCAGCTTTGGTCGGCGAAATATTCATATCTACGGAGGTTGATACCAGTCAGTTGTCTTCTTGGATTTTCGACTCGGGAGCGTCACAACACATGTCCAAGGAACGAGAATATTTTTCTGCGTTTCGGCAAATCGAGGGAATTCCTATTCGTCTTGGAGACGGACACATCGTGCACGCTGTTGGTATAGGTAATGTTGATGTTTATGCTTTCAACGAAAAAGTTTGGACAAGTAAATATTTGCCTGATGTGCTTTATGTGCCGAATTTAAAGTTTAATCTTTTTTCAATGAGCGCTGCTCTTATGAAAGGCATGAGATTTGAGTCTAATAAAAATATTTGCAAATCTATTAAAAATGATGAAGTTTTAGTAATCGGTAAAAAACCGGTAAATAGTAGCTTATTTTTAATGGAAATTTTTGCAAGTAATAAATTTAAGATGATTGATAAAAATGAAGTGAATAACAATAATAAAAATGTTGAAAACAGCTGAAAATAATTCTGTTAAATCTCAATTGCAAATATGGCACGAGCGTTTTGCACATCAAAATTTTGAACACGTTAGGAACTTTCTTCATAAAAATAACATTGTAATTAGAGAAGTGACTCCGTTTTGCGATGCCTGTACGTTGGGAAAGATGCATAGAATTCCTTTCCCGATAAGTGACCATAAAACGACTAAAGTCGGAGAAATTATTCACAGCGATCTTTGCGGTCCTATGGAAGTCTATTCACTTGGCAATTCGAGGTATTTTTTGCTTTTTAAAGACGATTTCTCGAAATACGTGACCTTGTACTTCATATTTAGTAAAACAGAAGTAAAAGCTTGTTTTGAAAATTTTATGCAACGTTTTAAAAAGGAAACTAGTAACGAGATTAATGTACCAATAAAGAACTTTCAAAACTTTTGTTTGAGAACGGTATAAAACAACAATGTACGGTCACATACACGCCAGAGCAGAACGGAAGCGCTGAACGCGAAAACCGTACTCTTGTAGAAACGGGGCGTACAATGTTGCTTTCAAAGGGCCTGAATAAAAATTTGTGGGCCGAGGCTGTAAATTCTGCTTGTTTTGTATTGAATCGTAGTAGAAAAACTCGTGTTGATGGTAAAACACCGTTTGAAGTATGGCATGGTCAAAAGAGTGATTTTAATTCCTTTAAAATCTTTGGTACCGAAGTGTACACTCATATACCCAAGGTGAAAAGGCATAAATTTGATCCAAAATCAAAAATTGGAATATTTGTTGGGTATGATGTCAACGTAAAAGGCTATCGTGTGTTAATGAATGATAATAAAATTCAAACGTTTCGCAATGTTTTGTTTAAAAATGAAAATGCTTCAAAAGATATTGTAATTGAAAATATTAGCAATTACGATTTTTGTATATTTGAGTGTCCGAAAAATGTTGAACCAAGAGCTGATGTGAACGAAGTACGCGAAATCGTTGAAAATCAAAACAATGTTGAGAATAATAATAATCAAACTTTGAATGAGCCTAACGTTGATATAAATGTCCAAAATGACCAAAATGATGATTTGAATGAAGTTGCTCGTGATGGTATTGTTGAAAATGAGGGGGAAATTCATGAACCAAATCAAAATAATAACAATCCTATTGTGATACCTGAGCGTCCTCGCTATAACTTGAGAAATCGAGCAAATATTCAGCCACCTGATCGTGGTGATATTGTAAATTATTTCATGTTTGATGACGAAGATCATATTGATATAGACAATTTATTTGTTGCTTTAAATGCTCATGCTTATAATGATGAACCAAGTTGTTATGAAGAAGCAATAAATTCTGAGAACTCTCGACAGTGGCAAGCGGCAATGAGAGACGAATATCAAGCTTTAGTTAAAAACGGTACGTGGGAATTACAAAACGCGCCGTTAAATACTAAAATTCTCTCGAACCGCTGGGTATATAAAATAAAACCTAATCTCGATGGAGGTAAACAAAAGACTAGGGCGAGACTCGTATCTTGCGGTTACCTTCAAAGAAAATACATCGATTATACCGACATATACAGCCCGGTAGCTAGATACACTTCTATACGTGCTTTTCTCGCGATAATGGTTTCGGAGCAAATGTTTTGTAAACAGTTTGACGTGAAGTCCGCGTTTTTAAACGGCAATTTGTCTGAAACTATAAACATTCGCCAGCCGGAAGGTTTTGAAGACGGAACAAATCGGGTTTGCGTTTTAAAGAAAAGTATTTACGGTCTCAAGCAATCCGCGAGATGCTGGAACTCTAAGTTCGTTTCATGTTTAAAACGTTTTAATTTGCATCCGGCGGACTCCGATCCATGCGTCTTTGTAAGCCATTATACTGCGGACGAAAAGCTAATGTTAATTATATAAGTAGATGACGGGCTTGTTGCATCTAAAAACAAACGTCGAGTTAATGAACTTCTTTCTTATCTTGAAAGTAATTTTGAAATAACTACAAATAGTTTACAGCTGTTTTTAGGAATTGAAATAAAATATTTGAATACTGGATCAATTTTGTTACATCAAAGTATGTATGCTCAAAAAATTATTGATAGATTAATTTGCAAGATGCTAAAACAAGTAAGACTCCAGCTGATCCAAATTACATTTCATTGTGCTATAAAAACTTGGAGGATTATGCGACTAATGTACCCTTTAAACAACTTATTGGTAGTTTGATGTTTTTAGCCACCGTAACGCGGCCTGATTTAGCATATTCAGTGGGAGTACTTAGTCGATTTTCAGAAAAACCATCTAAAACTCATTGGATCGCTTTAAAAAGAATTGTAAAATACGTTAAAGAGACAGTAAATTTCGGTTTGGTGTATTCGAGCAGAAATGATTTTTCGAGTATCACGGCTTACAGTGACGCCGACTACGCAAGTGATTTTGTTTCGCGAAAATCTGTATCGGGTTTTATCGTAAAACTAGGTAATAGTACAATTTCGTGGGGATCGCGAAAACAAAGCACGATTGCTCTTTCAACCACTGAATCGGAACTCTATGCTGCTTGCTGCGCTGCTCAAGAGATTATTTGGACTCTACAAATGGTTCGAGATATAACAAATAGTAAAAATGTAAAAATACCTGTATTGTACATTGATAACCAAAAAACCATTCAGATACTTAAAGATCAGCGATATCATTATAAAAGTAGACATATTGATACAAAATATAAATTTGTAAGTTCACTTTATAAGTCTAAAGCATTATTGTTGGAATATATTAATGCTGAGCATCAGCACGCTGATATCTTGACGAAAGCATTAAGAATACAATCATTTTATCGTTTGAGAAAATTAATTGGCATTTGTAATACTAATAAATAAAATAATAATAAATTATGTTTGTTTTTTGAATCAGAATTAAAAAAAAAATTGTATTGCACGAGATTTGTAATGTATGTTTCACATGTATAGATTGTAATTTCTAAGTGGGAGTGTTATAAATATAGAAATTACTAATAGTAGTTTAAGTTCTTGCTCATAGATGTCGCACTGGATAAGCGTGCTTTGCGCATTTAGCTCTGGGCTGAGTCAGATTCATCTTGTACCTTGACGCGTTCACTACTCACTGTGTAAACTTATTATTTTATATTCAATAAAGTACTTGATTAGAATTAACTCCACTGTGTTTAACCCTTATTTAATAAGAGAGTGCTTTTAACTATTTTTTTTTGAGGAATTAGTCAACGAGGTGCTAACAAGCACAAATGTAGAAATTGAATAGAACAAAGAGAAATATAAGATCCAAAACAATCCGACCATTAGCAAAACTTGCGTGGCAGAAATAAAAGCCGTCTTTGGCTTTATAATTTTGAGTGCGGCTGTAAAAAGTACCCATCTAGCAACACATATTTTATTTGATGAAAGGTATTCAGGAAACACATTTAGTACTACACTATCTAAAAATAGATTTGAATTTCTCATTAACTGTTCACGATTTAACAATAGAGAAACGAGAGATAAAACGCATAAACTAGCACCAGTTTGGAGAATATAGGAGATTTTGCTTTCAAGCTGTCGAAAGTATTACAAGCCGTCCTCGTATCTTACTATCGATGAGCAGTTGATTGGCTTCAGGGGGCGCGGCCCAGTCAAGATATATACCCTAGTAAGCCAGACAAATACGGCATGAAGTTGATTATGATGTGTGACAACGCCACGAAATATATGTTGGACGCGTTCACCCAAAAAATGTTCCTGCTGCACAGTACTATGTTGAAAAGCTTGTATCTACAGTTAGTGACTCCGAAAGAAACATCACAATGGACAACTGATTAATCAGTGTGCCATTATTCCTAAAACTTAGGCGAAAACATAGTCTCACTGCTGTAGGAACAATAAAAAAAATAAAACTGAGCTGCCCGCCAATTTTAAAACTATTAATTTTCAAGAACGAAAACCAAGAACTTCATTTTTTTATTTGCAGAAGATATTTCGGCAGTTTCGTACAAACCAAAAAATAACAAGCCTGTATGTTTACTTTCGACCGGCTTTGCCATAGCATGAATTCTATTAGAAAATCGAAACGATAGCCAATGTGCTATTTTTATAATATGATAAACATTGCGTCTATTAACGCATATGTAATCTATTGTCATAACTTTTATAAAAAATCTCCAGCTGGCAAAAAGGTCATGTCACGATTCACATTTACGTGTACTCTTGCAGATATGCTGATAGCAGATTGGTTGAATATACGTTTAGACAAACCTACGCAGCATACCGTAGTAAAAAAGTGAATAGAAACGTTGTTGGCCACCAGTAACTCTTCTAAATATACAATGGCTAAGCAATCACCTGCAAATAATTTATCTGACGCTTCAACGAGTTCTTATGCTAAAGAAGCAAATAAAATAAAATCTAGAAAGATTTACCGCTATTGCCCGTATACTTAAACAAGTATGATAAAGTCCATTTGTTATAAATGCTCTGCCCACATTTGCGGTGAGCATCAATTTATTTTATGTCAAAATTGAAACAATTTTTAAAAAATGTACGTTTATCTTTTTTTCTTCCTATCAAACATGTAAAACCATATTCACATAGCATATAAAAATAAATTTTTTGACAGCAGAGAATTTGTATACTTTACTTATATTTTTGCCATTGCATAATTATAATAAACAAACAAGTGTATTTTCTATATGTTTTTTCCAATGATTTATGATGGTCGTCGAAACGAAGAATGTCTAGCAATAATTGCATAAGCGACATGTCTAGTATTTTAGGGTTAAAACTGTATAATTGAATTCAAAACGCGCAGATTTATGTACGATCTTTTTGTTACTGTTTCATCCCTAGGTTGGTATCACTTATGCAAGACGTCAGTTGACGTCAGAGCACTAAGCGAAACGTCACGTATTGTAGATATCGCGATGAACTGAGTTGTGCTTTCATCTAAATATTAATCAGTAAAATAATTTGAATAATATACGATATGTTTTCCTTATTCGGATCGACAAACACAATAGGAGGCAGTACGAACATTGAAGTTTGTGAAGGAAAGAAAACTTTTACGATAGCAACAAGCTTAAAATTGATTAGCTTGCGGCAGCCCTGCACGCAGTTCTGCACAAACTATCTTTACACACATGAAATATTCTCGAATGACTATCACTGGCGACAACAGCCGCACTTGCATGCACTGGAACATTCTCATACAGTGTCATGCCACACTCACGGACGATCGTAGCCATACGTACACACACACGCTACCGCTGACGTCACAACCAGTGCGCGACAACGGACAACATCGCTGTATCATCCAGCAAGTTCCAATATATACACACAAGCACGGGCGTTGATGGCATTGCCGTATACACATAGCATGTAGATCACTTAAATAAATTCTCTCGAACTGAACACACGCACTTTTTCTTTATTTGTGAGATGCCATAAAAAAAATTATAGTTTCAAAAGTTCCATAAGAACGGCTTTCGGCAGGGTTACATTTTAGATGAGCCCACTCGTAACATCAAAAATTTGAAGGCCGCCTAGATCAGGGGTCGCCAAATGGCGGACCGCGGTCCGCATCCGGACCGCCGACCCATTTTCTGCGGACCGCGAGAACACAGCAACTTGCACTACAGAGTACGTAATCCGCATTATCTTTGTCAACGTCAATTCGAAAAGCGCGGCGGTGAAGCGCGCGGGACGGCCACCAGTGTTTTGTTTTAATTTTGAGAGACTAGCGCCGCGTTGACACACGTGCTTGAAATATTACGTTTGCTTGTTTACTTTACGAGTTTAAGTACCTACCTGTTTACATTAGCGAGTTTTATTACTATGGAACCGAAAAAAAGAAAAGTTGAAGATGAAAATAGACAGTTTTTGCCAGATTGGACCGATTTTCACGCTGCCTAATCGTGCTGGAGCGGTACCAATGTGCTTGATTTGTAACCAAACAGTGGCGTTAATTAAAAGCTCAAATATAAAACGACATTATGATACCAACCACAAATCATTTGCCGAAAACTTTCCACTTGGTAGTGATCTTCGTAAGTCTAAAATTGCAAGTTTACTATCAAGTTACTCGTCTTTGGTCCGGATCATAAGTCGCTCGATGACTGAGCAGGAAAAATGTGGTGAGGCTTCTTTACGTATTTCTTGGACTCTTGCTAAACATATGAAACCATTTACTGATGCTGACATAGTTAAAGAATGCTTTCTCGAGGCGGGTAATGCCTTGTTTGAGAACAAAAAGGATGTTGTTGAGACGATACGACGGATTCCGTTATCTGCTTCTACTAGCACCAGAAATACACACATTATGGCAGAAGAAAATCATTGTGATGTCAAGCGGCAGCTAAATAATGCGAACTTTTACGCCTTGGCTTTGGATGAATCATGTGATGTCACTGATACGGCACAATTAATTATTTTTGTACGCTACCTGGACCAAGCGAGACAAACTTTGTTGAGGAGATATTGGCTATTTTGCCACTATTAGGAAGAACCCGAGGAGAAGACATGATCAAAGCAGTGATTAATCATTTTGATAAAGATGAGTTAGACTTAAAAAAGCTTTTATCGGTAACTACTGATGGTGCGCCAGCAATGGTTGGGAGGTAAAATGGACTAGTGCACCTGTTGAGTAGTAATGCAAGATGTAATGAAAATTTGATTTCCTACTACTGTATTATTCACCAAACTGTGCTTTGCTGCAAACTCAATCATGATTTTGAACGTATTATGCAAGACGTGATGAAAATAATCAATTTTATTCGTGCGAAATCATCACTGCAACATCGTTAATTGAAATCATTTCTTGAAGAAGTTGACGCACAATATTATGATCTACTGTTGCATAATAATGTGAGATGGTTAAGCAAAGGCTGCGTTTTAGAAAGATTCTTCTGCATTTTAGAACACTTGAAGACATATACTTTCAACAGTGATCGGACTTCTGCAAACGCCTACATAAGTTTTTTAAACGAAAAAGAAAATGTAGCTGCCATTGCTTTCTTGACGGATATTTTTAAACATATCAATGACCTGAACCTTAAACTTCAAGGCAAGGGAAAGCTTGTATGGGAGCTTATGTCAGAAGTAAAAAGTTTTTCGCGAAAACTCGATCTCTTTATTAATGATCTTGGTAATGAATGCTTATACTTCCCCAAATTAAATAAAATAATCACCAGTGACAACGAGATTGATGTCGGCCAATACAAGACGTTCATTACGGATCTTAAATCGGAATTTAAAAACAGGTTCGCAGATTTTAAGAAAATTGAGAATGTTGTAGAAATCCTCAGCAGCATTTACTCTCTGCGTCCTGATGGTGAATGGAGCAACGAAGCTGAAAGTTTTTGGGAGTGATAAAGCTACTCTGCAGATATAAATGATCGATTTCCAAGAAAACACAGTGTTAAAGCACAAACATGCGGAAGTTTCCAGTGAAGAGTTCTGGATTAAATTTGTGTGTGGTAATAAATACCCAGAACTACAAAAATTAGCTTTAAAACTTTTTACTTTGTTTAGGTCAACATATGTTTGTGAAGCAGCATTTTCAAAGATGAACTTCGTTAAGAATAAATTTCGATCTCGACTTACTGATGAACATCTCCAGGAATTTATGTCAATATCTTGCACCAATTATACACCAAACTTCAGACAGATAGTCCGCAACAAAAAATGTCTTTTTTCTCATTGATGTAAAACAATACGTTTGTAATTTCCGTAATAGCATTTGTATAATAACGATTTTTTTCTATAAAATTTATCAACGGTTGTGCGGACCGCGATGGTCATTTCATTTCTTAAAACGGACCCGGAGCGAAACTAATTGGCGACCCCTGGCCTAGATCGTTCATAGCCATACAAGGAGAAAAATTAGTAGGCGATGAAGATTTGCTCAAATAATGGATATTTCAAGAGGCTGATTAAAAAGGTAGACTCAGAAGAAAAGTTTGACTTTTTCATTGGCAATGAATACATTCAAAGTCTTCCTGAGAAAGACAATGACTGATTGGAAACTAACAATGTCTGATTGGATATTTATTTATATTTAAACTCAGGTAGGACAATTGTACACGATATTGTTAGAATTTCAGACAAGCGTATGTCGTGATTGAAATCATTCATTTTTATGTTAAGAAAAGATGCCTCGAAATCTTGAAAGAAAACCACCGTATCGTAAATCGTTTTAGTTTTTAGATTTTGGAAGAACTGTACTATCGGTACGTAGCCCTGAATCATCAGAAATTATTACACCTAATTACGCAATTTAAAACATGATTACACTACAGAATATTCATAAAGGCGGGTGTACTATTTTTATATGGATATACTATCAAGGAATAAGTAGAAGCTTTCAATATTAATTTCGAAATTCATTTCAATCCAAAAAATGATGGTATATATAACAAAGTAGAAAGAAAGGTTGTATTATTGCTACCAAAACTGATATTAGATACCAACTTTTTATATTTTAATTCCCTGTTTTTTCTGACGTATAATCTTAGTCCAACCATTTTTCATTGGAATACATGGGACACAAATGTAATGTAAGTATATAAAATAACCTGATTGACTTGGCTAAGAAAATGTCTTAAAAATTAATTGATGAATATCTTGTTCTTCTTATTATTCAGCCTGTTGAATGCAATGTTACGAACTACTAGTTTTTAACTTCTGGCAGCTTCTGTATTCAACAAAATAACCAGACAGTTATAAACTAAAGCAAATATTTAAGCCACCTGTAGTGGCATATTCGTTTTCGTAAAATTTGTTAATAATAAACAATTTAATTAAATACCGCTGGTCCCATGGCATATTTTTCTTACTTCAATGGTTTTAGTAAAATCTATACATAATTGAGTATTCAGGAGGTTAGTCACATATCTTACTAAATTTTCAAATAATTCGCTATACTATCGATACATAAGAGGAAATGTCAAAAAGAAATCATTTTTTTCCTATGGCATACCTATTCTAATTTAAGGAATATAGTGACCATTAAAAATAATGGCTTCCAGTACTTAATGATTGAAAAATCGATTTGATGTTTTTGCCAATCTTCGACGAATATCTGATTGCTCTTAGTTAAATGGTAAATGTTTTCTTAGTTTTTCATTCAGCGATTTACATGCGAATGAAATAATTATAGTTCAATTTATATCTATGGGCGGTATTAAAAAAATTCTTAAAACTAAAATTTATATAATTAAGTTTAATCTAGCATTCAGGTTGCGAAGATATATAACTAGCAAGCGCGTTTCTTATTGCAATTCCATCTTTGTCGTCATCTTCATTTACTTTAACTATATGTGTGTTAACTTCATTGTTTGCTCGGTCTTCTAATTCATTTAGCCAGGATCCCATAACGAAGTCGCACTCTTCATTAAGAAAATTATATAATATACAACACGCTTTAATTATGGTATGACAATTTGTCTCGCGAACCTCAAGACCTTGACTAAGCATAGCAAATCTAGCTTTCATACCAAGGAATGTGTCTATTATAATCCCTCGACATTGCGACAAAATATTATTAAACATTTCAGCTTCTTCAGACAAAGAATCGCTGTCTTTGTAAGGTTTCATTAGGTGTTTTGATAAGCGAAAATTTGAATTAGCAACTAAACAAATTGGAACCTGAGTTTCTCCAATGACTTTTGACTTCGTTATCAGTAGCTCATTTGTTTCGAGTTCTTGTTTCAAACCACTTTTTTCATATGCCAGTGAGTCACTGATGCTTCCACTTAAGCCTGCTTCAAGTGAGGTGAACGATCCCCTAGAATGAATAACATCAGTAAAATTGGAAGTATCGACAATGAAGTGATTGTACTTTACCTATGGTCCACTGTCGCTAACAGTATCACAGAATACCATCCTTGAGAGTTAAGATATTTTTTAGAGTAGGAACGATTTGAAGATATTTTTATATGGCAAGCATCTGAAAACATCAAACACAAATTGATATAGTAATATAAAATCTTTTAAAAAATATCGCAATTAACATTAATTAAAAACAAGTTGGGTAGACAGACCTATGCTCATGTCAGAAGGGTTTTGTACTCTACTTACAAAATGCAGTAACCAGTAACGAATAAAATCAAGAAACATGTCATGTTCGAGGATCATACTATTATTAGCAAAGTTGAAAGAATTTTGACTTCTGAGGTATTTGTTATAGTTATACCCATAAATATCTCCCTTGATAATTTCTTCAGATTTTTTAGATCACGAGTGTCCATTCGCGAGGGAGGAAACACATTTTTCATGTATTTCCCAACCCCTATGCCCCCACTGAAGCAAAAATTGTCAGTTTAAGAACTGTTTTGAAAAGCTCACATAGAGAACTTTCTGTTGATACTCATATCGGCTACCTTTCCGGTCCAAAAGGCAGAGGCATATAGTCGCACCAAGCGACGGATCGTCCTGTTGGTGACACTCGACGTCATGAACGCCTTCAACTCCGCTAGATGGGTGAATATTCTGGATACGCTGGAAAACTCTTTTCAAGTTCCAGAATATCTAATGCGGCTTTTGAGGAACTAGCTAAAGGACTACGACACAACACAGGGCCAACGAAGGATATAATTACATCGGGTGTTGCCCCGGGATCTAACCTTTGTCCGGACGTGTGGAACGTGTATTACGACGGGCTACTGAGACTTGAGATGCCAGATGAGTCGCGCTTGTTCGGCTATGCGGATGATGCACCGTTGAGCAAGCGCAACTTAGGCTAGGTATGCTAATGCGCCGAGTGAGGGACTGGATGACTGCTCGCGGGCTCAGTTTTGCACTGGAGAAAACCGAAGTGGTCATCTTGACAAAAAAGAGAATCCCTAGAGTAAGGATGATCAGTATTGGAGATATGCGAATCGAATCGAAGCCATCGGTGAGATACCTGGGGCTACTGATCGACTCGAAGATGAGTTTCTCTGAGCAAATCAGGGCAACGGCTGAGAAGGCTGCTTCGGGAATATCGGCTGTGAGTCGACTTATAGCCAACGTAGGGGGACCCAGCCCGTCAAGAAGACGCCTCTTGATGAGTGATGTAGGGTCAGTGCTACTGTACGGAGCAGAACTATGGAGCGACGCTCTCAGCAAGGAGGTATACCGAAAATGTTTGGCACAGGTACAGATCCGGCGGTGAGAGTTACGGCAGGCGTGATACCTGTCGCCCTCCTTGCTAGAGAGCGCCGCGCTATTTACCTGCGCCGAAACGGGGATGCGAGGGAGATGGTTGTCCTCTCCCCTCCCACTAGAAAAACGATCCCCCAGCTTGAAGGCGCCTCACGGCGTAACAAAACGAGACCTGGCCCGAAATAATGTGTCAAACGGTTCCAGGCTGGGTTCTCAGGTTGACAGGGGAGGTGTTTAGTGGGTAGTCCAGTCGCTTTCTTGCGAGCATGGGAGTCCCACACTCTGTGCATAAACGGCATTCACCTCCCTACCACAAAAAAAATGAAGCAGAAAAAAACAGATATGGCTCTGTTTCTATGAAATTTTTTTCATTCTTTTTAGGGCAATCTGAAATCAGTTTTCTTTTATTTCTAAAACGCTTTTCAGAGGCAAATATTTTCATTTAAATTCTATTGTAATTTAGTTTCTTGAGCTGATTTCACCATGATATTCTTTATCATCTGTGAGAATTATGCAATTCCCAATCCCTACAGTGTAGAAAGCTAACACAAAAATCTCATATGGACGTATATTAAAATTTAATTTCTCGACTGCACAATATACAAGTGTTTGTCTCTGTAGAGTCCTTCACAGAATGAGAATTCTATTCCGATACATTTAGGTACAATATATTATCTTTCGTATCAACCACAATAATGATAATCTAAATATGAATCGATCTGTTATTTTGAAAAGTCATCGCAAAAGTCTGAAAAAAGCGACAAAAAAATACGGATGAAAATAATAACCAACTTTCCTATGGAAGTCGATTAAAAATGACCATGCATCCGACTATAAAAAATTAAATTGAATTTAAGACTTTTTTTAAAGATTAAATACACAATTTTATTGGAGAAAATGGAGAAATTTAATATTCTATTACTAAACAGTTGAACGAAGTCGGACTTTTAAGTTATTTGTTGATCTTGTACTCATAAAGCACTGCGTTAGTGATGTTTTTCAGATTTTTGCCAACAAAATTTTCTTGAATTTTCTCTCCTCCTGCACTGTTCAATACCAACACTACAATTCTAAGACGTGCTTTACAAATTTCTTATACCCTACATGTCTACCTCTATTGAAAAACATGAGAATTTTTCAAACAGTTTTTGCTATTTAAACTTTGAAGAGGCGATTACTTTTTATGTAACAAGACAGACAGATGGTAGGTTAGTACAGAATCCTTAAAAGTGGTAACACATTTACAACGCGCGACCTGTCTGGTAATTTGGCATTCTCACTTTCGTATGAAGAGATCAAATATGTTAAATAGCAATAAGGCTCGCAACGAAAACTAAACTATTGTTTCGGTAAATAGAACGTAAGATCAATATGAAAACCATGTGTCCTCCGACAACTATTAACTAAAGCGAGGCAGTGCAATGAACTAGATAGAATAGATTAATTTTGGAAATTATAAACAAATGATCATCATCATCATCATCTATGGCGCGACAGCCTAAGCCGGGCCTTGGCCTCCAGGAATAATCTACTCCAGTCACCACGGTTCTGCGACCTCGTTCGCCAGATGATCAAGGATCTGCTGTCAGCTTCTATTGTATCTTCCCATCGAGTCCTCGGTCTTTCCGCTGGCCGTTTACCTTGTGCCCTACCCTTTATCATTCTTTTGGGTAGGTTGATTTCTTCCATTCTTTCTACATGGCCCGTCCATTACAATTTGCGTTACTTTACGCAAGAGGAAACAGGTGGTTCGCCAAATTGTTCACACAACTCTTCGTTATAACGTAGTCTCCACTCTGTTCCTTGTTTCACTGGGCCGTAGATTTTCCGGGGCGCTATGCGTTCAAATACGTCCACTTCCTTTTTGGATTCGCTCGTCAGGGTCTATATTGTAAATACGAATTTTATTTTGCCTGTGCACAACTCTGAACCTTAGAATCGGAAGTACGGAGTCATTTTTCTGTGCGGTCAACAAGATAGAACGAAACAAGTAAATTATAACAACTCATTTACTACAACAATAAAATTACATCAATAGGCTTTATCTGCGTCGTTTATGTGGAGTGCAATCTCCTCCTTTTTGGTGCCTCTTCTATTCAGGTTGGCTCCAAGATAAGTTAAATTATCCATACATTCAAGGTTATAGTCTCCTACGGTCAGATTTTGTTGGACTGGAGTCTTCTTCCTCGTTCGAGTCATGAATTTAGTTTTAGTTTCATTAACCCGTAGCCCAATTCAGTTTGTTACAGATTCAGAAATGCTCCTTCCCCTGACCTCTTTCAATCACAAAAATGAATAAAATCAATCCTAAGAAAATAAAGCCCATCAAAACTGTTTCACAAAACAACAATTACCAGGGGCAAATAAACTAAACTCTGATCTGAGAAAGACTGAGATAAACACTAGACCACATCAGAATGTTATCAAAAAACATAACAATAGAAAATCATCATCATCTATGGCGCGATAGCTCAAGCCGGGCATTGGCCTCCAGGATTAATCTTCTCCAATCATCACGAATCTGCGACCTCGTCCGCCAGTTGATTACTCCCAGCAAAAACCTGCTGTCAGCTTCTATCGTGTCTTCCCGTCGAGTCCTCGGTCTTCCCGCTGGACGTCTACCTTGTGCTCTACCATTTAATATCCTTTTAGGTAGCCAGTTTTCTTCCATTCTTTCTACATGACCCGCCCATTGCAATTTGCATAACTTTACGCAAGCGGATACAGGTAGATCGTTAAATAATTCATAAACTCATCATTGTAACGTAGTCTTCACTCTGTTCCTTGTTCTACTGGGCCGTAGATTTACCGGACAACTTTGCGTTCAAGTATCCACTACTTTTTCGTATTAGCGCGCCAGGGTTCATGCTTCACTTCCATACAACAGCACAGGTTTGAATAGCGATTTGTAAATACAAAGCTTATTTTGCTTGGACCTTAGAATGGGAAGTACGATGCAATAGGCTTTATTTTCGGCGTTGATGCGGCGCGGCGTCCAATCTCCTCTTTTTTTGCGCCTCTTCTATTCAGGTTGACTGCAAGATAAACGAAATTATCCACATTTTCAAGGTTATACCTGTAGTCTCCTACGATCAGGTTTTATCGAACTGTAGTATTCTTCCCCGTTTGAGTCATGTAGTTTTAGTGTTATTAACTCGTAGGCCAATTCGGTTTGCCTCAGATTCAGAAATGCTCCTTTGGCATCTGGGATTGAACGGGCCATAATATTGACGTCGTCAGCATATGCTATAGGTCACCGTTTACCTTGACCAGAGACTTTGTGTTTAGCATCGTGACTTTGACCATGCCGACTAGTTTTGTTGGGACACTGTCGTATGCTAGCTTGAAGTCTACAAATATATATTTGGACATGAATCGATGTTTTTGATTCTGACGGTGTCCCTATTATATATCACATATGTAGACGGGCCAGCGATTAGAAGATAAATATTCTTAGAATTTGATTTGACGAGATCAACAATTGCAATGGACATACTCATTTGCTAGATGAGGCTCCTCGAGCTGTGACGGAGCAATCTAGGTATCAGTGGTTTTTTTTTGTTTTGTGTTTTCGTTACTCAGTTTTGAGTTTCAGCTCATTACTGCTACATTTAGTGTTGTTGTTGTTGTTTATTTATATAAAAAAATAGAGATAGGTTTCAATATTAAGGCTAAGTGTATATTATAATAGAGATAGGTTTCAATATTAAGGCGAAGTGTATATTATGTTTATTATGTTAAGTTTAGAGATAAGGTTTAATGTCTAGGTTAGGAATATTGTGATAGCATTATATTCGAATAAGATAACGTTTTTGATTGAATTTCATTAGAATTAGGTCATAGCATATTAGATGTAGGATAAAAGTTCACTTTTCTGTTGTTTTGAATAGTGTTTGTTGAGTTCCTGACACCCCCTGAGCGCACATCGCGGCCTGATCCGGCAACATCAACACTTCAATCAACTTACATAGTTGTTTAAGGTTAATTAGCACTATAATAAATAGCCCATCCGTAATTAATTCGATTTATTTGATTGATTTATCGATTGATCGATCATTTTAATTCAATTCAGCGATCAATTGACCAATCATTTACTGTTCCCTTTAAGAACAATTGTATTTACCTTTCGCCGGCGTTTCACCCAAAATCAATAATTTAATTCAATTTCAAATATTTTCGTCCCTTAATTTAATTCAATTTCAAATATTTTAGTCAACCTTCACGAATCCTAAATTTTGCCACACACTATAATTCCATTTACTATTTTTCATTCCCAGCCAAATTGCTGACCGAAGCACATTCAGCTAGTGCATTTATCCATGAAGTGGATCCGTAATCGAAGAGATTGGGTTACATTTCATGGACAAAGGCAGGCATGCCAGCGAAAAGACGCAAACTCAGCATTCTTTCTCTGGCGCGTTTGTCTGATCAGCAAATTGCTTTGGCAATTGGACGTGGGTGAAATGCTCGGCCGATTCAGTCAATTATCTGGTGTCTTGGGGATTCATTGAATCGTGGTTAGGAAGAATAAACTTAAGTGTGAAGCATCCAAATATTTTGATTGTGCTAATTTGTAACATTTAGTAATCATATATTTTTCGATCAAAAATTTAAAAAATTGTGATAAACAAGACTCTGAAATACAATATAAATACACGCATCATTTGGATAATTGATAAAGTTCAATCAGTGTGTTGTGCAATTCTACGCAAAATAATAAAATCAAAGGTCGGGACAAGAGTCCCGGCGCAAACATCTGGAGGCTCCGACGAGATACACTTGGTATTTACTTTGCCGTACATATCTAAATAATTGTTTCTTCCCCGGTGAACAGGTCGTGAAGTGATGTGTGGTGTTTTGTGTAGTGTCGTGGTGTATCCGCGCTTTCTGTTCCGGCCACTTTCCGACTTTCTACGCGATAGCGAATGTGGATCGCCTGATCGAGGACCTAAAAGGATTGGCTCGAATCGTCGAAGGCGTAATTTTAAGCTACAAGAAGGATTCGCCCTCAAGGAAGCAGGAAGCCGGGTATTATGCGGAGCGACTACGGCGACTGAAGACCGCGTGGGAAGATTTTGAATTAGGCGATAATCACATCCGATCCCTACCGGAGGTCGCTCCGTCGCACGAGTATTTTACGCAACATATATACGACACTACCAAAGGCAACTACCTTCTTTACCAGCAGCACTTCCGCGATCAAATGCGTGCCAAAACACACGTGGACACGCCAACCGAGGGACAGTCACCAAAAGGGCCCGAAATTCAGGATAGCGAGGACAAGGACTACACTTCAGAAGCCTCAGCACCAAGAGATGCCAGTGTGATCGAGATTCTGCGTCGCTACAAAATCATGGCAGGTTCGTTTAGGAGGATCATCGATCGTTTGGACCAGAAGGAGGTCACTCGGACCTGGTGCAGGAGTAAACTCATCACCCTCCAACGAGGTTGGCAACAGCTGGATGAATATCACCTGCAGATCGTCGAGCTCCATGACGATCCTGAAGCGTATGGTTTAACGTGCAACAGCATACTCATTTGGAAGAGCTTACCCAAGATTGGGTCATACGTCTGGAATCGAAAATGGATGAACTCAGCGCCACACCTGCCTCAGCGACTCTGCCTGTGACTCCTCTTATTATGCCTGTGCCGAAAACAAAACTCCCCACCTTCGATGGGAACTATTTACATTGGCAACAATTCCACGACTTGTTCATGCAAATGGTGCATAGCCAACCGATGTCCAAGTGTCAGAAGCTATGGTACCTCAAGGCCGGTCTCACCGGAGAAGCGGAGGTTTTGATTCGAAATTTTACATTGTCGGATGACAACTACAAGGCGGCTTGGACAACCTTGAAGGAAAGGTACGACAACCTGCGACTATTGGTAGCGACTCTCATCAACAAATTGATGAGTCAGCCATCTCGTGCTAATGAAAGGCCATCCAGTTACTGGGATCCGTTGCTGCTACATGTGCTAATTGGATCCAGCGACTCACGCATCATACGCACAATCGTTATCCAACCCGCGCGAGCTACCACTCTTGAAGAGTTTGTTCGACTACATGGAAACGCGTTTCCAGGCCCTCGAGATACTCGGCCATAAAACAAAGGAACCGGAGATCAACCGTAAGAAAGCCATCAAGTCGAACGTGGGCGCCACGACAGTTTCTCGGTGCTTAATGTGTGAGCAGGATCACCCGCTTTACTACTGCCCGGATTTCCTCAGGATCACTGCTGCAAAGAGACTAAGTTTCGTGCGCGCTAAGAAGCTGTGCGTGAATTGCCTTCGAGAAGGACATCAAGCTTCCAGCTGCGCGGCCTGAAGTTGCAAGCAGTATTCGAAGAATCACAACACTCTGCTGCATCTGCCTGGAGATAGAAATCCCAAACTGACCAAGACGATATCCTCGAGCACGACAACGCCGAAACAAAATTCGAAACGGCAAACAAATGCAGAACCGCCATCACTCGCTTTACCGACTCTGATAGAGCCCCGACCCCAAAGACATGTACTTCTGGGCACACCCGTGGTCAGGCTTTTCATCAGCAATGGGAAGACGACGAATCGTCGAGCTGTGCAGGATCCGGGCTCACAAATAAACCTAGTCACCAAAAGAATCATAAAAAATTGGGTTTATCATCGACACCACACCTTGACCTCATTGAAAGAGTAGGCGGTAGTACTGAGAAGGCATACCAGAAGGTGAACCTCGGCCTAAAATCTAGATTATCAGGATATGCCGCGCAGTTGGAAGCCTACGTCATGGACACAATTATATCACCCCATCCGTCTCAGAACTTGAACACATCCGAATGGCACATTCCCAAAAACATAAGGCTGGCAGATCCAGACTTCCACCGAACGGAGCGCATCGACATGTTACTGAGTGCCTAACACTTTTACGAGGTCCTAGCCATTGGACAAATAAAGTTGGGCCCACAGCTCCCAGTGCTCCAGAACACGCTCCTAGGGTGGATTTTAGCCGGAAGAGTGGTCACACCTCAAGTGTCTTCCGTGACATACGGCATCCTGGCAGAAGATAACCAGCTTAATCAGCTCATCAAGCGATTTTGAGAGGTCGGGGAAGTACAGGATCCGCAGTACAAGCTTACGTTAACTGAAAAGGCTTGCGAAGCACATTTCTATCAGACAATGACAAGACGTCCCGACGGCCGTTTCTTGGTTAAACTCCCATTCAGCAAGGATCCTGAGACGTTAGGTGATTCCCAAACGGTGGCCACGCGCAGATTCATTGCCTTGGGGCGTCGACTGGAGAGGAACCCTGATCTAAGATCTCCATACGAGAACTTCATGGAGGAGTATATTCGGCTTGGTCATATGGAGGAGGTGACGTCGCAGCAGCGGGAGAAATTACGACACTTCCTTCCACATAATTGTGTCCTGAAGCCTGACAGCAGTACAACCAAACTGCGGGTGGTTTTCGATGCACCCAGTAAGACGACCACAAACGTTTCGTTGAATAATGTCCTTCATACAGGGCCAACTGTCCGGTCAATTGCACAAGCACTGCTCCCACTCCATGTTAACTTGCGTCACAATGAATGGAGAAGGGCTTCTTAAAGTAGGGGCTGTGCAAGACCGGAGCTGATGTTAAGGCTCGTTTTAGCTCTTCAAATGCCTTTCGACTAAGCTCGATCTAAATGAGCTTGCCCTTCCGGAGCATGTCCAACAGAGGCGCTGAAACTGGTACGTAATTCCGAACGAACCTTCGGTACCAACCACACACTCCAAGGAAACGTCGTAGCTGCTTAACAGTTTTCGGTAAGGGGAACTCATCAATCGCCCGTGTTTGGTCCGGATCCGGTTTGATAGTGCCATTTCCGATAACATGTCCTAGATATCAGACTTCGTTCATGACAAACTTACTTTTCTGGACGTTGATGGTGAGTCCCGCTTTACTGATATGCAGGGCTACTTCTTGCAGGAGTAGGAGGTGTTGGTCAAACGTTTCCGTGATGAGTAGAAGATCATCCAGGTACACGAACACTTGATGTTTCAGATGGGGTGAAATGACTTTGTCCATCAGCCGAGTCATCGTTTGCGGAGCACATTGTGACGAACTGGTATAATGGTCGTCCGGGCACTGTGAAAGCGGTCTTATCCCTCGACCCTTCATCGAGTGGAATTTGCCAGAATGCATCTTTTAGGTCGAGACTGGTAATGTAATTTGCTTTCGGCAGCCTCCGCAATATGCCATCGATGAGCGGAAGAGGGTAAGCGTCTTTTACGGTCACTGCATTGACCTTCCGGGCATCTAGACAAAGACCTGGCTCATCCACCAAGGCTAGCGGTGAGGACCAGGCACTTTGGGACTCCTTTATAACCCCCAACTTGAGCATCGTGTCCAACTCTACGTACACGAACTTTTCCATAGCCGGTGAGATGGCATAGTGTCTCTGCTTTATTGGCTTACTATTGCCAACATCGATGACATGTGAGACCAGTGTGGTGCGGCCAAGGCCTTGCGTAGCGTAAGATGGAAAAGCAGCGATGGATACTTCTAGACGTTGTCGTTGGTTAGGCGCTAATTCATGCGTGTCGGGTACAGAAGCGAGTTCGTTGACATATTTAGTATTTAAAGGTGAATCTGTGAATAAATCTGGGGCCAAACCAAATTGAAGGACAAAATCGACGCCAAGGTACACATTCTGAGTCAGTGACGGGATAATGTAGAACGTAATATCCTTAGTTTGACCTCTGAATGTCATAGGTGTTGTCAATTTACCGTGGATAGGGTGTTTGGTGCTATCAACTGTACTGATTTCAGAGCGCCAGGGTTTTACCGCCGTAAGGTTTTGATGGAGTACCTTTGAGCCGAGGCTCGAGGCAAGGCAGCTAATACTTGCACCCGTGTCAATTAGTGCACCCGTGTCAATTAGTGCAACTTCGGCCAACACTTTGATTGGTGCGTAAGGTCGAGTGTCATTCTCAGAAACCTCCGAGATGTTAGATGAGTTTAAAGTTTAGCGACAAATGCGCACTCTCTTCCGGAAGCTCCTCCAACGACGAGTTAACCACTTAGTTTTGTGCTGGCGTGGGGTGACCTCTTCTGCGGCAAAAATCCTCTCTCGTGCAGCAATATACTCCTGCAACCTAATATGGTATGGCTTCAATACACGGGTCTGTGGCTGCCGGGGTTCTTCAGGTAGTACCTGAGGTGGCCGATGCAACACTGTCTTTGGAGAAGCCTCCGGAGAATATGTGGCATCTGTTGCATCGTGAACCAGCAAAGGTATCGTAGTGTTTGACTCTAGTGGATTTACTGATGAGGAACTTGTCGTGGTGGAACTGTCAGTAGACGGGATGAAGTACTGTTCCTTTCTTGGTTTGTCGCCAGTGCTACTGGCTGGTGTGAGCACTCGTTAGCAAGTTTTTTGGCTTCTTGCAATTTGTACAATCTGGCGTATGTGTATCTCGCTTCCCACAACGAAGACAAAAGATGTCAGCCTCTGCCTGGCATGCGGTAAAGTGATGTCCTGTCTGCCGGCAGTTCCAACACTTAGGAGCCAGTTCGTGTGTTTCGCTTTGATGTTCTTGTTCTAGTTCTGTGGAGGATGGAAAGATGGTCTTCGACGACGGGGTGGAATAAGACAAGCTGGCGTGGGTACAGCAGGCACACTGGGTTTGAACTCAGCTACTGAGCGTCGTTCTGATTACTCTCGTCGGCTGGAGAAATTACCTTGGGGTGTGGACCGCTTGGAGTGTTGTACAGCTTCAAGCGCTTTTGCGGACGCGCAAAGCGGACACCAGTCGCTCTCGCAGCTCGGGCCGAATTCCCTCCCAAAAGAGGCTGAGGAACTCAGACTCCGCCATAGGACTCATCAGACGTTCAAACAGGCAACACAGGGCTTCGTAGTAATCGTCTACAATCTCATGCGCCTGTTGGTATCTGTTTCTGATTCGCTGCTTCAAGATGTCATCCCCCTCGACTGGTGCGAACTCCCGCGGTGCTGCACGCCTCAACGTCTCCCAGTCAAACGTTGGAGAAAGGTCCACAAGCCGCCAAAACCAACGGAGAGCTCTCCCAGTGAATAACACCTGGGCGCAGCGTGTGACTGTTCTCATATTGCCCCCTAAGCTCAACCAAGCCATGTTCTCAACCCTTCGCAGAAAGTCATCAATGGTCGTAGGGTCATTCTGGCCGGTAAACACCAACTTCCAGCCAGCCACTATCTGAGCTAATTTCGGTGGTGGAAGATCTCCGGGCTGGGTGGTGGTGGAAAATTGCATGTGTCACCAGGCATGGGTCGAGATGGTGGCAACGGAGTTGGTGGATCCGGAGATGGTGAGGCCCGACAATTGCTCCAATTGCTGCCGCATTTGTTCCACGCTGGCAGCCATTGTCTGCATGGCGTCTAGTAGGTGTGGCATTTTTTTAGTTGGATCTGTAAAAAAACTAGATTAAATGTAAAAACAAAGTGGCCGTTAGTTGCGGACTATACAATGCTCTTCACAAAAAAATGTAAACAAGTAAATAAAAACAACAAGATAAATAGATATTACAACTCCGCCGTAGACGGTCCCAAGCCCGTTTGAGAAAGGAGGAGGGAACCCTTTGTTTCCCCAACCCATAGCTTCCATGATTCCTCATCCCAAACCCCCCAATTAAATGATAGTAAATGCTCTCAGGGTCGCACATTGGGTTTACTGGTTCCCCAATAATGTGACATTAAATGCCGAGAAATGCTAATAACTGTAAATACATCTACAGCTCTGCTACTAAATCCTACTTACACCTCCTTTGTGAAGGCGTAAGAGGGTGAAGGCGAATCTTCCGCGCCTGATAACGGAATCGAAGAAATGACCATGCCGCCGGAATGGAGGTTGGGCGCTGGCTAACCTTTAAATGTTTCGAAATCGGCAGATGGGCCTCGGAATGGATTGGATTCACGGCAACGACCTCGCAAACGAAAAAATGACTATGGCATCGGATCCTGGAATGTCAGATCACTTAATTACCCTGGCGCTGTTAAGGACCTTTTACAACAGGCCAGTCAGTATCAATTAAAAATACTGGCAGTCCAGGAAACGAATTGGACTGGAAACGATATTCAAGACATGAGATCGCACACAATATTCAAAAGTGGGAAGCTTACGGTAAACGAAAATTCGGAGTGGCCTTCATTGTGGATAGGGAGTTCAAATCGCACGTTATTGATTTTAAGACAATACATGAACGGTTGTGTGCGATCCGTATAAAAGCGAAATTCTTTAAAATCTGGCTGATTAATATTCACGCCCCGACCGAAGAAAAGGACGAAGAAACGAAGGAAACGTTCTACAATCACCTGGAAAGACTGGTCGACTCATTACCTACAAGTGACATAAAAATAATTCTGGGTGATGTCAACGCTAAGGTTGGCAATGAGCTACCTCATCGGGGAACGACTGGAGGATATAGCCTTCACGATGAAACAAATGACAACGGCCAGCGCCTGATTGACTTTGCATGTAACAGAAATCAGTCATACGTTCAACTTGCTTCCCACATCGACGCATTCATAAAATGACCTGGGTATCACCGGATGGCAACACACAAAACCAGATCGATCATGTTCTGATCCAACAGCGTTGGGTTCGAGCATACTTGACGTCCGTACATACCGAGGAGCCAATTGTAACTCAGATCATTACTTGATCATATTAACCTATCGATGTCGTATGTCAAAGGCATATTCGGCGAAGACCAGCCCGCTGCAAAAATTTGACATCGAAAGGCTCCAAACGGCTTCTGTGGCCGAAAATTTCACGGAGAACCTCAACAACCAGCTGGCTCCCATCTTATCAGACGCATCGTTAAAGACGAGCAACGAGCTCTGGATGGAAGTGAAAGCGGCTATTAGGACCGTGGCAGAACAGACGATCGGACATCTAGCCCGGCGCAAGAGGAATGATTGGTTCGATGATGAATGCCAGAATGCGTTTGATAAAAAGAATCAGGCGAACAATTAAGAATAAGATAATTAGGATTAAGAAAAGAAAATACTATGACGACCAATTGAGAAGTATAGATGTAAGTTTAGCGAGCAACAACACAAGACAAGCATACAAAGTACATAGTGAAAAGCCTGAAACGTGGTTACCAGCCCAAAATCACGCTCTGTCGTGATGACATCGGCAATATCATCGCAGATAAAACGAAGATTAAGGAAATATGGGCATCACATTTCACGAACCTCCTTAATCCTCCGCACAGCTTCAGAACATCGGAGCCTATAGATGTCTGCGGAGAGCGTCCATTGGCCCCACCAACTCTGGATGAAGTTTGTTCCGCCATCAAAGCCCAAAAGAGTAATAAAGCGCCGGGCATTGATGAGATTCCAGTGGAGCTCATCAAATATGGTGGCAGTAGTGTTCATAAAGCTATTCACAAAGTCATCCAGCACCTTTGGCAACAAGAACATATGCCGAAATAGCGGAGCCAATCAATTATATTCCCTATCCACAAAAAAGGTGACAAGCTACAGTGCGAAAATTATAGAGGCATATCACTACTTTGTACGGCGTACAAAATATTTTCAAAGATCTTGAAAAATAAAACCGGATTATATGCCAACAGTATTATTGGCGAGTATCAAGGTGGTTTGAGAGCAGGCAGATCGACGATAGACCAATTGTTTACAGTCAAGCAGGTACTTGAAAAGTGCTGAGAGTTCAACATAGACGTTCACCAAACGGGCAATGAAAGAGACGAAATACGCCGAAGAATTCAGCGCGCAAATAAAATATTTTATTCAGTTTTGACGATCTTGAAGACCAGTTGCATACACAGGAAAACAAAGCTCCAAGTATATAAATCTGTGATAAGACCTGTGATATGCTATGGGTGTGAAACATGGACCCTAACCCAAGCATCCGCAAATATATTGAACGCCTATGAGCGACTGATCCTGAGGGGAATAATCGGAGCGAAGCTTGACGGGGACCAATGGCGAATTCGATACAACCATAATCTGTATGAAATTTTTGACGAACCGGAGGTCTCAACGATTGTAAGACTGCGGAAGCTGCAATGGGCTGACCACATGAATCGTATGGACGAACAACGGATACTCAAAAAGGTACTCATTGGGAGAACTGAGAGCCTGAAGTCAAAATCCATGTAATGGAAGACACTTAGGCACCGCTTGGTTTGGGGTGCACATCAGAATCCGCCGCAAATATGACGCTGGGATAACAACTTGCTAGTTTTACAATGGTGGTAAACCACCAATGTATGAATCAAAAGCAGATCCAAACGTTACAGATGTCCAAGGACAACTCACGTTCGGAAGTTATTATTTGCTGGGGCACGATTAGTGCAATATCCCTTAGAGGTTAGCCACCCGCCAAAAATCTGGACACCTTGTAGGGTCTCCTAGAGACGATGGACTGTCTTATTTTGTAGTGAAGTTGTTATGAAATGTCCGTTCAGGCCTGCAGCGATGGTCTGCTGCCTCAGCGGAAGAGGATGTTAAGATCCGCTGAGATTGGCCTTGTCTGGGGACGCGTGAATGCGCTGGCAGGCTAGCGTTGTGGTGTCGTGGAGCGGGTTCTTTCCCCCAGCATAAGGACAAAAAAAAATTCGCATTCACGAATTCCTGGGGTCAAATAAATGTCGACCGAAGTCGAAAAGGAGGTAACTAACGAAGGGACGGAAATTGCTGACGCGAAGGACAAACTGGACCTGGGGAAGACAGACGAACTTAGGAGGACTTCGTCGTTACCGACGATTCTTATGGCCCACAAATAAGAGTGGGGCATCCAGATGGAAGTGGTGCCCCCTCGCACCCTCCCAACCGGTTCAAGATCCAAACGTAGACGTGGCCATATATTTCCCATTTGAGTGAAAACTCATACAAACATAATTTGCATGGATTTCCCCATCAAATGAGAAATATAGACGTGGCCAATTTATGTTATAGAATTATGTGATGGAATCACATAACTCTATACCATAAAAGGGCACGCGAGCGGAAGGCCACCTTACCCGGCAAGAGCCTCTGTCAAACAAAGAAACGGAGGAGCGCGCCCGATGGCTAGCCCATGTTAATGGAGGAGCCTGCCATCGATGCGGGTCCTATACCCGGTCAGGTAGAACGAAATGGAAAGACCGTGTTTACAAGTTTTAATTATCCATTATTATTTTTTTATACCGCTATTAAACAATAATACATGCTTTCGTGTTTTTCGTTATCTTTTGTATTGATAAAGTTCAATATTTAATAGATATAAACCCTTTGTTGGTCGAAATTAGCAGTAAACGTAGATTTCGTACTTAAGTTTAAACAAAATTCTATATTAGGATTGCATTAGGGGTCTTCTCTTGTGCAAATAAGGATAAGTTAAAAATAAAAAAATGTACTATATACAGAACATGCTTACAAATTGATCAATTTGACGTGCCTATCCATCTCTAATGAAAAAAAAATTTTTATTGATAATTATTTAAATTCAATGAAGTTATCTACAATAACAATAACGCTCATCTGTTTTGTTTTTGTTTTTACTCTACGAACTAAATAGTCCAGGAGGTCATAGTTGTTAACTTTAGTACTTGCACATTTGCCTATAACATCACGGATGGTCTTAGTGATTTGAGCTGGAAAAAAGGTAACACTGCTATAAACTTCTACACGAAAAGTGACACATGCACTACTACTCAAATAAGTTCCCGTCTTCAGAAAAGATATAATATCCAATAGTTACCGTTCTTGAGATGCCGACCGTATTTCAATGTCCTCTTTGTACTTACAGCTCGAATAAATTGGTATTTTACCTTGATATTGGCGGTGTGAGTTAGAATATTCATAAAAATGGCATGTGACTTCGAAGAAACTGTTATAAATATATTTCGATTAGCACCGGAAGTATTTTTCGCCGCAATCCATATTCTGAAAACAATAACTCTTCTTCGCAAATTTGATTAACTAACTCCGCTATGCTATCTTCTGCTGTCGCACCAAACAATTCTTCATCATGGTCTTGGATTAGCTGATTGCACTCTACTTCAGCAAATCGTGGCTTCCACGCAAATAATTCACCAAATGCGGTACCTGGGAAAACCGTCGTTTCCAAGAGTGTTATTCCCACTATTGTTGAGCAATATATTGTTGATTTGTCAACCCATGAGAATCGCCCCAATAATATTTTTTTTCGAATCAGACAATCTCAATTTCAACGCTACACTATTTCCGGTAATTAATATTTCCAGCGTGCTTACATTCAATAGTTTGTCACTACTTATCCAATCTGATATTTTGCCTTTGCATAGAAGTCTCTAAATGTTCTAATATCATAAACCCTCGTTCTCCATACACTCATATAAAAGGGTCCGCAACATCTAATCCATGTATATTGTTTTTAAGTTTCCACTCTAGAATTGTACCGGTACTATCTCCTTCCCCTAAAGCCCTTTAACTCATTACCAACACCTGCTATTGCGCTGCTTTTTCTTGTACGTGTTTCCTAACCCGTCTGAGTCAGCAAAAAATCTTTTAACGTGTACAACTTTGATATATCCAATTTCTTGATCGCGTCACGTTTATCTTTACAGCTAGGACAAATACAGCCTCGTATTTTTATTTTTGCCATTGAAGTACATGTCCAAGCAATCACTTAGTTTATATTGATTGGCATTTTGAGGCAACTCAAGGCTTAAATTCGAGAAACACTCATACGTTGCACTTTCCTTGCTGCACTCCAACACTTCGATAACGCAAGAAAAACACGGAAAACACCAAAAATCCGCAAAATATGGGCCAATGAAAATTCACAGTTCACACATGCGATTAATGGCAAGATTCCGTAAAGTGTTAAATGGAAATTGTTGACCTGGGCCGCAGCTGCGGCCTGAAGGCATCACGACACGACCTCTACATCCACATACGTCACACTCGAGCGCTACTAAATCAATGTTCCCATATTCAAAATTTTAATTGGCTGATTTAAAATTTTTTAGGAAAAATTAACTGAATTAAAGAAAAACGAAAAAAATTCTAAATAGTAATAAAAGTTAAATCTCATGAAGAATATAATTAAAGGAAAACGTTTAAATTTAATATAGAGGAAAATTGATGTAAAGTTACATTTAATAATAATAATGAGAAAGAAAACTATTTTACAAATTACGATTATGAATGGAAATAATTAAATATTTTTCTAAATCTGCCATTAAAATTTTGAATAGGAGATAGGAAGGTTTTCGAGCAGTTTGCTTGTGTACTTATATTATGTTTATTATTAAATTAGGTTTAGAGATAAGGTTTAATGTCTAGGTTAGGAATATTGTGATAGCATAATATTAGAATAAGATGTTTTTGATTGAATTTCATTAGAATGAGGTTAAAGCATATTAGATGTAGGATAAAACTTCACTTTTCTGTTGTTTTGAATAGTGTTGGTTGGTTTTTTCTTTTTCCAATTGAATCAAAAAATATATAATTTTAAGTAAATGGAAATTGATATTATATTTTTGATTAAATGTTTTTAATTAAGAATTTATAAATTTACAGAACCATTTGTGGCATTAAGTTTTAGTATTTTTGTTTAGAATTTGCTTTATATTCTTTGAAAACTTATAACGATTAGTATCGAATAAACCGCTTTTGACTTTGGCTTTGATCAGCCAACCATGAGCAGCGTTTCACACCTTCCCACTGATGCACACCCTTGACAAGAATGAAGCTTTCTACCTCAGCCAAAATCAGATGGAAGAGCATAAGTACTTCGGGAAAACAAAAACCGTATAGAAAGGGTGCGATAGAAAGAAAATTGATTATTTACAAATCAAGAACTAATTTTGTCTGTCTATTGTTTCCTCGTTTTTTCATGTCGGTCGCGCTAACATTTCGTCAGCGGAGTATTCACCACAGAAATTGGGGCGATAGTAGTCACACTCGTTCTTGAAAGAATACCAAATGTGCAAAATCTTCAGTGTTTTGCTAAAGCAACTGCGCAATTCAAGATTTAATTTCATCATTTCGTCCTTACGATTTGGCCGGGTAAAATATGCCGGTTGCAAACTCGTTCAGGTCTCCTGATTTTATTTGCTATTCAGCCATGTGATTAAACAAGAAACCTTACTGACTGTATTTTGAATTCGAAATAGATTTGTCATATAGTCGCAAGGTTACGAAAACATTATATTTTCTAATAACTGAAGCTCTAACCCAGGAAGAAAGAAATAAATCAATTGTATCAATCGATAAAAAAAAAGAAATACATTATCTAAAGAAATCACGTATAAACTAGTTCTCATTAGCGTCACATTTGGATGTTAAACAAAATACTTACCGAGAATGCCATAACACTGTGGGATTCCCATCCGCTCGAACCCCGATACTATTTCTTGAAATTTTTCAGTGGTCGGGGGAAAGCCATTGATATAGTCATCCTGCATTGCTTGGCAAACGGCTCGAACGAATTTCACTACAATTTCACCGACCGTTGTGCGACCTATCCCGAAAACATCCGCGATAGCTTTGTAACTTTTGCCAGTTCCTAACGCGTTTAGCGCGATAGCAATGCGTTTGTCCAGAGGTATGGCCTTTCTTATTTTAGTATCCTCCCGCGTGAGAAACGGTAATTTTTTGCAGAGCTTGTCAAACGAGGCACGACTCATTCGAAAATGCTCTTTAAATTCATCTTCGGAAAACTCCGGTACGGTTTTTTCCCAAAAATTAGTTGCGCGGTTCTGTGAATGATATTCAGATATAGTTAGAAACCCCGTAAAAACTTCTCATAAATATCTTACAATTTTCCAAAACATCCTTCGCACTGGCCGGGAGAGAAGAATTTCGTCAGTGTGTCGAAAGTAAGAGAACAGATCCATGGTCATGGTCAACATGTTGTTCAGGCATCGTATTAAGTTTACGCTGTGCAGTTGAATTAACGCGTGGTTTTCAAAGTAAAATTGCAAACATTTTCTCTTTTCTTCCTCTAACTTTCTATATTCCGCGATAAATTTCAAATACTTTACTTCAAAAGCGCGCGAGCCTACAATCCGATGCATCCTATACTGTAAACAAATGCTGCCGGTGTGCACAACACAATGCACATTCCCAGAGAAGCACAAGGCAGGGCCGCACTGACATGTTGAATGTCAGAATCCACCTTCGAATCGCATACAGCGCCACTAAGTGGAGGTTACTTTCATTAGCTTTAATAACAGAAGTAGACGTTCAAATTATGTTTAAGTGAGTGACTCGTTTATAACTATCGTTAATGATTCCTCTGAGGTTTATGAGGTTTATTACCAATTTTCAAGAATATATACTTTTTAGGGTTTTGTACTAAAATACAAAACATTGCACGGACCTGTGTCCGTCTGCCCATCCGTCCGTACGTCTGTATGTCACAGCAGTTTTTCTCCGAAACTATAAAAGCTACAGCCATGAAAGTTTGAGGAATGGTATGAAGTTATGACCTCTTAAAAGTTTTGGGGTGAAAACAAAACTGACGATAGATACAAGCCATATGGCAGCAGCGCTTACTACCACACACATGACCATTAGTAGGCCGACTTTGCTGGCTAACTTACATGGCGTTATATGAAGAATTGTGGAGGTGCCAACAAAAATTCGAGGTTTTGTACGGTTTAGAGACGGATTTCTACAGTGAAATCCAGATGATCCGCGGAGAACACAATAGCGCTCCTAGTGAAGTGAAAATTATTTCAGTTCTTATACCCGTTTAGTTTTTATCGCCTTCCAAATTGAATTTATAGGAGCTTGCTTACATCTCAACGCTGAGCTATCAGTCGGAGGTGCAAAACGTGTGCTTCATTTGCTCGTCTTGGAAAGTTTAGGAGCACAATGGGCTATACAAGGTGAATTTATAGCATGCACGGAATGCGTTCGGCATGTTTTTTATTCGGAAAATAGTATATATGACGAAATATAAGCATTTGCTAATGCCGCAGTTAGGTGACAGCTACCGGAAGCTTGTCCATAGTAGGCCGACTAATACATATGCAAATTGCTACCATATGGCTTGTATCTATCGTCAGTTTTGGGTGAAAAACATTTTAACAGTTGTAAAGGGGTCTCGTCATACAGAAGAATGACCCTTAAACATTTTTTTTTAAATCAAGGGTACTCAGATGAGGTGTCATATGAAAGACCTCACAGATATTTTTCTAAAACAGGTCCTAAAATTACTTTATCAATGTCGAGGGGGGAAAGAGAAGGGGAAATGCACGAAATTTTGATGGGACGGGAATTAGGATGTAAATTCCGCGTACATTATTTGGAAAATCCATTAAAAATTAATTAAGTATGAATAACGAATTCCAAATGAAAATTCTTCTGAATTCCAAAAGAAAATCCTACCGAATCCAAAAGGATTTCCATTTGCAATTCGCTGCTCGTTTTGAATGAATTTTAAGAGAGTATATTTGGGACTCATATCCGGACTTTCATCTTTTTCCTTTTGAAATTCACTCCGAACTTCTGTCAACGGCATCATATAATTTTCGTTGGGAAGCAGTCTATAGAACTTCCTTAAGAAATACAAATTTATATTAATCGTGCAGTCCACCTAGGCAAACAACTCGAGGGACCTTCACGAAAAGGACCACGAAGAGTTGTAATGTCCAAATTGGTTGCATTATATGAAAAGAAAAGGTCATGAAGAAGTAAATAAACATCTAGCACCCCAATATTGTAACGGTCTATGATGTTTTCGAGAATGATAAATTATTCCAAATTGTCATGGAAAACACAATTGTGGAATGGAACTCTTTGAATTCATCGGTCGTCGAACGATGATCGATGAGATTTTGGGCTGCTTTATTTTTCGTCAAATGCTGTAAATGATCTGCATTCATTGAATGTTCTGCATGGTGATATAAAGGAAGAAAACAGAATTATTGACGTTGTACAATGCGCCAACTTATGGCCCACGCGTGGATAAATTAATCTCACCCTGTTTGATTTCACGTGAACAATTCCTAGCAATCCTCATGAAGCCAACCCAGATAAATACTTTTCGCAACAGCAAACGATACTAGCGCAACAGCTTTGTCAAGCATTTCACCACAAGATAGTTAATCTTTAGCTGATGAGGACTCGATGATTGACGGGGAAGTGGCGATATATGATGACGTGAGAGAAGATAGATTCAATGAGCAATTGCAAGATAGTAGTATTCTGTAACCCAGAAAGTAGTATATCATCACAAATAACATCACAAATCAGTGCAATCAGTAGTGACAGCACAATTGAGGCTACATAGACGACATAACCAACTCAGCCAAGCAAAGCAATGATGGCGCATCAAGGAAGTAATCAACGCCAGCATCAGTCCATACAATTAAATTTTCAACGTCAGCAACAGGTAAACCCGTAAATGTAATGTGTAATGAGTCACACAAGTACTACAGCTACAACAGTATAAAGAGAACAACAGCTATATGCCATTTATATAGTTACAAATTGTAATGAATCTTGTGACGCTGCTGGCGACTCACTAACACACCTTGCCACCAAGTGGCTTGGCATCTCATGTCGGTTGTGACAGTTATCAAAAAGGGAAAATGGACAGCCACATGGTGGTAGAGTGTGTGTTGTGAGTCGCGCGGCATCTATTAACTCCACCATTGCGAAAATCGGCGAACTTAATCTAAGCAGCCGATTTAGGTAAGCAGCATACCAGACGCAGGAAGTTGGTACGCGGACACAAAGGTATGATGTTCAGTTCGATCCAAATTATAATCAAATCTAAATAAATGCATCCACCACAGTCGCCATCGTCGCAAGCTGCATATCATCAATGCCAATCGCCATTTGCCACATCTTCATTATCGTCGTCCTCGACGACCAGCAAGATCGCGCCCGCTTTTTTGCAACACGAACCTCCAGGCACGCATCATTTAGCCGACGAAGCTCAATGGACTCACCGACAAGGGTAGAGCAACTACGGCTGATGATAAAAGCTCAGCAGTAAGTGATTTCAGTCGTATGGCCAGCGGAATCATATCACCATCAGTACAACCTGATTCACCTTCTCCGTCCATGCCACAATCTCCATGACGAAACGGCAATGTAAATCTTCCGTTTGTTGCCCCAAATTCATCCCAGCAAAGTGACGTGATCAGTCAGCCATTAAAACAATGTTTGAAATGAAGTGAGTAAGAATTGTCAGTATTATTAAACGACGCCTTTAAGTAGTTCTGCTTGCTTCAAATGATATACGAGTATATAAACATATAAATCAGAATACTGAGTACTTCTCTCAAAAGATAGAAAGGTTATTAGAATTACATATAAACAAACAAAAAAAATATTTTAAAAACTGGAACGATAAATTATTCTCCGTTTGGTTACGAGATATGTTGCATATTACGAAAAGCTTGTTTATTTTTTTTATTAATTATATTCCAAATGATTTATGTCCTACTTAATTTTTAAGTTGTTAAAAGAATATGATGAAATGATAAGCATTTGTGACTATAATATTAGTTGCACACACATATCACCATTTTATTTTGCGGTGGATTACATTGAAGTTCCTCCCGCATTAAAATAATTACTTAAGAGGGTAAAATAATTTTTTTTCTGTGTTGTCGGTAAAATCAATCAGTTAGCATCCGTCACTGTTTGAAGAGAGAAAAACAAATTGTTCTAAATAATACTTAATCTTTCACAAGTCCTTTACACTTGTAACCTTAACTTTTAACGTGTCGTACGAAACTGATCAGCTTCACTGTAATTGGTTGTAAGTGCAGTTTGTAGAGCATTCCTTTACCAAATAGTAAACCAGTCTATCAATAATCATTTTTTTTAGTAAGATATTGTTTCCTAAATAGAGAATGAAATTTCATCAAACAGAAACGAAAAATCTATTTAGCTAACTTAATTATAAAGGATAACGATACGATATGAGCAGCTTAAGTTTAATTACACTAGGAAAAAAAAAACGAAACGGTAGAATTTCAGACTTAAGTTAATAACATCAAGTTAAAGGTATTGCAGGAATTAGAAAAATGCGAAGAGTTAACTTTAGTTTATGTTTCGTTTATTACCCTAACACAACTCGAATAAAATGAATTGTTAGGACAAACAAAAAAAAAGAAAAACAATTCTGAGATTTTGGTGAACGCTCAGGATTTTCTTCGGATCATTGTTCATCAGTTCTAAGTTGCATAAAATCTGCCATAAATGACAAGACATTTTAAATAGGTTATTGCAATAAGTAGGAATGTGAGAACATTTAGAGATTTTCTATTAATTGAAAATTAAATGTAATAAACGTTTTAATGTGGTTATGAGACCAGTAAGGTTAAAATAATATAAAAAAAAAAATGAAAGTAACTTAGATTATTCATAATAAGAGATACACGAGAACACAGAAAAGATAAATTCAAATGAATCCTCTTACACAAGATGAAATGAAAAGAATTTGGTTTGCTTTCTGTCCAGTTTTTTTTTCCTTGTAAAAATATAAGAGAAAACTTGTCTTTATATGCAGTTATACTGTGAAATACTAGGGAAACCCTTGATTTTCGCTCGTTCGTTATTTGTAGAATGAGAGAACTAGTGTTAGAGCAAATGATAACTTCTACGAAAAGAAACTTGTATTTTTTTGTATCGACGACAAGTATAAATCGTAATGTTAAATAATTGAATTAATGAATAAACAAATAAATATCACTTAAATAGAGAAAGAGAGGAGACTACAATTTTTGCTATTCGACATGCAAAGGCAAACTTAGAAATAAATTCTAAAAATAAAACATACAACAAAACAGCTTGTAAAAATGAAGAGAAAATAAGGAAAAAGAAATGTATGCTGCGAACTATCCAGTAGAAATCTTCCAATAAGCACGTTTATTGCTTTACGATATAACTACATCCGAGTTTAGTAGTTTGTCTTTTGAGTTTGAAGCGTAACTGTAATTTTTTCTTAGTCTTATATTTTACAAGGCAGATAGTTGCTAAAAATATATTTCTGCAGATGATAAAGATCTTTGTAAGTAATATATATTTCTTTTTCTTTAATTGCTAGCGTTAAGCATAAATTTATTATTTTGTAACGCAATCAATTGATTACATACATAATATTAATAATATGAATTGCTAACGAAAAACACGACTTTCCTTTCCAGTGATTCTTCTTTTCAGCGGGAAATGAGGTGCAGGGTAAGTATGCCGTCGCGAGGGTAGGGTTTGAGAAAATCCGCTGAAGTCGGTTTCGCGTTGCGCGCGGTACGCGGTACCTTAGTTGATTTTGAACGCGAAGTAAAAATTAGGTTTTTGTTCTTGACTGGTTGATGAAGAAATACGGAGTAACGTAAAGTAGGTTTCCTCTCCATATGGTTTTGTTTTGTAACGCGTTTGAAAACGGGCATGTATAGGTGGCTGAATATTGTAAATGAGCGTAACCCATTCGGAGACCCGCGACCGAAATCCTCTCCGATCTAGCTGGCCGACAAGCAGCCACCGCGTGGATGGGTTACGGTGCACGGATTGGTTGACCGATTGGTACCATCCATTGGCACTACTCAAACTTAATGTCTAGAACCGATGAGAGGTCGGTTCCGCGTTGGCACGAAGACTTAAAATCATTACAAAATGCTAATACTTGCACTACTAACTCCTCTACCAAAATTCTCAAGAACACTAAACACATTTAAGCTATTGATGTAAGTAATTCAGCTTAAACCTCACCGACAAGTGATAAGGATACATCAGATGCCACTGTGCGAATAGCTCGAGATATTCCATCAATTGTTAGAGACCTATGGGGAGAACTTGACTTCATCAGAGGCAAGTGCATGTAATTAAATATCATCTAGTCAATCAGAATCACATTTGAGCCAACCAATGTACAACTGTATACCAGCGCAATGCCGCCACCATCGATGTCGGTAACCACTTATACAAGTGACGAATATATAGGTATTAGAATGAATCTCTCATGCTGTTCAATTTCGTAGTCTCCGTATCATCAGGAAATGAAAATTTGAGGGAAATAGCATCTGTTTTCCTTAGAATAATCTCTTATAATTATAATTTTTTTTTTCTTTATTAGAATATATGCGGTATAGAGGCCTTATAGTATAGTAGGTGTTCTGACAAAGTCATTTCACATTCGTTTGAACATTACTTCAAACTATGCGTAGTATCGTATTTCTATGTGAATATTACAATTAGCTAGAGGAAAATTTAGGCAAAAACCTCTACTGAACTTATTACTAGCTTAACATAACTTAACTATTTACTTATAACTAGCTAAAATACATGAAACTGATCCTTTCCAAATCCGAAACAAATATCTGCGGAAAACGAATACATAAAAAACTCGCTAGCTATGATGGGGTTAGTTTGCAGAAGATCCATTTCCTAATTGCACAATATTTTTTGTGGTTGACAGGTGAATGCCATTTACGAACTTAGTCTGGAACTCCCATGCTGGACTATCCACTAAATACCTCCCCAGTCAACCTGAGAACCCAGCCTGGAACCATTTGACACATTACTTCGGGCCACGTCTCGTTTTGTTACACCGAGAAGCGCCTTCAAGCTGGGGATCCCTCTTCTAGCGGGAAGGGAGACTGGAGATGGGAAGAGGAATTTTCAGACAAACGATCCCCAAGCCCCAATGCCCCCAGATTCTGTGAGTCCCTTTTATCTTTTAAGATTACCTAAGCATAATGTACCACCTGGCTCCATTTGTCAACCGATGCGAGCATCAACTCGACTATACTATCCGGAGAGAGCTCTGCCGTCTTTCTGTAGAGGTCCCTTTGCAGCCTGACCTATTTTTTGCACGCAAAAAATGTGTGGGAGGCATTGCCTTCCTCCCTTGGGCAAAACCGACAATCAAAGGACTGCAACTTACCAATCTTGTGATGGTAAGACTGAAAACACCCATGCCTGCTCAAAAGCTGGGTCAGATATAAGTCAGTCTCACCATGCTTTCAATTTAGCTACGGTCTTATATCCAGCATGAGGCTCGCAGTCCACCTTCCCTTCGTGCAATTCACCCAAGACTGCTGCCAATCGCTGAGTGAGCGATGTCTCTCCTCACGGACAACCGTCTCCCTGGTGTTCTCGTTTTGACGCAAGTAAATAGTGCACCACTCTCTAGCAAGGAGGGCAACAGGTATCGTGCCTGCAATAACTCTCACCATCGAATCAGATACTGTCGGATACGAAGATGCAATCCTCAGTGCTCCTCTTCTCTGTACCTGTGCCAAGCGTTTTCAGTATAACTCTTTACTGAAAGTGTCACCCCATATTTCTGCTGCGTACAGTAGCACTGATCCTACAGCACTCATCAAGAGGCGTCTTCTTGATGGGCTGGCTCCCCTTATTTGGCCATGTGTCGACTCAGAGCCGATACTCCCGAAGCAGCCTTCTCAACCGTTGCCCTGATTTGCTCAGAGAAAATCATCTTCGAGTCGATCAGTAGCCCCAGGTACTTCACCGCTGGCTTCGATTTGATTTGTATGTCTCCAATACTGACCATCCCTACTCTAGGAATTCTCTTTTTTGTCAAGATGACCACTTCGGTTTTCTCCAGTGCTAAAATGGATCCGAGAGAAGTCATCTAGTCTCTCACTCGGCGCATTAGCCTACCTAACCTAAGTTGCGCTTGTTCAATGGTGCATCCAACGACCAGAATCACAACATCATCCGCATAGCCGATCAAGCGCGACTCATCTGGTATATACAATCTTGGTCGCCCGTCGTAAGACACGTTCCGTAGGTCTGCACCAAGTATAGATCCTTGGGCAACACCCGATGTAACTTCCATCCTTCATTGCCCTATGTCATGTCATAAAGCAGTCTTTGGTCCTTCAGGTAGCACCTCAGTAGCCGCATGAGATATTCTGCAACTTGAAAAGGGGTTTCCAGCATATCCAGAATATCCAACCATATAGCGGAGTTGAAGGCGTTCCTGACGTCGAGTGTCACCAACACGACGATCCGTCGCTTGATGTGGCTATATGCCTCTGCCTTTTGAACCGCTCTCACCACCTCTTCAATCGCATCAATGGTGGAACGTCCTGCTCTAAAGCCATACTGTCGAGGAGATAGGTCCCGTGCAGCACAAAACCGTCAGTGAGTCTTCCCTTGATGAGTTTCTCTAGCACTTTCCAAGCAATGTCTGGCATGCATAACGGATGGTATGCAGACTGTGATTCGGGATTTCCCTTCCCCTTGCTGACAAGCACGAGCCTCACTACCTTTCATCGTACCAGGAAAATCTATTCCCGTAGGCAAGCGTTGAATGTGCTGAGCAGCAAGTCAGGACAATGGTGATAGACTAGATGCAACACCTCAGCTGGAACACCATCTGGACCTGGATCCTTCCTCGCTTTCAGTAAAAAGACTGCCTCTTCCAGTTCCAGCTGTGTGAAGAGTGGACACTCGACTGCTGCTTCATTATGGACAGCATCAACATGGACGGAATGGGCGAGCATTGTCTCGTCCATCTTTTCCGCATCATGTGTGCAAGGTTTCTGTAGGCCACCAAGCTTCAACTTGTAGCCAAGGCCCCACGGATCTTTGTTCACATTGTTCGCTAGATCTTGCCAGTAGTAGCCTTGTTGTTGTTAATCAATTTGCAAAGGCATTTCCTGTCCGACTTATATGCTGCCACTCGGTTACATACCTCGTCACGGTTCCGTGCCCGTTGAGCCTCACGCCGAAGCTCGTGACTCTCCCTTCACTTTTCAGCAATCTCAGTCGACCACTAGTATACTGTAGGCTTGCCGTGCTAGGGTTTCTGATGGGGTATAAAAGCATTGCAAGCAGTCGTTATGATGCTCATGGTTGAGTTCACCTCGTCTTGAGTTGTCAGTACTTCCATCCCCTATGAAGATCACTGTAGCGGGGCACTTGCTGTGTGCACCTCGACAAACCTCTCGACGCCCATCCTTCCGATGTTCCATCCAATTGTAGAAAGCCGGGAGCACGGACGTCGGAAGACATCACTGATTTCAAGCATAATGCACTGATGATCACTGGCTGAGTAGTCCTCTAATACTCTCCAATTGTGTATCCTCCGTACTTAGGACTCCGAGGCAAATGTGACGTCCGGTATAGTTTCTTCACCGCCAATACGGTGGAAATTCAGCGTACTTCTGGTGTTTAGTATGACGAGCGCCATCTTGGGCGCCATTTCTGTGATTCGTTTTCCCCGCGGATCTGTTTGAGGCATACCCCATTCGATTGCTTTAGCGATGAAGTCTCCCCCAACAAGCACGTTGCCGCCTGCGTTTGAGACAGTGCCCTCCAGAGCATTAAGCTTGGCTTGGAAAGATGATATCGGTTCATTCTGCATTGGGTACATACTAAAGAAGGTGGTCCCTCAACATCGAACCCACATGAAACCAACCCCCGTCCACAATTCTCCGCTTGGAAATCATTGTCCCGAACCCAGATGGTGGCAGTATCAGTTTCGTCAGGATACCATGATGCAGAGCTTTTATCATGGTGTTGCTCGCTCAGCAGCAAGAAGTTGGCTTTCATTTCCCTCGCAAACTGCTTAAGCAGATTTTGGAGGGTTGAACTGCGAGGTAGGTTTAGCTGCAGGACGCGGGTCATTTAAGTTCTGATTATGCCTTGGCTAGGGCTTCCTGGAAAACTCAGCATTTCCCTGATCCCGAGACGTGTCGAAAATCGGGTCTTGGATCAGCATCCTTGCAAAGAATACAGTGCGCCACCTTCGTACACTCTTTTCTTTTATGTCCCATTTCACCACATTTGTAAGATAGGGAACTCCTATCGGGTCCTTTGCAAACTTGTGTGGTGTGACCATAGCCAAGGAATTTGAAACATTGAAGAGGCGTTGCTCTTCACCGTATCCTACAGACAACCACCCTATTCGTACGTTACCCTTGTTCAGAAATTGTTCCTTTTCGGTCAAGTCAACTATGGCCATCCATTGTCCCCTATTGTTCTCTGGTGTCAGTCTCGCTTTGATCCTTCTCACCTAGGGAACTCCCTTTTGATGGCCTTTTCTACCTCGGCCAGATCCGTGACGCAGTCAATGTCTCGTATTTTGATCGTTGCCATGGGCTCGAGTGAGGCTATAGTTGCGCTTTTGCCGAGGACTTTCTTTACTGCGTCGCAGAATGCTTCCTTATTGTCGGCCTCTGCTCCGAATTTGACCAGTATGTTGCCTGACCGCGTTGATCGTACTACTTTAATGGCAGCGTTGGTGCCTTCGGGCCTTACGATTCCCCTGATGTCCCGCAGCACCTCCACGTAGGATCGGCCATCTTGGGGTTTTATTAGTAGTGCCTGCTGCCGGGGTCTTCGTTGGGGCTTCTGTCTCTCCTGTTTTGTATCAGGTCTTTTTTCCTGTTGGGCGTCCGTGCGATCTTTATTTTCTGGTAATTTTTGAAGGAGTTTCTTTGCGGCTTTCTTCGCTCCTTTTGTAAGCACTGTCTGGAACTAGTGATCTGGTGCTTCACGCCCATCAAGTGCCTCTTCCTTCCTTCTTTTATCCCGATTTCCTCCGATTGGGCTAGACGCCATTCTTTTATTGATTTTTGATGGTTGAGCTATTTGCATGTGGCCTTTAAATTTCGTCTCCAGAGCTTCTCTCCCCTTCTGCTCATCTTCGGCCTTTAACTAGCTGCTCCGATAGTGCTCTATGCAGTCTAGGAGCTCATCTAGTTCAAGGAGCCCAATCTTTACTGCATTGCTGATTTTTGGGGAGTCGCATGCAGATTGTATTCTATTCAGAACATCCCCCGCTTTTCGGAATAGCCTTTCTTCTTCATGTCGCTGTGCGGCAATTGTATTTTGTGATCATCCTTGAAAGAAGTAATTGCTTTCCGTTTACGAATACAGTACTTCCGTCACATTTTCGACGTTGGCGGTGCAATCACACAACGCCGCTTTATTTGCTTGGTTACTCGTTTCTTTTCCTGCCGTAATCTCCTCGTCGACTTCAGGATGGTTCTTTTTTGTGTTGGGATTTACTACCCTTGCACCGATCGCTTCGGTAACGATCGCAGCAGTGACCATCGAATTTCTTTATATTTTCCTTCACCGCTCGAACACCTGAAGCGTCCTGCAGGGTTTCCCGCTTTTCCATTATAGGACACTCTGGCGT